>JAJJMB010007708.1:19874254-19978436 GCA_023531105.1 Papaver atlanticum
CCCCCAGAAACGTAACATATATTCACTCTAAAGTACTTGAGTTGAATCCCATTTTTGTTACGTAATAAGGCCACACCACTTATTAAATCTCTCAAGACTTACTGATAGTGGTTTTTCTCCCACTAATTTAAGGAATGTACACTAGTTGTTGAAACTATTTCCTTATAATGTAACTATGAGAATTGGATCATCGAGCATAGCACTGCTCAAAAATTTGTTTTCAAGATAGAACAAAGACATCACATAATGTCTACATGTACCGAGAGATAATAACTCCTTGTTAAATTCCAAATAAACCCATGCAAATGGATATCATGTGGAACCTCACAGTGGTGAGAATGTAATTGATTGCATGTTTTACAGTCTCTAATATATTTGGAAAGAAATATATTTTAGAGAAACTAATGAGTCAACTACTGAAATGTAAATCACTATAGTATTTGGATTATTGAATCCATATTGATTCCAACGATAAAATGTTGGTAATTGACTCATACAGGCTTTGACATAACCATAAAGAAACTTTGGTTATGACATGGTGTTTCGTTTTGAAAGGATTCCTACGTACATCACTGTGTTTGAGTGGACGAGACAACGGAAAAAATATTGACAGAAAGCGAAGTAATGGCATATCTCTCAATAAAATAAGTTTTTTCTAAAGTACTAAATGCACAACCCCCCCCCCCCCCCTCCTTCCCATTATATTTTAAGTAAGAAAGCATATCACTCATTTTACAAAGTCTTCAGAAAACAGGATCGAGACCATCCTAAGATGCAAATGGTAAACAATCCATATTACAAACAAAACGAGGTGATATTTAGAAAAATATCCATGCAGAATGCGGACCATTAAAGTGACTTATGGCTCTCATGGATTTTTGACATTTTGGACTAGTTATAGTTCCCAAGTAATGTTGCGTTTGAAAAACTACTAGCACATATTATACATGTAAGGACTCACCATCCATTGTAAATGCTAGAGAGTATACATCAAAAGGAATTGATGGTTATTGCATGTTTAATAGGATCAATGTAGAGCATCTTATACCCCATGGTCTTGCAAAGGCTATCATCAAAGGTTACAGATGGTGCCTAAGGCATGGTTATGCGTACAAACCTACCTTAAACTGCTTGGGGAATATGCAATATTACACGTATCTTCACTTATTTGTTTTAAACCCAGAATTGGTCAACCATTCTTTGCGTACCAGTTGGTAACTGGATATAAGCCTGACATTTTGTGTTCTATATATGTTCCATTATGAGTCCACGTCGTACTATGATGGGTCACGAAAACGATTGAGTAGTTATGTTGGATATTTACTCTTAACAATTATCTGCGTTTTAAAACCTTTGGCTGGAGATCTCATACCGCTAGATTTGCGAGTTATCACTTTAATGAGACAGTCTTCCCGTCGTTAGGGGGAGATAATAAAAATTATTTTCTAAGGGAACGACGGGAATTGTCGTGGTGTGTTCCCACTGTGTCTCATATTGATTCTTGTACTCAACAAATGTAAATGTGAAGTGACAAAGAATAATCGATTTTCAGAATGTACACTGATGTCGCTAAAGTGATGAGATCACACATACCAACTGCAAACCTACCTGCAAGGTTATAAATCCTCAATAAGGGATATACACCATAGACTAAGGTGTTGCAACTACACTTAGTGGAAGTGTGGTTGAGGCCGTGGCTCCATAAAGGAAGTTGGAGAGACCACCTCGTTCGATCAATCCTCACCTAGAAAGGAAGTAGGTGAGTAAGGCACAACTTATTTATATCATCATAAATCATCTCATAAGATTGTCTCTGAATATGTCCATGAATCAAACTAGAGGACGCTCCGAAGTTTTAAATGATTCTAGAGAACAATAAAATCCTGACGGATTATGAGAATACACATGAGTCAATGGAAGGATCATGCATGCACAGTGTTGATATAATCCATAAATAGTTGCTCCATAATTAGAGAACAATGAGATCGAACCATGCTTTATTTTGATTAATTTCAAATAAAGAGCATATCTGGCCTACGCAATCCAGGTAGAACTTAGTTCTTTGACAAATATACGGGTATTTGGTGTGGTAGTGCTAACCAACCAAGTGTAAAGCCTGTGGGACATATGTGGTTATTTGTCAAAAAGTGTAGTGAGAAGAATGAGGTCTTAAAGTATAAAGAATCACCTTGTGGCGCGAGGTTTCTCACAAACCTCTGGATCGCTTACTCTTTTGAACATCATAATATTCAGTTAATTAGTTTGCTTGGTAGTTTCAAAAGAACTTGAAACATAGTAGATGTGTTTATATCTCTGGAGATTTAGACTCAAAGATATTTGCAAAAGTGCATGATAGCGTTTTGCTTCCCAAGTCGAATGACTCTAAACCACGGAGTGTGTTTGCAGTTACAATGGAACACTCACTTATTGATTTAAACAATCAGGCGGATGTGGTATACCCTTCTAAGTGACTTTTGATTGGGAAGGGATAAACAAGTAAGGTTTCGTGCCATGCATATTAAATAAGTTCCTGATTCAGAATTATAGCTTTCTATGTCGACGGTATGGACATGATAAGTACTCTTAATGGAATAAGAGATCTTACAAACTATTTAAAATCTGAATTTGAGATGAAAATCCTGGGAAATCTCGATCTTATCTATGTTCTGAACTAGAAGACCGAGTTTGTGGTATATTATTCCACCAGTTTGCATATGTCCATTGTCAGGCAATTTAATAAGGACATGCATCCTGCTAGCACTCCCATTGTTAGTCGAGGTTCAAATGTAAGTAAATGACCAATTCGTCTAAAGGAAGATGACGAATATGTGTTGGGAGATGAAATTTCCATATCTAAGTACAATAGACGCATTGTTGTACTTAGTATAATAATGTACTCGATTAAATTTTACATCCTCAGGGAACTTGTTCGCTAGATATAGCTCAGCGCCAACGCAACGTCATTGAAATGGTATAGTGAATGTAATCATGTACTTAAAAGTAACCATTGACAAAAATTTGTTTTATCCCTGCAAAGACATAAAAAGGAATGCTAATGAAAGTGCAATCCAAAAGTTGTTGATTATGAAGGAATAATGATCTCTTTTCCAACGAAAGTAATCAGGGGGAGATATGGTATAATATTTACTAAGTCATTACCGATATTTAGTTTCAAAAGGTACATGACTAAAGGAACTGTCTGGAACAACTCTGAAAGTAATCAGGGGGAGATGCCGACATCAGGGGGAGGATCCAAGGATATGATGTCGACATATTTTACTTCGAAATTGAAGTTGTGTTGTACTCTTTTTCCCTTCGATGGAGAATAGTTTTTCCCAAAGGGTTTTATTCCTCGACAAGGTTTTTAGCGAGACAACACTAAAAAACATCAAGTATGTTGAACGTTGAAGACATAAAGATTGCGGTTATATTACTGAAAATATCTGAATCAAAGAAATGAAACGCGATAGTCTGTTAAGCAACGTAACTTCCAGAATCAACAACATGGTCTTATAAACATTCAAGTCACCAAAGTAAAGTGTAATAAACTCCTTTTGACTGCATAAGACTAATGAAAATTTTCTGACATCAGGGGGAGCATCTAATGGCGTGTTGAACTATTTTCCTTCACCGAAGTTTTTTTTTCCCACAGGGTTTTGTTACTCGGCAAGATTTTTAATGAGACAACAACAAACACCGGGAATGTAATTTCCCATCTAAGGCTATTGTCTCTCCCACGAGGATTTTCTGCCTTAAGAGTTGTGAAGCAACTAGTCAACTTCAACGGAGCAAAGTGATCATCTGCAACGGATCACCTTTACTTGCATCCGTCACGTTGTACTCTTTTCCCTTCATCAAGGTTTTATCCCACTGGGTTTTCCTTGTCAAGGTTTTAATGAGGCAACATATTCGAGTCTAACTATGTTCTAAGTTTGCTTAATATTGTACTCTTTTTCTTTAGTTCAGGTTTTGTCCCTCTGGGTTTTCCTGACGAAGTTTTAACGAGGCAATTAACTTAGACCCATCGATCTTTGAAGATCGTATTGCATGTGATGAACTACATGTAAAGTACGAGACAACATGTGAAGTAATACATGTGAAGAGTTGTACCAAGGTTTTATCCTACTGGGTTTTTCCTTCACATTTGAAGAACTACATTCAAAGCATTATATGTGAAGCACTATGTTTAAAGCTTTGTTATTGAACCGCACAAGAGGGAGTGTTATAGGGCCTATGGCCCATGGATATGTGGTCCATTAGATGACTAGGTTTTCCCTTTCCTATATATAAAGAACATTGTATGTATGTAATAGTTAATACCTCATTATCAATAAGAAGTTCTTCTCTTTCTTTAATTGTTACTCCAAAATGTTGGAAGTTTTTCCTTTCTCAAACGTTTTTCCCTTCTCAAATTCTACTTCCGAGATAAGGGCGGGTAACAAGCTAACTTCATGTAATTTTTGGTTTGCATCGATATGCGAACTTTAGAAAGAAATTTTTTTTAAAAAAACAAACCGTTTTATCTCCATGGAAAGCCATTGGTGATGGTGGTCCCACAAGTAAAATTCAGAGCTTGCCTTAGCTGGGTGGATGTTAACCCATCAGTCCAGAGAAGCATGTGTACCGTCTGATAGACAATAATATCGAAAATGTAAAGAGGCATTACTACCCGTTGGATTTCTTTTCAAAGTATTCGAGTCTTGACTTTTGTTTGCTATCACATTCAATCGAACATTCAATACGGCGGGGTCCACTGACAATCTTTGCACTGAATAACTCACCAAGGCCACGTGTAAGTTTCGGTGAGTAGGACCCAACAGACTCTTTTTTACCTATCCCTGACCCACTTGTCTATAGATGACGTGACTCCCTAAAAGGCAAACCAAGGTCAACGTTATATACGAAAGGAAACAATATTCCACTTCACTTTTACTTTGTGTGTTTAGCTAGACGAAACACCTTTGACTTGAGTATAGAAAGAGGTTGACTTTTCTGTTTCAGTGGGTGGACTCACCGAGGAATGTAGGTTAAATGCATTTGGGCAATCTCCAATGGACAATGTACACTTTTGTTAGTAAGTTAAAGGGAGAGGTTTTGTGGGACCCACGGATACGAACTACAAATCACAGAGTAAACCATCGGTTAGAAAAAGGTTTGAATTTTGCTAGTATTTCTCTGCTGCACCTACCATCTATTGTTAGTCTGGGTTATTCATGGCTAACGTAAGAACGATTATTTGGAATGTCATGTCTTATTTTGAGGCGGCTGAGTTATTTCTATTTAGGTAGTTAGACAAGGGATTTCCTAGACTAGAGCCTCTAGAGGCCTCAGAATGACTAAGTTACATTTTGTGACGTTAGATTACTCTATTACCATCCGATTACACTGAGTATTAGTACTGTATTTAGCTTTCTTTATTTTCTTCAAAAAAGAAGAAGAAGAAAATTTAGTATTTAGGTTTGTGGTGAAACAAAAATTTGAGAAGGAAACCCAAAGTAGAGAAAAAGAAAGACTTACATTCACATGTTTGTAGAATACATAATTTATATTAAAACTTAGTGCCTAAAATAAGTAAACTCCAATCTTAGACACAATAGCATCTTGTTAATTAAACTTTAGGTTTATAACAACTTTAAAATTATTAGATTATCGTTTTGCTTTACAGTAAGAAGGGCACATGGGCGGAGTCGAGGGTTGATTAACCTTGGTTTTAGCCTTTCCAAAATTTTAAAAAAAAATCCATCTAAAAACACTTTATTTATTTATATCTCATATTTAGCCTACATAATATTTTGGATTCAGTCCACATTAGTCCACACATTTATATAAAAAAAAATTTAGCCCCTCTTAATTTTATTTCTTGGCTCCACCGCAGGAAAGGTAATAGCATCTATTCAGAAAGTTTGGATTATTTTTTGTTTTACGGTATGAAGGGGGTTCTTTAATTAAGCTGATAAACTCAAAAACTCCTTGTAAGGTTCAATTCTTTGCTTGGCAACGTCTCTAAGGTTCAGTTCTTTATTCGAGTTACAGGACATCATTCTATTTTTACGGGGTTATGATTTAATGTTAGTAGGGCATTTACATCGAGCTAAGACTTTTTTATATGTGCATTTTCGAAGATGAAAGTGTTGAGATTCTTTAAATATGATTTCGCTTCGAGTTATGGAGTAATTTTATATTGGCTCGTGGTGAAATAAGTTTTTTTTGTTTGCAATGTCATACACTGATTGAAGGCTTAGGAATCGAGTAGCTTATTATATGGTGTTTTGAAAGATGTCTGGCGTCTTTGTTACACTTTACAATTATGCGGGAAACTTGTAATAAGAGTGCTAGAATGAAGCATTGTGATGAGGATCATTATCATAATAAAACAAGCAGTTGTTTTTCCATATTGCAACACAGGTACATTTGGAAACTACATCATACATTTGGAAATACTAAGTGAGCAATCAACCTTAGCATATCCACTCAATTTGTTTTGAGACTCTGTCTCTTGTAAATATTTATCCTTTCTCAATATAACCTTCCTTTTTACAAAGAAAATAAAAGAAAGAATGGATTACTAGAAGGTGGTAACTTCCCCTGGACTGAGATCGAGCTTACGAGTCTGATCATGCCACCTACCAAGTTAAACAATATATATATATTAAGAAACACTAAATTAAAATCGGTTAGGTCATACCAAGATGATTATAAATATTGTTCTTCGAAATATGAAAAACACATTACAATTGTCTAGGTAAACCCCCTCCCAACATAGTGGATTGTATGGCACATTTTGGCAAAAAATAAAAATATTCATGAACAAGGGTCACCGAGTTGTACTTCGTATACTTAAGCTTAATGATTCACCGGGGCCTACATTCTACATAACGGGACCCTTTGTCCCCTTATCTATTTATCCTCTGCATTGAGGGTTTACCTAGACTTCTTGTTAAGTTTTAAAACTCAGATAAGATTAATGGTTTAACGGCCGATAATGATGACCCAACAATTACTCATCTGTTATTTGCAGATTATTGCTTTATTTTTGGGAAGGATGACTTAGTTCATGTTAGACATCTTCTTGATGTTTTCAACATATTTTGTTCTTCAAGTGGTCAAGCCATCAACTTCCAAAAATCAGGTATTTATTTCCCTATTAAGGTTTATCATAGACTTTGTAAACTAATTGCAAATGTTTTAAAAGTTAAAAGGATCTCTAAAGATGACAAGTACTTATGTACACCCATGTTTTTCGATTGAGCAAGATCCTGAATTTTGAACCTTTACTTGAGAAATTTTTATTATATGCTTAAAGGATAGAAATCCAAATTGCTTTCGCAACAGGTAGGACTATTTTAATTAACTCTGTCACTTCTACCTATTCATCTTTTCAGATGAGTTGTTTTAGGTTTCCCGATAAAACATTAAATAAAATGGATAAATTGCAAAGAGACTTCTGACGAAATAAATATGACCCAAAAAACAGATTTATTCTAAAAGTTCGAATTTAATAGCATCCCAAAATGGTCTTGGACTTAAAAATTCAAAATTGTATGTTAACTAGGCTTGGCTAAAGAGTAATTACTAATCTTTCTGCTCTTTGGGTTCAGGTATTAAAGAACAAGTAATTTAAACCTTCATATCCTTTAATTAATTCAAGAAGTTTGAAAATTTATTAGATATGATATAGCATCAGAAAAGACATGAGCATTTTAAGGGATAATTGCATATATGGGATCTGTCTATCCACTCTAACCTTGATATTTGGTTAGAATAGTAGATACCCAATATTGTTTTCCCAATTCATCTTAATATTATTTAGGAGGAAACTCTCATTAAAATTGCAGATATAATAAATATTAGTGAGCAATGGAATACAAATGTTTTATTTTGAACCAGAAATTCTAATTGATATTCTTAGTCTTTCTGTTCCAACTGCAGGTGTAGATGAACTTAAGTGGTTGCACACTAATTAAGGATGGCATACCTAATGTGAAGTCAATTTATAAAATTTTAAATGGTGGCATCGGAGATTCCAACCCAATCTGGAAAAAAAATCGGAATTTAAATTGTCAACCTAGGGTGCAACTTTTTCTTTGAAAGTTATAATCCAAGTAAAATTGTTAAATTTACGCATAAAGCAACACCTTTTTATTGCTTGTCCAACACTAACCATGTGGAAGATTCTCTACATCTATTTCGCAATTGTCTATTCTCTGTTGTTGTGTGGTTTTCCCTAGCTAAGATTAACTCCTTTGAATTGCTATTTCCAATCCTCTATACATGATTAGGTTGATAAACTTTTTCTCTGTCATTGACTGAAAAAGTTGTTGTAATGGCATAGTTTATGTGGAAGCATAGATGTGATGTCATCTTTAAAAATAAGAAGCCAGATTCAGTAAAATTAGTTAGAGATGTTGCATTTTATATATCTTGTTATTTCAAAAGTAGATGAAGAAATATCTATCGCGAATGATAATTTTTCAGATCTAGGATGTATGCTAATAAAAGGAATGAAAATTATACTAATTGATGCTTCTTTTTATCATCTTACAAGAAGCTATGGAACATGAGCAATCCTCTTGGATGAATATGCAAAGTGATTACAAGCCAAAGACAATTCAGGACTCACATCACCGGACCATAAGAAGCAGAATGCATAGCCGTGAAAAAAGCAGTCAAGTGGATTTTACACTTTAGAGAAACAACCGACATTTTCTTTGTGGGAGACTGCAAGAATGTCATAAAATCTCTTAAGGTTTTCAAAGCAAATATGGTTGGAGGGATGCAATGCCAATCTTTGTTAGGGTGTTTCAAGAATTGTTTTTCTTTTCATCTTAAGATATCATATTGAGATAGTAGATCTTCTTACCAAAAAAATAGGAGCTCACAAGTCAGTAATTTTATTAATATATGGATGTCACACTATGACAAAAATAGTTTTTGTGAAGCTTTATTTCAATGTCCAAGTTTAAACTAAGTACTGAATTATCTTATTAAAAAAAAAAAAAATCTTATATTGTTTTATTATGTAGTTCCCAAAATAAAAAATAATAACAACCCAATATGGATCTAAATTAAGAGCGTTGTATGAAAATTATTTAATCCCTCCATCCAAGTTGATTTCAAAAACCAATTAACATGTTTTCCATAATCAATAAAATACTTAATTGTAAGAACTCGGTAATGAAAACGAACACATGCAATTAAATACTTTAATTATTAGTTTTTATGATTTTAATTTAATTCGAAGTAGAATTATTTATTCTTAATACATATATCTCTTTTGAGAATACTAGATGTCTAGTTATTTTTTTCTTGGTCAATTAAGTTAGTATTTTGCAATCCAGAATATCTTAGAATTTTGGACGAAATAAAATGCTTATAAGTGTTTTGTATAATTGCATTTGATTATTATGATTACAAAGTGGCTTCGCGAAATCTAAGACACCACGTACATAAACTTGACACAAAACAATAACCCCAAGTCCCACAAATTCACCAGAATCTCCTCTATACTAACTTTTATGGTCATCTTGATATATATATTCGAGTTACGTTTCAAGTTCTTGACATGTCATCTTGAATCGACCCCTGAGTTTTTTGGTCATTCAGGATACAAGCAGGATGCAACCAACGGTTGGGCAGAATGCGCATTTCAATTTGGAGCAAGCTGAAAACTTGTACACAACAATTAGGTGCAAAAAGTTAGTTTTTTTTTTTTTTTTTTTGATAAATATCTTTCTTTTTTTGTATTTTAGTTGCTATATATTTTTATAGCGAATATTTTTCTTATATGCCAAACCATCCGACGCAAAAGTAAATTTTGTTGCGCCTAATTGTTTAGCGTGCTTTTTTTTTTCTTTGACCAGCAAGTACTATTAAAATTTTATAGAAAGCCTACAAAAATTGAGCAAAAAAGAGCTCAAAACAAACAACCCATACAAACTAGAAGAAACCTAAACCCAACAATCCCGATATGGCCGCCAGAAACTAAACTCCTGAGGTTGAAGTTCGGCGCTGATCTTATCAACGAAAAGAAGAAGAAGAAGAAAACACCAAACCCAGAGGGCTAAAAAATAAAGAAAGTTCCCCAACTAGAGAGTACATCGTCTAAATATAAACATCTTATGTCTTTAAAATCCCTGCACCAAAAGAAAGCTTGAACTTTCACTTTCTCAATGACAATATCAATAGTGGTTGTAGCATCTTCAAAAATTAATTATAGCGTTTCTTATATTCCAAAAGGTCCAACAGATTACAGCCGGCAACCTAACCTAAAGTTTTTCCCAACTGGACGAATTATATTACATCTCCAACTCTTTATAATTGCATTGATGCAGTTCGGCATTTCCCCCTGAGTACCCGTTACATCCCCAAAAATACTTCCACACTTGAGAGGAAAAGGTTCAGTGAAAGAGGAGATGAGAGACGGTTTCACTCGATTTGCAATACAGAAGACGACCATTAATGATTATCTACACAAACTTTGGTTTTCAATATTGAGAATTTTATTGATCAACTTGATAAAGATTAAAACACAATGTATTAACTATTTATACATATGAATACGTAGCCTCCATGTATTCTTGGGTCACACGTATACTAAACTTAGAAGTAACACAACTTGGAATACAAGTTACAAGTAATAACAATTCAACACTCCCCCTCAAGATGGCGCATAGATATCACACATGCCCAGCTTGACAATAGAATTACAAAAAGACTTGTTTGATACTGCCTTAGTTAACACATCTGCCAGTTGATCTGAAGAACGACAAAACGGTACTTCAATAATTTTATCCTCTAGCTTCTCATAGACGAAGTTACAATCAATCTCAACATGCTTAGTTCTATCATGTTACACAGGATTTTGTGCAATCTTAATTGCTGACTGATTATCACAAAATAACTTCATTGGACAATTAGTGAATAAGCCAAGCTCCCCCATAAGTTGTTTAATCCATAGTAATTCACAAATTCCTTTAACCATGGCTCTATATTCATCCTCAGCACTAGACAAAGAAACAACTTTCTGTTTCTTGCTTTTTCAAGTAACAAGGTTACCTCCAACAAATGTAAAATAACCAGTAGTTGATCTTCTTCTATCTCCTTTTCAACCCCAATCTGAATTAGTATACCCAGAAATATCAATATTTTCATGTTTTGAAAACATCAAACCTCTTCCAGGCACAGACTTGAGATACCTAAGTATTCTTATAACAGCATCCATATGTTGTTTACCAGGATTATGCATAAATCTACTAACAACACTTACTGCGTAAGCAATATCAAGTCTAGTATGGGAGAGATATATCAAACGCCCTACTAATCTTTGATATCGTCCTTTATCTGTTGGTACTTGATCATAAACCTCATCTAGTTTATGATTTTGCTCAATAGGAGAACTAATAGGTTGACAACCAAGCATACCTGTTTCCTTGAGTAAATCAAGTACATATTTCTGTTGAGATAAGAAAATACCTTGATTAGATCGAACAACTTCAATTCCCAAAAAATATTTGAGAGCTCCTAGATCTTTCATTTCAAATTCTGAAGACAAGTATGTCTTCAAGTTTAACATCTCATTATCATCATTACCAGTTACCACCATATCATCAACATAAATAATGAGTGTTGTTAATTTATTTCCACACTTCTTTAAAAACAAAGTATGATCGGCATTACTTTGTTTTTACCCAAACTTAATCATTGCCTTTCAGAATCTTCCAAACCAAGCACGTGGTGATTGCTTCAAGCCATACAAGGCTTTATTCAATCTACACACAACATTAGGATCTGAGTCACCAAATCCTGGTGGTAAATACATGTAAACTTCTTCCTCCAAGTCTCCATGTAAAAACGCATTTTTTACATCATATTGTTGTAGTGGCCACCCCAAATTTGCTGCTATAGACAACAATACACGAACAGTATTCATCTTTGCAACTGGAGCAAAAGTATCATGATAATATATACCATAAGTTTGAGTAAACCCTTTTGCAACAAGTCCTGCCTTATACCTGTCAATAGAACCATCAGGATTAATCTTCACAGTGAATACCCATCTGCAACCAACTGGCTTCTTTCCTTCTGGTAGTATAACTTTCTTCCATGTCTTATTTTTCATAAGAGATCGCATTTCTTCAAGCATAGCAGCATCCCATTTAGGATCGGACAATGCTTCTTGAACACATGTAGGAATGACAATATCTGACATCTGACTAACAAATGCCTTGCAAGATTCTATCAACCTATGAGTTGACATGTAATTTGCAATAGGATATTTAACCTTCTTTATAGGTTCCGTAGAATATCTTTCTGCTGGTACACCACGATTGCTTCTTAGTGGTAGTTGATACCTGTTATCCTCAACAACTTCACAATTTTCAATATTAGTGTTAGTAGTAGCAGTAATATCACTACTTACCTCAGGAGCAGGAGTAGAATCGACAAAAGTAGGCACTGTAGTAGCAGAGGTGTTATCTTCTTCAATAAGAATTTTAGTTTCATCTCCATCTTCATTTGTATTTTCTGCAACAACATTACCAATTGGAAAATCTCCTTCTTCAACAAACTGTTGACCATCTTCTTCTTTATCATCACTAGTAGATAAAACTTCTTTAGCTTTTGTAGATTCAACCATGAAATCACAATTATCCGGAAACATTTCCATCCAATTAACATCTCCTTTTACACTCTCTCCCAAGTGAGAAGTATTAAATTCAGCGGAAGCAAAATACATCTCATGTTCAGAGAAAGTCACATCCATGGTGACATACGTTCTTCTTGTTGGAGGATGATAACATTTGTAGCCCTTTTGAAATTGATTGTATCCAACAAAGACACATTTAAGATCACAAGGATCAAGTTTCGAACGTAAATGTTTTTGTATGTGTACATAAGCTACAGAACCAAATACTCGTGGTGGAAGTGTAAGATTAGATGAAAGAGTCACAAATGACGCAAGCTTATCTACTGGTGTCTGAAACTTCAGAACTCGTGTAGGAACACGATTAAGAAGAAAAACAGTGCTAATAAGAGCTTTTTCCCAAAAATTTGGTTTCATATATGCTCCTATCAAACTAGCCCTGGTAATCTCCAACAATTGTTTATTTTTCCTTTCTGCAACTCCATTTTGTTGCGGTGTAAATGGACAGGTAGTTTCATGAACAAGACCATGCTCAACAAATAACCTTTTAAGGTGCGGTTAATATATTCTCCACCTCTATCACTTCGTAGAACCCTTGGAGTTCCATAGTATTGTGTCTGGACTATCTTGTGAAAATTACGAAAACAGTCTGGCACATCACTTTTATTCTTCATCATATAGAGCCAAGTCATACGAGTACAATTATCGATAAATAGAACAAACCATCTATTACCAGAAGAAGAAACAATCTTTGAGGGACCCCAAACATCAAAATGTACCAAATAAAATGGAACAAATCTTTTATTAAAACTATCAGGATAACTAGCACAATGGCTCTTTGCTAAAATGCAAGTTTCACACTGAAAATCAGATGGTTTGCAAGAAGTAAATAAATTTGGATATAAATGCTCCAAATATCCAAAAGAAACATGTCCTGGTCTACGATGATGTAACCAAATTTCATCTGTATGTGTATGAGATATTCTTTTAGCTAACAAAGACCTTCCTTCACACACATCATCCACATATTATAACCCCTCTCTTTTAGTACCCCTGCCAATTATTTCCCCACTGCTGAGATCCTGAAGAAAACAGAAATCAGGATATATTAATACTAAACACTTTAACTGAGAAGTTACTTGAGATACTGACATGAGATTATTTGAAAGAGAAGGAATTAATAAGGTATGTTCTATAGATAAAGAGTTTGTTAGATCAACTCTTCCTTCTCCAGTAACAGGATATGTTATACCATTAGCATTTGTAACACCAGAACAAGTTGAAGTAGTTTTGTCCCTTAATATGGACATATCAAAGGTCATATGATTAGTAGCACCGGAATCAAGAATCCAACCATTATCCTTTTTAGAATTATCATTAAGAGACGTAAGAAAAATATTACCTCGTTCAGACTCTGTTGTTGTTGTTATAGGAACAACAGCTGTACATGTAGCTACCTTACCCTTAACTTTCCCTTTCCCAGCCTTTATACGCTTTTGGTAATCATCCCACCAATCTGGATAACCAATTTTTTCAAAACAATTTTCAGAAAGATGTTTTGTATTCCCACAATGAACATATCTCCCACTATTATTCGGCTCAGATATTTTTGTATTCAATGAGTTTTTCTCAATCTTCCTGATAGAATTAGTAATTTGAGAATCAACCCCTTGAGTTAACATAGTACTGCGTCTTTGTTCTTCTCGCCTCAGTATAGTAAACGCAGCTTCTAGCTTGGGTAAAGGATCAGTACGAAGTATTTCTCCTCGAACTGAATCATAAGCATCATCAAGCGCAGCAAGAAATACATATACTCTTTCTTCATCAATTTCTTCCTTTCGTTTCTTGATCACCTCTGGTTGTGTAAAGGTAATAGGTTTTCTATAATCAAACTCTTGCCAGATTGATTTTAACTCAGAAAAAAGGTTAGAAATTGAT
Organism: Papaver atlanticum; assembly: GCA_023531105.1. Taxonomy (NCBI): domain Eukaryota; kingdom Viridiplantae; phylum Streptophyta; class Magnoliopsida; order Ranunculales; family Papaveraceae; genus Papaver; species Papaver atlanticum. Next base: position 19,888,833 of record JAJJMB010007708.1, read on the forward strand.
CTACCAGTCTGTTTAGTTGACATAACTTTCCGAGTTAAGTCATAGAGAATAGACTTATCAGCTCCTTCATAATATGTTTGAGATACAGCATCCCAAACATCCTTTGCAGTAGGAAAACGAACAAAAAGATTCATTGAATCAGGTTCCATTGCACCAATCAGCCAACCCTTGACAGTAGCATCTTCCATGATCCACTTATCATACTTATCTACGACTTCTTCATCAGGTTTTGCAGCATCACCGGTAAGATATCCTCTTTTTCCTTTTTCAGCAACAAACATGGTCACCATTTGAGACCATAGAGAAAAGTTGGTATCATTCAGTTTTATTCCATATGGAATTGATGTTGGTGTTGGTTCGTATGTCTTCATACCACCAATGTATTGCTGAGAACGTTGGTTCTGATGTACCTTCGTCACCACCATTGTAGCTCCTAAGTTTTTTAAGGTTCTGTTTAGTTTATAGGTAAAATAAGATCAGAGAAATATATCCCTGGATATTGAGATCGTTTGATGATTAGGGTTTAGAGAAAGTATATCTCTAGGTTTTGGGTAACTAGGGTTTAGAGAATATATATCTCTAGGTATGGAAAAGAATGTAAAAGTGCCCAAGGATCGTACCAGCTCTTGATAGCAACACAAACTTTGGTTTTCAATATTGAGAATTGTATTGATCAACTTGATAAAGATTACAACACAATGTATTAACTATTTATACATATGAATACGTAGCCTCCGAGTATTCTTGGGTCACACGTATACTAAACTTAGAAGTAACACAACTTGGAATACAAGTTACAAGTAATAACAATTCAACATATCTTCCCTTTCCTATATAACGAGTGCTGAGTCTGTTATGGTACACAAGCCAGAGAAAGAAACCCACTTCATGCTTGATTCAAGTTCACATTTAAAATTGATTACTATAGCACTTAGCCAAATGGATTTTGAAGTTTAAATTCACTCCTTATGCCTCTAGGAATATAGGATTCGAACCTAACGACGCCCCCAAATTGGGACATTTTTCAACACAAATCAGCTTTGGCCTCGGATAATAAATTTGCTAGAACAGTTGGGGCATATGGAAGAAAATCTAACCGGCCATTATCTACTTGGTCGTTTTCACGGGACAGAAATGCATTGCCGGAAACAGTCGTATTGAGAGACTCATAGTTCAAGTTACTCCTCGAATCCGTGGACTTATTGATTTTGAGAGTCCCACATGGAGGAAATAAACAGAACATAAGTCTGGTTGCCGATCAAAATAAAAACTTATTAAGCAATCCCTGGTCGAATAATTCAAATTCAAGAATTATGTAGAGAAGTAAATACTTGTGATTGGAATGTGATGGGCATCAAACTAAAAAAAAAAATCCAAGAGTATGCAAGCCAAGAATGAAGGCAGTAAATGCAGTTTCGATGCACTGTTTTTGCTCAGACCTCATTTAATTGGTAGATTTCAGAGCTAGATAAGTAAACACACAGTCACAGAGAGAGAGAGGGAGGGAGAGAGGGAGAGACAGAGGGAGAGATATTGGATGTGTATGTGCGAACCGTGAATCATCATTATACTAGGGTTTGTTTGTTTGTAGCGTAGTCATTGCGAATTGGTACTGGTTCAAAGATTTCTGCTTATACAAGTATTAATTAGGGTTCTGGACGTTTGAGTTCAAGGACAGAATCAAGCTACACAACTACTAACATTTTCAGAGAAATTAAGCAACTATATTAATATATATGGGTAAAGTACGTACATTTTTGGTGAGAGCATGGACTTAACTGTGAAAGGAAATTGGTCAATTGCTTAATTGGAATCATTATGATTTATGGATGTTATAGATTGTGTGTCATCGTCATCAAGTTTTTTACTTGGCTTTTTAATATTTTTTTTGAAGGGGTAAATTTCTTGATTTCAATGATAAAATTTCAAATACATCAAGAACAAAAAACATGAAAAATTACATAGATCTTGTATCACAAAAACAAGACAATTGTGATACAATATATATAAAATACATGATTTTCACATAAGAAATTGATGATATTAGGGGATGGCTTTTGAATTCTGATTTAGCCATTTGAACTTGTCTTCTTCTTCAATAAGATTGAAATCTCCCATGAAAGGAGAGTAATATGCACTGTGCTTCATCATGATCGAAACCAGTAGTCGTTGATCTTCATGGAAATGTAGACCTACGTCACGCCGAAATAAATCGTTTTCAGTGATTCATTTGAAACAAAAATAAGAAAACCCTATAAGTTAATTACAGGAGATCACAGTAAATAATTATCGTTTTATTTAAAATTATAAATACTATAATAAAGATACCCAAATCTGTGTGGAAGATCTGAATATATTCAGATCAAACCACAAAGATTGAGATCTATTCTACAAGGATTGAAGAAGGAAAGGGAACAGTTGGGTATTTTTTTCTCCGTAGCAGTTTTGAGAGAGAAAGGTTAAAGTTTTTCCAGTTTTGAGAGAGAAAGGAGACTTAATTCGAGAATGAAAGACAAAGGTGGAGTCTTGGCTTTTTAATTAGTTCATCCACGAAGTAGTTCTTTTTGTGGCTGCATGGTTCTTTTTGTTGCCTTATTTTACAACTGTGTAATAGGAACTGCTAGACAAGAGCACCATCGATTAGCAGTCCGTAGAAGGCACCATGAACAATGTTCTAAAAGCAACACCATGAACAATGTTCTAAGAAGTTGTATATCAGATAGTGTTCCCAACGCATTTGTTAATTATATTTTCAATCCACCACCTAATTAAAATTTGGTGCTTATTTGATCGATCTTATTCTCTGTATATTGCACACGAACTCAAAGTTAGGTAATGTTTTAAAAAAAAAATCTTAAGAAAAAAACAAGACTAGTTGGTTTTAAAAAAATATTGCTGAATCAGGTTGATTATTTTTTTGGGTCCCGATCATGAAAATGAAATCGGAATATGTATGCTTGTTTTGGAACAATATGGCAAAAGTCTTTTTTTATCCATAGTAGTTTATACTTAAATAGGAACAAATTTTAAATGTCAAATGTTAACAATCAAAAACCTCAATTTACTTTCGTGTTAGATTGATACATAGCCAATTTGATGTCACTGTGCCCTAATTCCTAAGCATTTTTTTTTTAATAATTCTTAAGCAATCAAAGATTAACAAACGACTGAGGAACTATACAAGTAAGAATACATCATGAAATTCTTGATCGATCAAAAAAAGAAAAAGAGAAGTAACAACCTATGGAACATGACATCCATGAAAAATACCCGCTAAGAATATATAGTCTTTAATGAACCCGTTAAGTAGGAAACATTGTCACGCTAATCATCACATCGATCAATCCTCAAACCTACCTTATCTTGCGTATATCATCATACTACAAAGGTCCTTATACATCGAGACAATGCATATATACTATAGACAAAGCAATACGACTGGTCATCCAAGAAATTAATTATTTCTCCTCATAATAAATAGATAAAGAATAAAAACGATTTACTGCATGCTTACTTGTCAATGTTTGAAAGAAATCAATGCATGCTTTTGTAATATTCAGATGATTATTGAAATCTACTACAATAAGAAGAACAAAAGTGAAGAAAATTATGCTCCTTATATACAGTGGTAAGAATTTAAGGAACAATGGAGTTTGTTGTTAGAATCATAGGATTTCACCAAAGAAATTAATCTAAACAGATTCTGATTTTATCTCTTCCTCTCTCATTCTTTAATACCTTTCATTTTCTCTCTCTATCATTCTTAGCAATTACACCTCACACCATTAAATGCTATTGAACCTTCTCCATACGCACTGCAATTACTCCTCTATCGCTGCTACTACATCTTCTCTCCACCTGTTCCCTTTCCTTTCCTCCTCTTCTTCTTCTTTCCTCGCTTCCCCAAAACCTCTCTCTCTCAAAACTCTCTTCCACGGCTTGTTTTGTCTCTTCTTCTATCTTTGACAAACCCTAGCAAATTCAGTCAAAATCATACAGATCATCACGTAAAAGAAAGTACAGTGAGTTTTCAGAAGACTTGAAAATACAGATCTAACTCTTCTCATGCAACAATATCATTACTAGGTTTTCTAGACTAAGTCTCTGCTGCATACTAGAATGATGATGAGATTTCAAATTTTAAATATATGAAGGGTTAGCTCTTTCCAATTCTCTCTAGCAGATCAAAAGCTTAAACGTAAGAAGTGAGAAAAAGGAAAAGAAGTGGGATTCTCCGAGATCTTTGTTGGCGTTACTTTCTTTGGTGTTTCCTTTTATTTCCACTGACAATCATCATCATCAACTTTTTAGTTTACTCCGAAGTTGTTTGCATCTCAAAAAGAAAAATCATCTAGAGTATTAGGATCTTACTGCTGAGACCTATCTGGAAAAATCGAAGAAGCCCCTGAGAATCCAATGATAATACTCTTACCACTACCACTGCTTCTAATGCCACGAAACATTTAACGTAGATTAGTGAGGGTTTTAGTTTTAGTTTGAAGCGGTTTAATATACACACATGGTATTGTTGTTGTAAATATGCCAGCCGGGATAATGCTTCCGGCAAGACACGTGCCTCCGATGATGGGTAATGGTAATAGAAATGGAAACGTACCAGAATTTGGGTCCTCTTCTTCGGGCCTTACGCTTGGACAGGTCAACGCTCACATAACTTTCTCTCTCTAAAACTTTCTACTATATTTTGAAACTTCCTGAATGTAAGGGTTTTCTTCTGGCATGTTTGTTTTCTCTCTCGATTCTCTCTTTTTAAACCATTTCTCAAATATTTTTCTGATACAAACCATCTCTCAAAGACTTTTCTGATACAAGTTCGAAAAGTTGAACAGCTTTAGGAAGTTCATTGGTTTTCTGATTTTAGGGTTTCTTCTTACTAAAATTAGGTCTTTGGCACCTCTCATTGTTAGTCTTTCTCTGTTACTAATTCATTTTGAAAGAAAATCTTGCACTAGATTTTGAATGTTTTGTTTTTGTTACATTAGAAGTAGCTCAGGGCACTGAATCAAACTAGCTTTGGGATTTCTATTTTTCTTTTGTTTCAAAAGAAGAAAAAAATTGTTTAGAAGGGGGATTTGAATTTTGTATACAAACAAAAAAAAGGTTTATTGTGATAAAAAATTGCTAATACAATATTTAGTCTAAATATTTTTAAAATCCTAACCAAGGTTTATCCTGCCATTACAAGTACATTTCACGACTTTTGAGAAAATTAACGCTTATTACAGAGTTGACAGTACTAGAGAGAGACTAAGTATATATAAAGCTAGAGAGATAGTGCTATTTTGATCGTCTTCTAGAGAGAGAGAGAGATCTAGTGCTATTTTGATCGTCTTCTTCAGTAAATAATGTTCCATGTATAAATCTTTTCTGGGGCTCTTTTTTCATTCTGATCTTCTTCTACTTCTTCTAAACTGAATATCTGTATGTGTTTTCTTATTTTTGATGTCTCTAAAAACCTATTTGTGTGTTTGTTTTTCAGCAGACAAACATGATGGACGGTCATCATCTTCTTCTTCATCATCAACACAGTCTTCTTAATAATCCTCTGGAAATGATGAATCAAACTACACCAGAAAGTAGTGACTTGCAGGCTGCTAGGATCAGAGCTGGAGATGAAGAGTTCGATAGCAAATCTGGTGGTAGTGATAATCTTGAGGGTACTGGTGGTGGTTCTGGAGATGAACAACTTGATCAAAACCAACGAAAGCGAAAGAAACGTTACCATCGGCATACTCAACATCAAATCCAAGAGATGGAGTCGTAAGTTTTCCTGATACAGACATCTTAACGACCAGTTTTCTTATCCTTTTGTCCATTTTTTACATAGATCCTCCCTCATGACGATGAACAGATTCTTCAAAGAGTGTCCTCATCCAGATGATAAGCAAAGGAAGGAGTTAGGTCGTGAATTAGGGTTAGAGCCTCTTCAAGTCAAGTTTTGGTTTCAAAACAAGCGCACTCAAATGAAGGTATATAAAATAATCTCTACCCCTAGCTACAAGTCATCTATTTAAATATTACTTTTGCGTTGATCTTATTCTAAACCAATAATAGCAAGTGATGGTTGGTCTTCTATCTGTTTGATGTTTCTAATGTTTTTTTTAAGTAATGAAATCTATTGTTGTATGTTTACAGAATCAGCATGAGCGCCATGAGAATAATCAACTGAGAGCCGAAAATGATAAGCTTCGAGCAGAGAACATTAGATATAAAGAGGCTCTAAGTACAGCATCATGTCCTAACTGTGGAGGCCCTACTGCTCTAGGGGAGATGTCATTCGACGAGCATCACCTGAGGATGGAAAACGTTCGACTCAGAGAAGAGGTAAATCTCCAGAAGGATTATGCAGGATAACTTCAACTTTTATTGTAATGAATTATTGGTCCTTATAACCCATCTAATGAAAAATCATTTGCAGATTGATAAGATATCCGGAATAGCTGCAAAATATGTTGGAAAACCTATGATGCCATATCCTATGAGTTCTCCATTGCTTCCACCTCGTATGCTTGACCTTGGAGTTGGACATTTAGGCATTCATTCCCAGTCCGGAAGTGCAGGAGGGGAGATTTTTGGTTCATCTGATGATCTCATTAGGTCTCTCGCATCGGGACATAATGATTTGGATAAGTCAGTCGTCGTAGAGCTAGCAGTTGCAGCTATGGAGGAACTGGTTCAACTTTCTCAGCTTGGTGAACCTATATGGGTTCAACGCGTCAATGGTGAATCTACTGAGACCTTAAACGAAGAGGAATATGTCAGGACATTTCCTAGGGGAATTGGCAGTAAACCCTTCGGTTTCAAAACCGAAGCTTCTCGAGATAGTGCTCTTGTGATTATGAACTGCATGAGCCTTGTTGAGTCACTAATGGATGCGGTAGGAAGCTGATCCTCAACCATTCTATTTGATATAATATATAATCATATACTGTTGATTGATAACAAATTTTGGTTTTGCAATTATGATCAGAATCAATGGATGAATTTGTTTTCGGGCATCATCTCAAGAGCTGTGATACTTGAAATCCTGTCAACTGGTGTTGCTGGGAATTCTAACGGAGCCCTTCAACTGGTAATGTTCTATCTTTATGATCTTCCTCTTTTTTGAAAGTTATCTCAATAGAACTTCATATTTTGATGAATAATGCAAATAAAGGCAAATGTGAAAGTAAACGGATCGTTTTTATCTAAATAAGGTTCAAAATTATTCTCTTTTAATCAAAATAACTTCTACTTTTTTCAGATGACTGGTGAATTTCAAGTTGCATCACCTCTAGTCCCAACACGGGAAAGTTTGTTTGTAAGATACTGTAAGCAGCAAGGTGAATCAACTTGGGCTGTAGTTGATGTTTCATTGGATCATTTGCGGTCTAATAACCCAATTAGATTCCGAAGGAGGCCCTCAGGATGTATAATTCAAGATATGCCAAATGGTTACTCCAAGGTGAATCTATTTTTACAAATGTGTACTTCAATTGCTAGATAAGAAATACGGTTTTGGTAGCTTGTTCTCTAAATGCTGGTTTCAAATTTCTCAGGTTACATGGGTGGAACATGTAGAAGTTGATGATAGAGCTGTGCATGAGTTGTACAAACCACTTGTCAATTCCACAATTGCATTTGGTGCCAAACGCTGGCTGGCAGTTCTGGATAGGCAATGTGAACGACTTGCCAGCGCAATGGCAAGTAACATTCCGGCTGGTGAAATTGGGGGTAATAAATTATATTCCTTTTGATACGACATATTTATTAGAAACGAAGTATACTAAACTCACACCTGCTTAATGATATATCAGATTGTTTAGTGGATAAATATTGAAACCTTCGTGATATTTACTTCTGTTGTTTCAAATTTGTAATTGCGCACAGTTATAACAACCCCAGATGGAAGAAAAATGATGCTTAAACTGGCTGAGCGAATGGCTACGAGTTTCTGTGCTGGTGTTGGTGCATCTAGTTCTCACACATGGACTACCATATCAGGAAATGGCGCTGATGATGTAAGAGTCATGACGCGGAAGAGTGTTGATGATCCAGGCAGGCCTCCTGGCATTGTTTTGAATGCTGCAACTTCATTCTGGATTCCAGTTCCACCAAAAAGAATTTTTGACTTCCTTAGGCATGAAAATTCTCGAAGTGAGGTATATAATTACAAGTTCTATTATTCTAACGTTGCATTTGCTGATCTTTGTTCCAATCTCCATGTTCAATCCTTATTAGAGATAGGCTATAGCTAATTAAAGTAACAAATGCTTTAGCGACCAGGACTCATTAGCAGTTCATAGACAGTGCACAAATAAATGGTTGAACTCAATCCATATTGGATGCAGATATAACTAGAGCAATTAGACCTCTACGGTTATTCTTATTTGGTACTTTGTCTTCTTCAATGCATTTAACTTAAAGATATGCAATTACAAAAAATGAAGCATGTAACTTATTCGTTCATATAAAAGCAATGTACGTAAATCTTTATAACTACTAAACTGCTATGTAGATAGAATAAGTGGCTTAAGTTTCAAAACTTAAAGATATGCTTATTGGTAATTTTACAGTGGGATATCCTTTCTAATGGTGGAATCGTTGAAGAAATTGCTCACATTGCAAATGGCCGTGATCCTGGCAACTGTGTCTCTCTTCTGCGTGTAAATGTAAGTATATAGAATTGCATTTCTAATGTGTGCATGAGTTTAAAAAGGAATATGCAGTCAATTGCTAATCAACAAATCAATGTTTTTCATTTATTCTAGCAGAGTACAAACTCAAGCCAGAGCAACATGCTAATATTACAAGAAAGTTGCACAGAAGCAACTGGATCTTTCGTAATATATGCACCAGTGGATATTCCGTCCATGAATGATGTTATCAATGGTGGAAACCCAGACAATGTAGCTCTTCTCCCTTCAGGATTCGCCATACTTCCTGATGGCCCCATAATCCATCGTGGAGATGGGCAAGTGGAGTATGGACAGGGTGGATCTCTTTTGACTGTTGCATTCCAAATCTTGGTTGATTCCGTACCAACTGCAAAACTCGCTCTCGGTTCTGTTGCGACTGTTAACAGCCTCATAACTTGTACCGTTGATCGTATCAAGGCCGCAGTTACAGATGAAAATGCTTGAAATGCAATTTCAATAGGTAAGTCAAAAAAAATCTCTTCTTTAGCATACGTAGGTATCTACTTTTCTGCATGTTCTAAAATAATAATGTTCTCTCAACTCTTGTTTCTTGTAGTAGCAGTGAAGGCACAAAAACCAGAAGAAGAAAAAAGTCAACAAAGAGGAACAACAGAGAGAAGCAAGCTCACGTAGATAGAGAGTTTTTTTGGTTTTCTTGGGTTTTAAGAACAGATTAATGTTTTATTTTGGAGGAAGTCAAGAGCGAACCTTGTACAAATGAAGGTTCGGGTTTTGACTTTCTATATGAGAGTTCTAAAATGTCTAGTCTCCCCTAAAATCTGGTTATCACTTTGGTTTACTTTTCGTTCAGAGTAAATTTGCCCGGATGTTGCTTTTTGTGATTTTTGTTGCACTAAATTCTATTTCTAACATCCTGTAGTTCAAGTCTTAATTGTTCTTGTAATGGTGTTATTTATCTTCCTACGGTCAAAAATTACTAAGAACCCTTTGCCTAGCTGAGCTGAGGGGCTTGCTGATTTTGTAGAAAGATTGCTTTGGGCAGGAAATTGCCTACACGGCTACACCTGAAAATATGGTTGACTCCTAGAAACCTGAATGGCTTCTCTCATGTTTATATGGATCCACATTTCACCAAGCTAAGAGATATGATTAATGGGACTTAATTGGGAAAAAAAATATGTCACCTTGAACTCAAGGATGTGGAACTACAACAACTAGACAACACCTAGATGATATCATTGGAATAGAAAAACCGGAAATTCTTTTCCTGTCTGAAACCAAGTCACAAAGACATTACCTGAAAAAACTTTAAGCAGACCTCCCAAATACTTTCTTTGTAGATCCAATTGGCAAAGCTGGTGGTTTGGCTTTGGCATGGATTTCACTTTGAGATTGTCCATTGGAATAGTGACATGCTGAATGTTATAATAAAAACTAATTTCTATGAAAACTCGTGGATTTTAACAGCTTTTTACGGCAATCCTTCTAAACCCAAAAAACTAGAATCTTGGAGTTTCTTAGAGGACATATCTTCTAAGTTAGCTCTATCTGGTGTGCCTTGGGTTATAATTGGAGATTACAATCAAATCCTAAGTCCTTGAGAGAAGTCAGGAGGTTTACCTTTCATTAGTAGAGAAGCAGAACCTTTTCTTAGACTCTTGCAAAGAGCCGGTCTTACAGACCTAGGTTTTAAAGGAAATATCTTCACCTGGAATAACCAGCGAGAAGGTATAAAAAATATACAAGAGAGGTTAGATAAAGCCTATACAAATGATGATTGGATAAACCAATTCCCAGATTCTTCTCTTACGCATCTTCCTTTTTTTGGCTCAGATCACAGTCCAATTAGGCTAGATTAAACCAAGACTCCAACTATAATCAATTGTTTCCGTTTAAGTTTTTTGATACTTGGCTCAAGGAGAGTTCTTGTATTCAGCTAATAAAAAATACTTGGGACCCTTCCCTGATAAATGCCACGTAAGTGGTTTTTCAAAATCTAAAAACTTTAGGTGAACACTTAACAATTTGGAGGAAAAATGTTTTCGGAGTTCCATAAAAAAAAATCTCTACCCTTCTAAAAAGTATTGAAAATATTCAATCTAAAAGTCATAACCCAAATAAACAATCTCTTCTAAATAGTAAATACCTTGAGTTGGAACACCTATATGATACTCAGGAGGCAATCTTAAAACAACTTTCTGGAGACAACTTTGTTAAACTAGGTGAAAGAAATACCAAGTATTTTCATATAAAAACTCTCAAAAGAAGAAAAAGGAATAGAATTGACTGTCTACTGAATCAAAAGAACTTATGGACTTGGTTCCAAAAGTTATTTCCGAACAAGATAATGATGATTTACTTAAAATTCCTACTGCTGACGAAATGTGGCTAATAGTGAGGGCTATGAAGCCGAACAAATCACCGGGACCAGATGGTTTCCCGGTAAGTTTCTTTAAACATAATTGGAATATAGTTGGACATCAAATAGTTTCCATTATACAAGAAATTTTCAAAACTAAACAGATTAGTCCCAAACTAAATGAGAATTTCTTATTTCTAATCCCTAAAATTAAAAACCCCAAAACACCTAGCGACTTCAGACCAATAGGTTTAAGTAATACACGCTGTAAGATTATGTCTAAACTTTTAGCAAATAGACTCAAAGTCTTCCTTGAGAGAATGATATCTCCCTTTCAGTCTGCATTTTGTCTTCAAGACAAATTGCAGACAATATTGTTGTATCCCATGAAGTTATATATTCTCTCAAGAAAATGAAAACAAAAAATGGTGGTCTAGGAATAAAAATCGACATGTCAAAGGCCTTTGACAGAGTAAGTTGGGACTTTTTGATGTAAACTTTAACTGATTTTTTTGGTTTCAACAAGGATTGGTGTAGTCTAATACACCAATGTCTTTCTACTGCCTCCATCGCTGTCTTACTTAATGGCTCGCCAGGGAATTTTTTCTCACCTACTCGCGGGCTCAGACAAGGAGACCCGCTCTCTCCTTATCTGTTCCTAATTTGTATGGTTGTCTTTTCCAGACTCCTGTCCGCTAAAGAAAAAACTAAACACATAACAGGTATAAAAATCTCTAAGAACAATATTCATATTTCTCATCTTCTTTTCGCAGATGACTGTCTGCTTTTCTCTAAAGCCAGTCTGGTTAGCTGCAAGAACTTACTCAACATAATTTCTCAATTTAGCAACGCCTCAGGTCAGCTGATAAATTTCTCTAAGTCGGGGATCTTTTTCAGTAAAAAGATCTACTCCAAACATCAAAGAATAATTATAAGGCTGCTAAAAATTAAAAAAATATGCATCTCTGACACCTATCTAGGCGCACCTTTATTTGTTGATAGATCGAAAATTAAGACCTTCGATAAAATCGTAACAAATATGGAAAATAGAGCTCAGAGTTGGTATGGCACAACTTTGGTCCAAGCTAGCAAATCGGTTCTAATTAAATCTGTTTTATCCAGTCTTCCTATATATCAAATGGAGTGCTTTCCCCTTCCTAAGAAAATAACAAACCAGATCGATGCTATCCAAAGAGAATTTTGGTGGGGAAGACAAAAAAAACTTCTACCCGATTGGATGGGATTTTCTTTGTGATCATGTAGAACTAGGTGGCTTAGGGTTTAAAGAAGCTAACAAGATGAATAAATCAATGATTGCAAAACTTTCTTGGAGACTGGAAACAAACAAAAATGGGTCTTTTAGTGTCTGTTCTAAAAGAGAAATACTTTAAAAATTCTTCTGTTTTCTTTTCAAAAAAGCACTATAACTCTTCTTGGATATGGAGGTGTATTTTACAGGGGATATCTCTCATTCATAAACATAGTTGTTGGGAGGTAGGCGGCGGTAAGTCAATAAATATATGGTTAGATAAATGGATACTAGGTATGGAAAATAACCTGTTAACACATTGTGGATCTAAATTAAACTCTTTAACACTTGTATCTGAGTTACTCGACTCAAATACGAAGAAGTGGAATAAACTGAAAGTTAGGAATAACTTTCAAACTGATATAACTGGAAAAAAAATCTTGGTATTAGAATCTTTACTAATTATCAAGGAAGGTTGAAAACTGATAGAATTAGATGGCTTCTCACCAATGATGGAAACTTCACAGTCAAATCCATGTACCTAAAACTTAAGAACCCATCTACAATAACACATAGGACAGAAATCACAGCCTTTTGGAAATCTTTTTGGAAGCAAAATATATCACAAAGGATTAAAAGTTTCTTGTGGAAATGTCTTCACAATGCTTTGCCAGTTAGGAAAAAGCTAGGTCAGTATATGAAAGACATAGAAATGAAATGTGTTTTCTGTGAACATGAATGTGAATCCCTGAAACACATGTATTTTGATTGCAAATCGGTTACAATGTTGCCCCCTGTCGTAGGAATTAATTCTAATAATGATAGTCACTTCTCTTTTGCACAAATATATGAAAACTGGATCGCAGGAGTGTATAGTAGTGGTGAACTAGAGATTATGGCAACCAAGTGCTGGTTGATTTGGAAAGAACGGTGCTCAAGGATTTTTGAATCAAAAATAACCATTAATATTCAATTGTCTCTAGTTGTACAAAGACATATCAATTTCTGGTCTCCCCTGAAAACTTCTACTCTTGACAACAGATTTGTTGCTCATTGTGATGCTCAAAATTTAATTGACCTTAATGAAATAGGATGGACAAAGCCTCAACATAATCAATCAAATATCAATTTTGATGCTTCTTGGACTGATAACTTTTCTCTTGCTGGTTATGGTATAATTTGTATAATGAAACAGGTGAAGCTGTACAAGCTAAAGCTGGGTCCATCAAAGTCTCCACTGCAGAAGCAGAGGTTTTGAGCTTGCTGGAAACTGCTTGTTGGGCAAAGAGCATGGAGTTGAGTAATTTTTGGGTTGAAGGGGACTGTCAAAGGCTCATTCTTTTTGCTCAGAACAAGGTCAGCAACATCTTTTGGAGAAACCAGGCATCTTTCTGGGGTTTGCTTTCAAGAACAGAAAATGTAATGAAGTAGCTGATGCTCTGGCTAAAGAGGCACGAAAAAAAGGGATACATAAACAATTTTGGTTGCAGATGCCTGTTTTCATTTCTAGCTTTTTACTTTCTGATGTTCTTTTTACTCCCAAATTTGATTGAGAGTAATAGTATGTTTGTGGAAGCCAATATCTCAATGCATTTTAGTGAGATAAGGGTAACCAACACTCTAGATAACTCTTTGTAATCTCTTGTTTCAATCTAAGTAACTTTCCAAAAAAAAAAAAAAAAAAAATCCAAAATGTGCCTCTTCATACGAAGCTCCTAGAAAAAATTTGTACTACTATTAAAGTCCAGGCTAGATTGACCCTATAAAGGTTAATGATAAGATTGTTTTAGTTTCACACCTTCTCTTAAGTAAGATCCTTGGGAGCTGAAACTGTAGAAGCATGGAGACATGCCGCGGTTGGACCTACAATCTTATTCACAAATTTGTCAAACAACAAGAGAGAGCTTTGTCCAGATGGAATAATGTCACATTTTGGGGATATCCAATCAAGGATAGAAGTTCTCTGTCGCATTTCAGAAAATATAAATTTATTACTCAAAACAATTTATTGATCAAAATATATAGGGCATACAACTTACAAGCACAACTAAGGACTATTGGTGAACAATAAAAGAGTTGAATGTGTTACATGAGAGCTCTTCCCCTTTGAAGCATATTTACACACTTCCTCAAGAAATAGGTTCACTTTCTTTGCTTGGAAAGATATCTGAAAATGAGAAATCATGAAACGGAGGACCTGCAGATTGAGGAAACCACAATCAGTAGGCAGCAACTAAGCATGATAAGTAAAATGCCATAACATCAAAAAAGGGAGTGAACCTTAACAGTCCACAACAGATAATTATCCTATACTTGGTCTCTGTTTTGTGCAAATCGAAGCAAACAAAATGCAACTAAGCATTTCACAGAAGAATGCTATTCAGTTACCTTCTTGTTCACTTAGAATGTAAAATGGAATGTGAGCAACCATCTTTGAGCCACCTTCACTCCAGTTAACTGTGCCTGGGCTCAGCTCATTCCCACTAGGAGGTTCCAAAATGGACTTACAAATTGCTGGCTCTTTCATTAATCCTAAATAATCATTTGCCCTCCTCCAAACCCTCATGTCTGCGTTACGAGATCGAGCTACCTATAATAAATGGAATCTAGTGTAAATGAGATATTATATCAACATTTCAACTTTCAAGAACTTGTAAAATTTGTTGTGTAGAATCTGACAAACGGACCTTGCCCAAAGATACATGTGCCCTTGGCAATAACTCACGATGGTTTGTCGCAAGCTTTGCAATAGCTGTCACCACGAAACAAAGAAGTCTGGCCTGTGATGATTTTCTAAATGTGGTATTGGTGGAACCAAGAGTGGAGTCCTGATTTAGGCCCAATCGACTTCCGAGGAACAAATAGAAAAACAAAAGAACCATATTAAAGCAGTAACTAACATGAAACCTTAACAGAAAACCCCAGGAGAGGCGCATGCATATAGTATGGTCATTACAAGCACCAAGACCAACCTAGACGAAAGGTTCTCGTACAACAGCAATTCCAAGCTTTCAAAAAGCTCACGAGCTGCATCTTTGTGAGACCTACCTCCACCTCCGTGCTCTCCAATTGCCCAACATAATTGCAAGGCCAATTCCATCTGTGGGAAGCAAAACAGTATACGAGTCATTTCAGTTTTGTATACTCTCATGATACATGAGATGAGATGAGATGAGATCTCTAAACAAACAGAATAGAACTACATATTATCTGACATTAGTTCGAAAGAGAGAAAGAGGTGCCTTACCTTCGCAGGGTTTTCATAAGCTTCCCCAAGTCTGTCAATGATAGGCTTCTGCAGAGGAAGATGGATTATCACAGCAGGTTTACTAAAACTTAGTAGAACTCAATACGAGAGTAATGTAGATGCTACATATGCATTTGACAATAACATTGAGATTTCGTAATTTTATAAAATCAGTGGCATAACCTGTTCATTTACTTAAATAATCTGGTAGCAGATATTTGAAATACTATACTAAGTCCAGGGATAGAAAAATTGGTGATAGATGCCAGAACCTTCAGATAGAAAGAATTACCTTCAACAATGCAATAAATTCCGGAGATCGTTGAAACGCTGCTAGCATGAATTTTAGAAGCCTCCTTCGAACCTACAAATATGCACCAAGTCTTAGAACTACTGGCTTGTCTTCACTGACATTAAGCTTTAGCGACAATAAGAATTCTAATTTTTAAATCTCCACATGCTTCCATGGAATACAAAGCAAGAAATAATATTTGAGAAAAAAAACTGATTTAGCTGGATATTTAAATAAGTTCTAATGATTATCAATATTGCAATACTTGAATAACAAGGAAAGTGCAGCCTCTGTTTTAAGAAAATTAATTAAATGTCACTGGGATCATAACCAACTTCACCTTCTCCACAAGTAGTATAGCGTCATAATTTCCCTATCCAGAAATGAAACCTCCACAAAAACATCTTATGTCAAACCAAACGGTCTGCTACTAATAGTGGTTATTCGTACTAAATTGTGCTTAGTTTTACATGGGGATTAGACAAGTTGGTTTTTCCTCTGGTTGAACATCAACCAAAAGAAGTTGTTTTATGCCAGTGCAAAATGCCTTAACTAGAACTCAGAACTTCTTAAGAAGATTTTTTATATTTTGTTTGCACTGACCTCATAAGAGAAGACCTTGTCTGGAAATATTGTGGAATTTCTCGACATAAGCAGAGGAACTAATGCACAAGTTAAAGCTGCAGCAACCATGTATTTATCAAAATTGTCAGCAAGTTAGATGGAAACAAAAAAAAATTAAACAAAAAAATCTGAAAACGACGACCCTGTTACCTAGTAAAACAGATGGCAAAGAAATTTGACTTCATGAAACTAATAAATAAGACAAACCTTACATTTATTGACATCACGCAATGCTAAGCGAAAATATATATCAAGTATTCGTGGTGTCAGCTGGAGTGCTTGCCTTAATCTGTCAGACTGAGGGGTATTGGTGGCAACTTGTAAAGCAGCAGCTGTGCCAGGAGAAGTCCACTGTCGTTCCTGTGATGCACTAAAGTTTGTCAAGAATCTATAGCTGTCAGCTTCTTCCACTAAAATATTGGTTTAAAATTAAATATATACAGCATTTAAGCAGAGGTTGCAAATGAGGGATCTGTTACTTCACTAGCCTGGCCAAATCAGCAAAGTTTTCTAATTACCCAGCCCAACATTTTTCTGGAGATTGTAAGTCAAATCAATAAATTAAAATCAAGTAGTTGACACAACACTTCTGAGGAACTCGTCTATATAGTATGTGTCATTAGCTGTAAAATTCTAATCTAACAGTACAGGTGCGTGTTAAGAAGCATACCACGAGTCCATCATTCTCATCCTTGAGAAGGTCCAGAAATATGGAATCGGCAACATCAATATTATTTCCATTCTCGGTTCCCGAATCACCTCCTCTATCCTCTATAGTGGAACCAGTATAGGCCTCATCCATAAGTGCCAGCAGCATCTGCAGCCAAGAGTTGCAAGATCTTAGATAAAACTTCTAATCCCCAAATCTTTCATCACACCTGTTTCAAGTTCCGAAAGTTCTAAAAAATAAACCTCAGGGGCAGTACTCTTCTGAATAGAAGCTATGCTACTCCCAATCAGTGAACCAGAGCTTCGTTCCACCTTCTCCAATGCCACAACTAGAACTAGTTATAGAGAAACAGAAAAATATTTCAAATAAGGGTAAAATAATTCTGCATTAAATAAAAGTCAAAACACTAATCAGGCAAGTTCACTATACAATTGAACATGCAATTGAGAGACTCGAGCTAATCTCAAAGAACCAATCTTGATGGGCTTTAGATAGGCGTACTAGAACTCAATATACTCTTACAGTACCCCTATAAACAGCATCAACAAAACATTGTACAGGTTCGAAGGACATAGCAAACTAGCAAAGCAGGATTCAAATATCAAAGGTTTGTCTACCATAGGCAAGCACTCATAAATGACCAAAATTAGCAGATTCTCATTTCCCTGACCGTAAAAATTAACTCCATGTGTTTATTCCTTGCATATAAAACAGTACAATGCAAAAAGGTTACTCAGAGACTATCTATATCACCATTGATCATCCTGCACAACAAAATTATTCTTACACATTCCGTGCTGTGTACATCCAAAAATGAGATACTACATGCTCATTAGCTAATGTAACTACTAGAATGCACATCAAGCACATATTGGAAACTGAACCAACATAATTTTAGAATATTCACGTGAAACAGGAACTCACTTGGCAAGTCCACAAGTGATGGAAACAGTGGTAGAAATGAACCAGGAGACATAACCCCAGGAAATATCTTCAAAAATGATTTCTCAAGCCTGTAATGATGAACCCATCAAAATCAACTTATGCCCCAAGAACCACACTTTCTAATGCTTATTGTATCCGAAACCTATTCGTCAGAAATAGATAGTTTTGATTTAAAGTTTAGAGAGAGCGCCTAAAGTAATGAAATTCTGAGGAATATGATCATGAATCAGTTGCACAATACAGGGAGGTTTACAGAAATGAAGTTCAACTCACTTTAGTCCATTCCAGGCAATCAGCTTTAACAGTAAAGGGAAGAACTGTACATTCGAAAAGGAAAACAGCAACACTTGAATCAATTTAAATAACCAAAATGGCACACACAAGTGCAACATGCTTTGATTACAAGGAATATTGAGAAATAAATATTTCTAGTTGTTGAACCCAACATCAATTTTGGAAAGTAATTGCTGCTCATATCTTGCACATATATATTCTTTTGACACAATAGTTTGCTGGCTTTATTAGTTAAACAAGGAGTTCGTACAATCTCGCGTACGAGTTACCACATTTGTACAGCACTTTGGAGTGCAGAAAAGTTTTACACAAATTGGTCTTAATGTTATGCAGATTGTGTAAGGAATCGATGCTCTTATGTTTATGCTTAGATACAATACCTGTGGAAGCAACAACTGAAAAGTACTTAGAAGCTTTGTTCGGTTTTGATTCAGAAAATCGATGGTTGCTTCAGCAACAACTGGATCTGCAAACTCACTGAAACCAACGTGCAATACAAACTCACTAAAACATTATATTTTTATTGAAATTTCATAAGAAGCAATACTACTATGAAAAACCAAGCCAGGGTAAAGTATTTGTGGCAAATAATAATGACACGTGACTTACGAGAAATTAATTTTTTTATTTCACATTATGTTTGTGCTTTTAAATTTTCAATATCAAATGTAACTTTTTTTTTTCCAATCTGTGTATGAGCCGTTCAATGGAGGACTACACTAGACTCTCACCAATACTATACCATCTATACATAACCACCAATCCACCACTGTCCGCCAACACAACCACTGCCAATTTCGGGCAGCCCTGCCACAAACGAAAGAATGGTCTTTGAAAGGAAGACTATATCAATCAGGGACCAAATGTTACTTGTTTATCGAAAGATTATCCGAACATAGTACCCTATGATGTAATAAAGACCCTTCCTTTTTCTGCATATGCCAACTTATTCTCTTCTACGTTTATGCTGATTCACATCCTTTTGGGACATGCCACAAGTTTCTAATTGGGGCCATTTATTTTCAGGAGAGCTAAATCCACCAAAATATTTGGTATTTTTACAGGAGGAGAGACAGATAACAATTAAAAAAAACATCTACAATGGTCTATCTTCATACACAATGTAAAAACTTGAATGGCTGAAAGCCCAATAAATCTAACACAATAAAACATTTACCGGCTTAAGCATGAACGAAAAAATGTCCTTAGACTAGCATCAGCATCATGTAGAACCGATTCTCGAAAATCAAGAAAAAACTGAAGAATCGCCTGATAAAACCAATGGGTAAGAAGTGCTTAGGCTTAATTCAATATTAATTCCCATAATTCCAAATATCAAAATAAGCAAAGTATAAAACATCAACGCCTTTACTTGATAAGTTTCAAATAACAATATCATTCTCTAGTTAAAGCATACTAAAATCTTCTAACCAATGTCAATTGCAGTGAGAGAAAAGTGAAAATAGAAGTTTACCAGTAAGAGAAGACCATTAGATGTACGAGTTTGAGAGAGAGAAGCAGCTACTGCACGTTGAAAGAGTTTATTTATTTGGGGATAAACCCTTGCAATCAAATCCTCTGATACCTCAGCTTTACATATCTCATGAAGCTTCTTAACCTAAAAACCGATACAAACAAATCAGCAAATTCCAGCATTTATACAATCAAAATTGTAATCTAGAAATAAGAGAGAAGGAGATAGAGACGAAACATTACGGTGTGAAGGACAGATGGATCGGAAGCAGGATCATTAGCCAAAGTGGAATCTCTGGCACTTTGAGATAAAGATCTTAGATGATAATCCCAGTCTTTGTCTCGATTTTCTGATTCTTTTTCCATTTTTGGACTAATTCGAAGCTTTTTCAATCTTTTTTCTTCTTCTGTTTCTCCACTTTGTGTTGATTAAAAACCCGAAACGGGAAAGTTCGTTTGACGGTTTTTTTCTTTTTCTTTTTTTCGAGAGAGACAGTACAGCTGTACATATCATCGGCATCTTACTGGTCGAACTTTACTGGACTGGTTTGTTTTTTTTGTTTTTCTTTTTTGAAGCATGAAATTTATTAAACTATTAAAAGGGGTGTATTGGATTAAGATTTAAATGGATAAATATCAATCCTAAAAACGCCTAGGTATTCGATTAGAATTTATATTGAATCATTATATATCCATGATATTCAATTAGGATAGTTTTAGATTAATATAAATTAGATTAGTTTTAGATTCCACAAATATCCTAGGTATTCAATTCATTTAAGATTTCTTAGGATAGTTAAGGGCCAAGATATCTATAGATTCTTATAGATATTTATAGGAAAAATATGTGGGTTATTATCTCATATCAATCTCAACTCACACCACAAGAGTATTATGGATTCTTATGGACATTTTTTTATTTTTTATTTTTTATTACTTCATGCTATGTTTTTCCACCACCACCGCCCACCACCACCACTACCAATTAGCACCACAACCATCACTACCACCACCAACGACAACCATCACTGACCATCACCATCGACCACCAACTACCACCACCGAAAACAACCACCACAGTCACCACCATGACCACCACATACACCACCCACCACCAACAACAACCACCATCACTGCCACCTTCACACACCATCACCCACCATCTCAAATTATGGATGGGTTTTTTTTAATGGGAAACAAGATGCAATTTAATATAAATCTAAACTAACCCTAATTTATCTATTATAATCTAAAAATTATATATCTATAAGAATCTATAAGATTCTTTAAAGAAACATTATAAGTCCATTAGATTCGGGCAAACTAGTATCTATTTTTATCCATACAAATCTTGATCCAATACACCCCTGTAAGAAGCACTATTTGACCTTTTTATTGAACGCGCAATTGGGGGATATCAAAATTAATTGGGGGATAGAGGAAAAAGACAAAAACTGGATCCAAATATCAAATCAGGGTCACCCCTTATCTAAGTATTTTACCTAATACCTAATCGACCCCTCACTAATCAGGATTAGTGCTTAATTATAATTAAATTCATAAGATTATTTGATAAATGATTATTGTGTGTTTTTATTTGTATTTGGGTGAGTGAGGTGAGAGTAGAAGGAGGGGGGGGAAATTGAGAGGGAACTTTTTTTGGTAAAAATGGAGGATGATTGTACAAGCACTCTCAATACTCAAGTAAAGGTGTCAATGTGTTGAAAATTTGATTTTTTTTCTTTGAATCAACCATTGTTGCAGCTGAAATAGCTCGGGCATTGTATTCATACTACGTCCATGCCGGCACCGAAAAAATCCCCCATTTTGAAAGGCAAGTCGGCATTGTATTCAACCGAAAAAACCATGCCGGAATTTGTTGGAAATTTTCATAAATGTTTGTCACTATCCGGGGGGGTCCGGGGGACGTAGCCCCTCCCGGCTGTGTTCGACCTATTCTGTTTTGAAATTTTTTATGGGTTTGAAAAGTCCACTGTCGGCACAGTCAGTTAATTCTCGAGCATGCCGGTACTACTAACGGCATAGTAGGTTGCTTAAATTTCTTTGCCGGCACATGATGTAAAGTATCCAGAAAATTGAATTTTTTTCACTTGACTACCGGCATTGATAGATTTCTATCGAGCATGCCGGCATTTAGTGACGGCATGGTCTTCATCAATTCTGGCATGGTCTTCATCACTTCCGGCATGGTCTTCATCACTACCGGCATGGTCTTCATCACTTCCGGCATGGTCTTCATCACTTCCGAATGTAAAAAAAAAATCGTTTCAAAGTGAGGAGCCGGCAGAGAATTAGAAAGAGAGTGGGGAAAATTTAGAATTTGAAAAGGAATGGGGAATATTTAGGTTTCAACCCTAAAAGAGATTAATAAGAAGTGAAGATGAAAATGGGGGATATGATTTTGTTTTTTGATTTTAAGTTTTTTTATTTTTATTTTGAGGGAAGGGTATTTTTGTATTTTTGTCCCCTAAAAACACCCCTTAGCAGACAATATTGGTTGGGGGAAGTAATTTATATCCCCCAATTAGTTTTAGTATCCCCAAATTGCGCGTTCTTTTTATTTTACTTTTTTTTTTTTAAATTATTTATCTATTATTTTATTTTTAACATTAGATTTCTATGGAATTTCATAGATTTTTAATTTGAGTGACTCCCAGAGATTCTCTGGAAATCTAGAAATTTTTAGTGATTCTGTGAGAGTATTTTAGAAAGTCTTTGTGACTTGTAGAGACAAAAAATGAGATTTGTAGGGACAAAAAAATGAGACTTGTAGAAAGTTTATGTGATTTGCAGAGACAAAATTGTATAATATCCCCTGATTAATTCCAAACATTACCGATTTTTTTATTATTCACGTTACAGTAATAATAAAAGTACCATGACTACCTAATAAAATATGTGTCCATTGTCAAAATAAATCTTATTGTTGTCATATGCAAAATTTTCATTCACTTATTCCACTCATCCCGCATTGTATTTTCTATACTATCTCACCACTGATTTTATATGTGGAGTTTTCCAACAACTTAAAATCGGGAAAGAAAATCATGACTTCTAAAATATATATTTTAAAATTGATATATATCACAAAGACTCACATAGCCGATTTTAAAATATATATTCTCCATTTTTAAAAAATCACTTTATTCCACAAAGAAAGAAAGAAATGGTTCACTCCCAAAACCAAAAAATCTCCGAATTTCCAAGTCTCCCGAAATATCATCTCTCGAGGAGAGATTTCTACCATGCCTATTTTCAAGAAGAAGTCTCTCCAAATCTCTGAAAACAACAAATCAATGACTTTCAGTTCTCCTTCAAATAACATGAGTGTTGGAGTGACTCTTATGAAATCTTAATCCAATAACAAGGAGTTTCAGAGAATTTAAATGACTTGATATCTGGATATTCATCCTATTGATACATCCGAAGTAGATCCATCTAATATCTGGATATTCATCCTCCTGATATTAGATTTATCTACTAAAAGTTTTCCCCTGATAAAAGGAGGGGGGTTTACATCCCATTCATTGAAGTGGAAAAATGTTTTACTTGTCTTGCTAGAGAGTTTGCCACTTCGTTTCCTGTTCTAGGCACAAAATAAAAACCTAAGAAGTTCCTACAAAATGAAAGCTTGCGTTTAACTTCCTCAAAGATTGCTCTGTTTGTCCAAGAAATATCTGTTGTGTTACCATTTAAGAACTTGATTAAAGGTTCGCAGTCTCCTTCAATACTGAAATCCGATAAGTTCTTTTCTTCGGCCCAAGTTCTGTTTTCAACAGTCCTTGCGCTTCTGCCTCTTGTGGTTCAGAACAAATTGTTGGTCTTGTTGTTCCTCATGCAAAGGTACCTGCATCATTTCTCAGAATAACAGCAAAACTAGATGGGTTAGTTTCTAAGGTCCAAGATGCATCCCAAATTTATTTTCCATGTGTTTTTGTCTAGTGGATTCCAGGGGACATTCTTTCTATGAGGCTCTTTCTGTTTTTTGTTAGTAGTTGGTCTCAATTTCCTTGTCCAGAATTCTACATGTCGTTGTATTCTCAATGATAAGCTTTGTGGTGTTTGAGAGGTTCCTTGAAATGCTTTAGAACATCTTGTCTTCCAGATAAATCACATTTTTGTATCCACCGGTTCCAAAGAGATAGCTGAATTAGGGTTTTGAAACCAATATTTACAGATATCCACTATTCTTGTTGAAGCATCAAAAATTGCTGCTTACTAGATTAGGTCCTAGTCCCCAAACTTCCTTGGCGTGGGGACAATGAAAAAAAAGGTGTTCTAGTGTTTCTTTTTTGTCATTACAGAAGGTACAACTAGTGTTGATATTTATATTATTCCTTTGAGTTTTGAGTTTGTTGATAGTACATTGTGAATACATTTCCACAAGAACAATTTAATTCCAGGGGAGACTCCTAATTTCCCTAGTGCTTTCCAGAAAGCATCCTCTACCCCTAGATTAGAATCATTGATGGTGGTCTCATTTAGCTTATTATACGTTGATTTGACAGAGAAAGTTCTAGATTTTGTAAGTTTCCATCTCAGATTATCATTTTTAAGGTTACTATCTCTGTCTAAGAAGAGGTTAACTTAATTTTGCAAAAAAATTATGCAATAGATTTAGGAAAGCTTGAAAATATCAAATGTGTGTTCCAATTTTTGGTATCTAAATCTATTAAGTTTGATACTAAGGAAAGAACTACTTATTGTTTTGTAGTTCATCAGATTTTCATTCAGTCCTTTTATCCAGTGATCTTCCCAAATGTTTATTTTTATTCCATTTCATACTTCCCGGATACTATTTTGAGCAACCAAGTTTAATCATGTGCAAATTCATCTCAATGTCAAGGAGCATCCATCTGGTGGTTTTACTCTAAGGGGTGGTTTTATTTCTAAAATATCTAGGTTTTAAAGTTTTTTCCCACAAAGAGTTTGGTTCAATTAGTAATCTCCAAGCCATCTTAGCTATCAAAGTTAAATTAAATTTTTTAGAGCACTGCTCGGTCGAACTCGCAAGCGTTGCTATCTTAAGCTTGTTTGTCAAGTTTAGTTGATCAAAACTATATACTTGATTTCTAGTCTACTTATAGCTATGTCTCAGATTAGGATAGAAGTGTGTAATTGAGCTTTAGAATTCATGGCGTTCACCAATTGAAGAAGAAGATCTACTGAAGATCTTGGAGGAACTTCATCAACAAAAGGTATGTGGATACTAAAACTTATCTATCACTCAGAAGTCTATTCTATTCTATCTTCTAATGAGACTAAGTCGTACAGCTATATGGACTTTTACATTATACACATTTAATATTTCGAGCCAAGTTTATCTCGTTTATCTATTTCTCGAAATATGTGTTGGAAGCTTTTAGCTTTAGCTAAGTTCATCATATACTTGACGAGTTTAGTTGGAGACAATTTATTTGTTGTAAACTAAATATTAAGTCAAAGATGATCATGTGAAAGTTACATTGAACATCTTACATGATTTGTGTGAGACAATCATTTGATGTCAACTTTGGAAGTTTCATATTGATCGATTAATCACTTGAAAATTACTTGAAGCTAGTGGTATGTGTAAGATTACCATTGTTATCTTCCAAGGATGTTTCAATGATTAAATGAGAGCTTTAGAACGACTACCATGTCTGAACATAATACACGTTGTATACTTTGTATGCTAACTGTGTAAGTCTAGTTCAGGTCCGGAACTATTGTTTGTGAACCTTGTTTGCGAACTGGTTTACCTGTGAAAAGGTCCGAAGCTGTTGTTCGCGTACCCTGTTTGCGAACGGATAGACAAGACCAAGTCCGGAGCTGTTGTTCACGTACCCTGTTTACGAACGGCTGGACAAAGCCAAAGTCCGGAACTGTTGTTCACGTACTCAATTTTCGAACACAGTAGTCAAGTTCTAAAATCGGTAAGTGTGAATTTCACACTCATGAACTCAGGTTCGTTTGCGAACTAAAGTCCCTGGAACTTTAATGTAATAAGGTATGTGAACTAGTTTTACTAACCGTGGCATTTTGTTCATGAATTGGTTATTGTATAAGTACTTTGTACAATGACAAACTAAACCGATTTTGTTTCAAATGGTTCATATATATATGAGATGATGAACATTTGAACAACTCTCTTGAAACACATTTAGATTCATTTGATTCTATCATGATTGATTGATCATCATATTTGATCTAGAAGTGTTAGATGAATATGGCTAAGTTATAAGTGTTAATATGGATAACTTTGGTTAACTACTATTAAGCCAAAGAGGTATACACGTTTGGGTACGGTTCATCCATATCTAAATATAGGTATATTTCATCTGTGTGTATCATGCTAATACCATCCTACGGTGGAGATTGAATGCTTAGTTTCTAAGTAGACTTAGCTTTAATCTTAAATTAGGAATTCATCTAACGGTGAATATCAAATGCTTTGTTACTAAGATATCTTAGCTTTGATTGTAAGCAACCCTGATTTGAAAAGCTATATAAGAGAGAACTATAGCATCTGGGAAACCTAGCTGCAAATTAGAGTCGATTCTTCTTTAACCTAGGTTTTTCCAAAACCATTATTAGGTTAACGACTTGAAAACTTCATTTGGGATTCGTGAAGCCAGATCCAACTATTTTCTCTGTAGTTGCGTATTCTGATCTTACTTGTTCTATCGTATTGAGTTTTATCTTCTCTAAGATTTACTCGAGATTCATTTCCGATAGGTAAGATATAAAAAGTAATCACAAAAGTTCTTCGTCTCAGACTTTTGTGATTCCGCAATAACTTCTTCTGTTAATCAATTAGGTTATTGTGAGGTGACTAGTATTTCTAGGCTGCTCTTCGGGAGTATAATGCTGGATTATTTGTTGAGTTTCCTGTTCAGCTTGATTTATCTAAAGACTTAAACAAAACCAGAATAAACATATCTGTGGGAGACAGATTTGTTTATAAGTGTTCGACTTTGGGTCGTAGAAACTCTTAGTTGTGGGTGAGATCAGCTAAGGGAATTAAGTGCACAGAGTCCTGCTGGGATTCAAGAGGCGTAAGGAATGCGATTGTACCTTAATCGGTGTGAGACTTGGTTAGGGCTGAACTACATTCCAGTCTGAAGTTAACTTGTAGTAGGCTAGAGTCTGTAGCGGCTTAATACAGTGTGGTGTTCAAATCTAGACTAGGTACCGAGGTTTTTCTGCATTTACGGTTTCCTTGTTAACAAAATTTCTGGTGTCTGTGTTATTTCTTTTTCGCATTATATTTGTTTATATAATTGAAATATCACAAGTTGTGCGTAGTTCAATCACAGTTGATAAATCTGACCTTGTTTGTTGGATAAAACTTGATTGACACTTGGGCATTGGTCTTTGGTACCGTCCAAGTTATTCTCATATCAATCAGGCTCATGGATTTCTATCTGTTCGATTTGTTGATTGTATTGAGAACGAGATAAAGCTCTTTGATGTATTTCTCGATTGAGTCTCACTTTTAAGTTGGTGCTCTCAGAATTATATTGGAGTTAGTCCATACAAATTGACGAACGAAATATTGGGTGTGGTTGTTATACCCCCGCGTTTTCAAGATTTATGGGCATCTCTAAAACCTAATCATCCCTTATCCATTGGTTTACACATACTTGTCCAAGCCTTTGGATAATATCCTTTCGTATTTGGTTTTATACCCCACCAGAAGTCTCTTTGTATTGCATTAATCTTTTTTGCAGTTATTTTAGGTAGTATGAAGTAGCCCATTTGATATGAGGCCATACTAGCTAGAACAGATTTGTTTAAGACCATTTTACTATTTTGTAGCAATACCTTACTTTTCCATCCCTGAGATTTATGTTCCATTTTTTCAAGAATAAATTCAAAAGTTTTAAGTTTGGATCTGTTGATGAAAACAGGGGTCCATAGGTAAGAGTCTTTAAGATTTATGTGTTTTATTTTAAGAAGTTTCGACATCATTCTCTGATGTTTGGGTTGGACCTTCTTACTAAAGAAAACACCCAATTTTTCAAAGTTAATCAATTAGACAGAAGCTTTACTAAGAAGATCTATTGTTTGTAAGAGATTTTTACACTCAAAAAGATCAGCTTTTAGGATCAGTAGACAGTCATCTGCAAACAAAAGATGGGAAATATGAGAGTTTTTTGAGGTTATTTTAACCCCATGATGAAGTTTCTTGTCTTGTTGGGCTAAAATAAGCCTAGAGAATACTTCCATACAGATGATAAAAAGGTATGGGGATAGTGGATCTCCTTGACGGATTCCCCTAGTGGGTGAAAAAAATTCTCTCGGAGATCCATTCAGCAAGATAGCAATAGAGGAGGTTGAGATACACTGTTCTATTAGTGTACAAACATCCTGATTGAATCTGAAGGTTTGAAGAGTTTTTAGCAAAAATTTCCAATTTACCCTATCAAAAGCTTTGGACATGTCTATCTTGAAACCTAGTCCACCCGATTTAGCTTTCCTTTTCTTAAAGGAATGAATAATTTCTTGTGCTACTATGATATTGTCAGATATTTGTCTAGGAGAGAGGAAAGTTTATTGGAAAGGGGGGATAATTTTATCTAAGAGGGGTTTTAGTCTATTAGCTATTATCTTGGTGATGACTTTGTAAATTGTGTTACAAATACCTATTGGTTTGAATTTGCCTGGGTCTTTTGGGTGTTTAACCTTAGGGATCAGGAAGAGATGAGTTTTGTTCAGTTCTGGGTTCATCTTCTTAGTTTCAAAGAAATTTTGCACAATAAGAATGACTTGATTACCTACTGTATCCCAGTTATTTAAAAAGAAACTAGCCGGGAATCCAGCTGGTCCTGGGGATTTATTAGGTTTCATATTCTTAAGAACTAGAAGAATTTCATCTTTTGTAGGGATAGCAGATAAGGATAGGTTTTCTAGATCAGAGATATAACATGGATAAATATTTCGAAGTATATCCTAATGTAAAATTTGATCCACAGTCTCTTCTGAGAAAAGATTTTTAAAGTACTCTGTGAGGATTTTACTTATTTTTGTTTTGTTATGTGTAGTTGTATTCTGGTTATTGGTTATGCATTCTATGTTATTTCATTTCCTCCTTCTTAGGGTGACAGTATAAAAGAATTTAGTATTTTGCTCTCCTAATTCAATGGTATTATCCATAGATTCTTGTTTGGCTATTGCTTCTTGAATGCCATAGAGAGTTTCAAGTTGAGAAAATTTCTGAGTTAAAAAAATTTCAGAGTATTCATTGGGCTTATTATTTGTTTTAATTCTTTCGATTTCCTTAATTAGTTTAGTTATTTTCCTATTTGGTTGGCCAAAAATATTTTTCTTTCAATCTAAAAGATTAGCTCCTACAGTTTTCAGGTTGCAAACTAAGGTTGATGCTGGGTCAACTTCTTTTACATTATTCCAATATCTTTGGATAACTTGTGTGCAAGACTCATCCTTTAGCCAAGTGTCATAGAACTTAAATATCCAATCCTTTTTTTTATAAGGGAGGTCAAGAGATAGAAGGATAGCGGAGTGATCATAGCCTATTGCTCCTAGATGAGTCAAGGAAGCATTTGGGTATCGTAGGTTCCATTCATCATTTGTTACAGCTCTGTCTAATCTTTCTTGAATATTCTAAGGTCCTTGTCTGTGATTGTTCCATGTGTATTCATATCCTATATATCCTAAATCATAAAGACCAGCCTCTTCTAGGATTTTGTAGTAGTATTCACAATCTGATTTCTTAAAAGGCGGTCCTCCTAACTTATCAGTTTGTTCAAAAATCATGTTAAAATCTCTTATGACTATCAAGAGCATTTCCCTAGCATTTACTTGTGAACCTGTTTCCTCAAAGAAATCTCATGTTATGTTTCTATTAGAAGGATATGGGCTTCCATAAAAACATGTTAAGACCCATTTTTTTGAGTCAAAATTTGTTTTAACTATGATGTTTATCATGTTCAGATTTCATTGTACCACATCAAAAAATAATCCATCCAGCCAAGCAACCACTAGCCCCCCCTGCTTGTCCTACTGGATCCACAATGTGATAATTAGGATTGTATGTTATTAAGGATTTGACCAGAGACTTTTGTGATTTTGTTTCAGACAAGAAAAGGATTTGAGGTTTTTCCTATTGAATTAGAAATTTGGGGGATTTTGAGTTTCCCCCTCAAAAAATATACATATTTTGCATTACCCCTTTTTTAAATCACTAATAGGTGAAACCCCTCTCTGTAATAACTTTCGTGACCATCTGGTTAAGTAATCACGTGCACTACACGTGTGCATAAAAGAGAACTAAATTTTCCTAATCAGAAATTAATATCCCTGAGACCTAAACACGTGGTGCATTCCGGACCTTAATAAAGAAACTGAACAATCATCGTCATCCCATCTTCTTCTTTATCTCTGTTTAATTAGGACCGCCATTAGAGATCGTCACTATACAGAAACAAAATCATCCAATCTCATAAATTACCACATGGGCATGCATAAATCATTAAATCTCCATTTTAGATTTTAATCAAAAAAAATTTAATCCATTACAGCCGGTGGTGATGCTCTTCCCCCGAGATCCATCAATTCTTTACTCCGATCATCTTCTATCGAGAAATCCTAACCAAAAACATTAAACATCTCCTTTTTATCTAAAGTGGGCTCATATCTTGGGGGTGATGATTCTCCATATCTATATGTACACAATTAGTTTATTGATTTTAATCAAAAAAACAAACAAAAGAAAAACAAAAACTCAAACAAGGAATTTTGTTAATTAACTATGCTGTAACACCAGTTCCATTAATTCCGTTAATAATAGGTAAGATCTTTTTTTTTTTTTTTTTTGATGGAAAGAGGTATCACCTCATAATTTCATTAATATGAAATTTTGCTTACATTGATCGATTACATTTGAAAATGGTGAAAAAAACAATCCATACAAAATTTACATATTTCAAGAACGAAAATAGAAAATTGTACAGAAATTTTACAACTCGTTGGAGAAATTGACTTCCTTCTAATGGTTTCAAACTATTTTGTTTGTTGTGTTTGTTGATCGTTAATAATAGGTAAGATTAAGTGGACAGAATATGGAATTTCTTAAGATATGGATGACAGGATTTGAATTCCCTATGAAATCAATTCTTCGGCGGTCTGATTTCTATTGCTTGTATATGTTGCCGTGGTGAAGTGAAACAGAAGATTTGGGATGGATTGATTTTAGTTGCTTTAATATTGTTGAAACTGTGGTATAAAGTTTCATTACAGCAGGTGAATGCTTTGTTTCTTCATCGGAGAGAACGAAGAGAAAATGAAAAAGGAAGGATCTGTCGACACATGTTTGTTTTCCATTCCAACGAATCAATGGTCTGTTCCAGCGTGTATTTACTTAACTAATATTCTATTCCCTTAAAAAAAAAAAAAATATTCTATGAAAAAAATTATTTATGCACATGTGAGCTGCAGTGCTTACTTAACCAGATGGTCACGGCAGTTATGACAGAGAGAGGGTTTCACCTATTAGCAATTTAAAAAGGGGTAATGCAAAATAGGTATCTTTTTTCAGGGGAAACTCAAAATCCTCCTTTAAGTGGTTTTGAGTAAAGGGATTTCCACATCCTTGTACATTCCATGTCAGAATTTTCATGTTTTAAGAAAAGGAAATCTAAATATGCGGTTTGAGTAATTATCAATAATGTTGCTAGAAATTATCAGTCAAAGGTTCTAAGGCATGATTGAAATTAAGATTAATTATGATATACGAGGAAGAATTGCATAAATTTAATTCAAGGGTTTAGATGTCTAATAGAGCATGCGGAAATTGGGGAAAATCTAGATGCAATTACAGTAGGAATTAGGGTAAACAAGACAGTTATTTTAGTAGTGAAAACTAATAAATTAAAATGATAAAGGCAATAGAAAGTGTAAGTACATGCGTTTCGTCCTTTTGCTCAGACAAGGATTCTAGCGAGAAGGGCACTTAAGGATATGATTCGTTTTCCTTTTGTTGTTATTTGATGTTGGATCCATATTGGTCTATCTGAAGCAGATTGCTTATCAGCAGTGATTATGCAAAGGCCTTCGGAAGATGATGATGGTGGGAAATCAGGAATTGAAATTTTAAAAGCTTATTTAAGTTGAGTAAATGGAGATGCGAATGATGCAGAAATGCAATTAGTACTTGACGGGGTCATGCAATGTGAGGGAGAATGAAGAACAGAAGAGATAGAGACCAAAGATTTTGGGGATTCAAAGGAATCCCTGACATTTTCAAATGAAGGAGACGAGAATGAAAGCCTTCTATTAACTAATGGTGGTTATATGTTAGTTCTAGGCTGAAACGGGTTAGTTATATCCTGAAGAAGTTCAGTAACCGGTTCTGGTTCAGAAATCACCGATCTGACTGAGTCTAAGATTCGGTGAGTTTTCGAGTTGGCCGATCTAAAGGAGTCGGAGCCAGATGAAGGTAAAGGGATATAGTTTTCTTGTATGTTGAATGGGAAAGTTTTTTTTCCTAGCACTGAGCTCGACACCATTGGCATGTCTTCATCAATTATTACCGATCCTAAAACTTCATAAGTTTGGTCTCCAACTGATCTAGAGTGCATCTTTACATCTTGGTTATCCTCTCTAAATAGCTCATTGAAAGACTCTCTTACGACTGGTAAAGCCATATAAGCTTCAACATACTTAGAATTACCATGTGCATATATATTGTTTTAGGGTTCTAGATTTGGATTGGTACGTCATCTAACCAGAAGAGATCATCACCTAGATGCGGGGAATCCACCGTGATATCATAAATATCTTCAAGAGGCCTTCCTTGAATAATGGCACAATTACTCACTTTGTGTCCAAACCTAAGACAGTGAGAGAAGAGTTTAAATGGCAAGTTTAGGTAGTTGAAGGAGATTTATGTAATAAGGTATCTGTCGACCTTTTCTAGCAGCTTTGCGATAAGAGGTTTCTCTATATTGACCCAGACTAAAACTCTTGGCAGACAGTCTGAATCAATTACTTCACTCCCTAAGCAGACCCTACTTACTGTACCTATCCAGCTAACTATAATTCTTAATCTTCCTTTGTTCTGTGTTCATGTTTTGCATTGGAGATACTGGCCCATATTGGTATTTCTTTGACTGCTTCGGTGAAGATATTCATATATACCAAGATATGCAAAGGTTGCAGAAAACACATTACCAAATGGATACCAAGGACCATTAGAGTTATCTATTTCAGGTCATCAAGAGAACGGAAGGTGATAATAAATAAGTTTGGGTCCACTTCTCTAATCTGAAATCCTATATTGATTCCCCAAAAATGACTTAAAACCCCTCTAATCACTCAAGGTTTGAAAATCTCAGTTGAGAAAATTCTTGCTAATACGTTGTTATCCTTTATTCCAAAATCTCTAATAAACTATATTGGTGTTGGTAAGAGCCCTACATTGTTGTGGTTTGCGAATCGTTGAGCTAATGTTAGACCACTTAAATGTCTATACAACTTGTAGCTATCACCCATAGTAAGAAAGCAAGAGATTTAAAGAGAGGGTTTGAAAGAAGTAGGAGAAGAGGCCCAGCTGGGAGGAATAAGGAGTATGCGAAGACATTTTATAGAAAATCAAGTACATGCAGCCCGTGATTTTAAAGTTGAATTCAAAAAGAAAACTTAAAATAAGTCCACCAATCTAAGAACAATAGCACTAAGCCTTGGGATAAGATAACAGGTATTTCAGAGTCCTTTGTTAGGGATAGTTTTATAATACTATGTTTCAGGAATACACATGTATCAGGTCAATTCATGCCAGCTAAAGCTATCAACGATGAAAAAGACAATGCAATGCACCAAGGAAAAATAAAGAAAATAATAAAACATTACATTTTATTTGACTAAACTTAACATCCCTAAGCCTAGTACTAGACGTGACACGACATAAGGAGGGACTAGGAGGATGTAAGAAGGAGAGTCTAACAATTACATTAATTTTCACTATTACTAGGTGCCACTAATCTTAAACATTATGAATAAAACAGAATACGAGGGGTTGGTGTATTAGAATAGCTAAAACCATTTCGTGTAGATAAAATTTAGCCTTAAATGCTAGGGTAATAAGAATTGTCTAGGAGATAGTTATAAGAACAGAAGGTAGAGGCAAGAATGGCTTGTAATCATGCAAATGTTCCTATGGATGCTCGAGTTTCGTCTACTAAAGCAATACGATGTCACGAAGGTCAGTTGCACCGTATTCAGTATTATATGTGTACTAATTGACATACAAAAAAATTCATGTATCCTGCGCAGGCACAAAGATTGGTTTTATGCAATTTAAGCGATGAAGAAAAGGAAAGATTAGGCAAAAAAGAGATCAACAGGATTCGTGAAAGGTTGGAGACTGCTAGACCTGCGGAAGCTGGCATTTCCTATGATAAGTATCCACTGGGTATGGATTATACCTATGTCTGGGTTAAGGCTGCTATGTATCGAGGAAATAGGGGAAGAGGACAACTAGATGAAGCAGAAAAAGAAAAGGGACCAAAGTTATTTAGGACTAGTTCCAAATTTTCCTAAGATACTCTATCGGCATTTCCTTTCAGTGTTGCATGTGTGATTTTCTTTCTTAAAAACTTTTAGATTCTCTTTTTTCATTTTGGTTTATGGACTCATGTTCTGCTTTGTTGAAACCTATCATATTTTAAGAAA
This sequence comes from Papaver atlanticum, assembly GCA_023531105.1. Taxonomy (NCBI): domain Eukaryota; kingdom Viridiplantae; phylum Streptophyta; class Magnoliopsida; order Ranunculales; family Papaveraceae; genus Papaver; species Papaver atlanticum. The sequence continues at coordinate 19,923,337 of JAJJMB010007708.1, forward strand.
TCAACTTATCGTTTGTTTGTGTTGATTTCTTGAATTGTTTTTGAACTCATATTCTATAAAGAGATATTAGTTTGATTTATCATATTTTCTGAAAAACCCACTAGTAGATACTCAGGGAAAGAAGAAAAACGAGACTAATAAGGAATTTATGACACATACTGAAAGAGGATCTAAGAGGAAAGGAATAGACAAAGGATAATTTGATACTATTTTGATTCTACTCATGTACTATGATAAGGCACCTTTAACGACTGATTATCGGGACGACCGAAGGGAGTCCCTTCTATACTGTCATTATGGGGCCTAAAATGCATTGCTTGCAACGTTTTTTTTTCATTTTTAATCGATTCAATTGAATGGGTATTGGTCGTTTTTTCTCGAAATTGAGTCAACAATCGGAGAGTTATCGTCCCCGACTACGGTTAGGAGCTATGAAAACGAATGGAAGTCGACCCAATTGACGGCTAATACGGTATGAAAATGGTCAAAAAACTGTCACCTACACTTTTAATTTTAATCTTGATCGTTGATTGCCAACAAAATTCAACCATCAGATCTAAAACTGTTATAGAAATGTTACAAAATATGTTACACAATTGTTACAATATAAGTGTTATACGAATATAACGCTTATAAATGTTACTAAATCCATGTTACATATATTGTTGCAAAAACTGTAACAAATTGTGTCACAAAAAACAAACCCCCTACTTTAGTCGTCCCAGAACTGCTGCAGTCATCTAGTTAGAAAGATGGAAAGAATTCCCATAGAGCAAAGAGACAAAGATAAAATCCGGCTATTAATTAACACTATTCCTAGAGAGCCATAGAGCAAAGAGACAAAATGGCTATTAATTAATCCGGCCATTTTGGGTCTATGGGTGGTCAAATGGGCAAGTAGGATGGGCAGATGCCATGAGTGTTTTCCTGATGCGGTCGTCTTATAGTTGTTCTGTTCGGTCGTGATATTGCCGAGCGGCTATGATATGGTCGAGGAGCGAAGGGTTGGCTAATCCAGGCTCTGGTTGCCCTTAAAATCATGAAAATCATCTAAAAACTTTTATGTTTTGCCGATCAAGTATTTTGGATTTAGTAGTCCACTTAACTCAACATGTTTGTATGGTTTTTATTTAGCCCCTCTGGATCTTAACTCATAGCTCCGCCAGCTGCTCATGAATTTTGCGTCTATGAAATTATGCAAATGCATAATTGGCAGCATGTGAACATTTCCCTACATAGCCTTAGGCTTAGTTTGGTATTGCTGCAGCTTTTCTGTTGTGCGTTGTTGTACTGTGCTGTGAGAAAAAAACAGTTTGACGTTTGGTAAAAAATTAATTAAAGTTAAAGCTGATTAAAAAAACAATCAAAGTGTGTTTGGTAAAATATGAGATTCAACCATTGTTGTTATAACAAATAACAAAAACAGACATATCTCTGAAAATTGTTTTATTCAATTTTATTGGGGTCAAAAATAATTAATTTTTTACTATTAAATATAAATATATATAATATTAAATTTACTAATTATTACTATTATTATGATTGTTAAACAAAAATATTTTACTTAGCCACTTTTTAATATATATATTCAAACAAAAAGTCAAACTAAAATAAAGTAATTATTTAATATTTTTTTGGGTATTATTATAAACAAAAAACAAGGTCTAGGTCTTTACACAAATTAAAGGTCTTTAATATTTGTTTTTATTGACAAATTAAACGAAATGGTATATAAAATAGTTTGAAAATAAAAAGTAATAATATTTAAATAACAAAATATAAGAAATAAAAAATTGATTGTATATAAATTTAAGGGTAGCTTTGGTCATTTATAAAATTAAATATGGATAAAAAAGATAAATCAAACATTAAATTTGGGTGGGACCAAAGCTTATGCTTTTGTAGCTTTTAAAAGATCCTTCACCCCAGCTTTTGAAAATTGAGGAATTTTGGAAGTGCTTTGGATAAATGCGCTTTACTTTTTTTTACGAAACACTAGTTTCAAAAATTATTGACATATATACGTTTTGAAAGTGCTTTTGTAAAAAAAAAAAACATTACCAAACCCAGCCTTAGTTTTGGGCAATTGACTGACGATCCAAATTAGTTGTGTTGTTATCAGACCAAAATTTACTTTACGAAATCGGTGACTATATGGCAATCGACAAAGCCAAGTCCGAATTAGCGTGCGGCGTGCCTGATAAGTAACTATTGAACTTGGTGAATTCATTTTACGGAAATTTCAACTTGACCTATTTTTATCTGTTCTTTTAATGTTTTGTCAATCCAAAATAAAGAGAGGAAAATCCAAATTTCCTTAATTGGGTCGTCCTACCGGAGGTCCCTAAGGGAGAGAGTCCCTTTTATGACCACTTTTTTGTAAAATGAAACCTCACATAAATTTGTAATTTGATAAAAAAAAATTGGCAGTGCTCACTTGATAATTACCAAAATATCCCTCCCTTTTAGTCCAATTATTATAACTCCTTATGTATCTTATTTCTTTAGGGTTATAATTGGAAAGCAAACTTTAATATAACATATCTAAAAATCCGTGCCTTGGAATTTTACAAATTTTATCTGGTTGGAAAGGTTATAAAAAAATGTACACAATGAGTACAAACAACAATATCAAATTTAGAGTTTTTACGAAAAATTCGTAGGTGTTTATCATTTTAGACACAATTTTAGAAAATTAAATATATATCCATTATACAAACCACCACAAATGATACATAATACTTTATGTAGCCATATTTTGGTTTATGCATCAACTAAATTTCCGTTACAACTAATAAAACGATGTACTCACTCCGTTTCAAGAAAAGTGATATTTTCACTTATGCCTCAAAAATAACATTCCGGCAAAAAAATGATATATAACACGCTATGCAATCAAGAGTGGTTCGGGGTTTTTTTTCGGTCGGCCCTCCACACCGTGGTAACGGTATTCTAGTAATATTGTGTTCTGAAATAAAACCCCAAGCCTTCAACAATTTCGGACTAACATGATCCTAGAAATCTCGTATGCTTTTTTAATCTGATTTTAATAATGGATGGCTATGATAAGGTTTGATTTTTAATCATCTTTTGACAAGGTTATAACTTTGAAAGCTCCGAGAGTACCCCCAACACAAGTGTAAAAATATGGGAACTTAAGAATGTATATAGAACATAAATTAACAGATACAAGGGAACAACATAGATATAAATGTATGCAACAGAAAGAGATTGGAGGAAAGATAAGAAATGGGCAACAGAAAGAGATTGGCGGCACCCGAGTAACAGGGTGCTCAGTGCTCTAATATAAGCTTTGGTAGCCACACGAAACAGGGCGGTCTAAAAAGAGATTAAGAAAACACAAGTGAGGACTGCTATTGGGAAAATTAGTGGAGCTTATCATTGAAATACGATTTAACTCTTTTTTCAATATAATATACAGGTCAGGTTGTTGAACAACTTTTAACTAACTCGCATCCTTTTTCTTTCACTATCATCCAGCATTTCCTGCATTTTTAAGAGAACAAACAATCAATTCCAAGGATACTATGTGAGCTTTAGATTGCATGTCTCTGAATAATGGAAAGTGTAAATTCATCACATACCCTTCTGTCTTGTCCTAAAGCTTCATTCGAAACTGCAGAAGATCCGGACCTGCACTTGGCATGAACTATAGGACCTAAAAGAGACCTATCCATACCCGCTGTTGATCCGTCAAGGGCATTTAAATAGACTGCGCCTTTATACATCCACTCCTCAGTCTCATCGCTATAAAAATCATCAAAAGGCTCTCCACACAGTGCACACGTATTCTGATCCTCATCAGCAGGGACAGCCATTTCTTCTTCACTCTTTCTCTCTACAACAGTTTCAGAGGGCTGGAACCCTGGGGCAGCATCGGTTCCTAATGTCTCTGCACCACTGAGCCATAAACTAGTACTCACAAACCACTTGCGCGAAGGTTGTTGCTTACGGTTCCTGGACATTCGATTTCTTGTCACATGCCAATCCATATGACTACTGTGCTCCTCTTGACTTCTAAAGCGTAATCCACATGTTGTACATTGTCTTGGAAGATCACTATAAAGTGCTTTTATTGCAGATTCATGTCTAACCTTCAGAACGTCTAGATCAAACTCAACTCCAACAGAACCCTAAAAAGAGAGAAAAGAAAGATCACTTGCTTGAAATGTTGTAGTTTCGATGCATACAAGCAGCAATTATTACTTGAAAATGAAAGAATCACACCGACAACCAAGATGGATGAATACCTGATCTGGAGCTGGTGCAGTCAGTGAAATCAACCCCTGTGCCATAAGAGAGCTTATCAGACCCGTATAGCCCGAATTCCCCGGTGGGTATGATGCTCCAGGACCTATATTTTGTGAAGGCGGGCGGAGATGTGATGGAGGAGGAGGACCCGGAGGTAAAGGTGGTACCGTTCCCCCACCATGTAACTGGAAAGAATTATTATTTTGCATGTTACAAATTGGTGGAGATGAAAAGGGATTGTGATTTAGAAAAGGTAAACTCAAAAGAGGGTTGTGGCCTTGTGGAGTATGTCCATGATTCAGTGGCTGTGCCCCAACATGAGATGACATCTGGGCTGGAACCAAAGAGGTAAAACCTTCTCGAGCCTCAAGAGGTGTAAACATGTGTGGCTGTAAATGACCGGGTTCTTTCGGGAAAATGTTGTTACCATCATGAAAAGGTGGTAATCTCTGACCAGCTGGTGGAGCTGTTGGTGGAAAAGACATCTGACCAGCTCTACCACTTGCTTCCCGATTAATATGTGGAAAAGATTGTGGAAACTGGCCATGTAAATTCGAAGAATAGGAAGGACCCGGAATTTGAGAAGCAACATTCTGAGTTTGAGGTCCACCAACACCTTGGTTACTTGATGATCCACGACCAGGCTGTAATAAGAATATTTATTTAGTCGTCAACATTCTGAGAATTATCGATTTCCTTGTCTTAATGAAATACATATGTTTTTCCTAACCCAGCCACCAAATAACCCTCCAACAGAGACGAACTCTTTAGAATGACAAGTAAGAATAAAGTAATGCCCATAAATTATTTAAAACACCCAAATTTAGAGACTATTAGCTTGACTAACCTGAGATAACTGTGTATATGAACATGTTTAGAAACAGATAACCATGCAGAACTAAGACAGAAATAAATTGAATGCAGTAAGATAGAAAGCAATACCCCCAGGACTGAGATGCCATCCTCAGCAGTAATAGCAGAATCATCCACCACAGATCGCAGAGGCTGGTTGGGCCAGTTGCTTCTTCTAAGATCAGGCTCCGGTGGTCCAACAGTTGATCTTCCTAAAGGAACTCTTGTCTGCGAACTCCCATAAGTGGGAATAAATGGCATGGACTCGCCACTCCTACGATCTGCTAAAGTTGGGCTCATATCCTCCCAAACATACTCTTCTTCTTCAGTGTTTTGCCACTTTCGTGTACTTGCCTCACTGCTAAAGCTATTTACCTCGAGCCGTTCAACATTTAAAGTGTTTTTACCTCTATAATTCCCATAAGCATCAATTAAAGCTCTTGGTCTTTGCTGATCATCTACATCTGACCCATGTTTACTCCACCAATCATTTCTCTCCCCATCCCTTCCACTCACTCTGCTAGGTGCATATTCAAATCGAAGATGAGATGGAGCTGCTCTTTCAGGAGAATTGTCTGTTCCGAATCCATTATTTGACGGCGACAAGGACTGAACTTGAAATTTAGAAGACTTTGTTCCAGGTGGACCAACTTTTCCAACTCTGACATGTGGGTTGACAATTTCGGTGTCATCAACGTCATACTTGTCACCATAACTGAAGTCAGGTTTCTTTCCAAACATCTGTAGGCTTGAAGAAATTCCTCTTCCACGTTGAACATCCTGCAACATTACCAAGTTCATCGGAAATTCAGAATTTGCAATAGGAGTCAATTGAAAAGTTAGCCACTCATCCAGATTTAAGTAGCAATGACTACGAGGACTGTAACTGAACACCAGTAATTAGGAAAGCTGTGGAGCTTTTATGCATGTTTTGTTCAAATATGATACAAATACGATCAGCAACAATAAGTGAAAGAATAACAGACTAGTTGAACACTTTAAAGGTATTTTTTTTTCTATTAAGCTTTATAAAATTCTGTGATACAATAGCTTTAGCTTTCTTCTACTATTCTCCCTGCTGCCTTCTATTGCTGTAGCACCACCCTTTATATAGAGCTACTACCTTCCTAAACTAGGAATTCTAAGATTTGGAAACTAGGAAAACTATCTAAACTAGGAAACCCTTCTATACTAGGAAACTCGAAACCCTTCTATGCTAGGAAACCCTCTCAAACTAGCTCTTGCAAACACAGTTGCAAGCAAAGCTAACGATTGATACCCCTGTATCAAAATAGGTAAGTTACTTCCGAAGAACTGGTTTAAAGAAACACACCGACTATCCAGACAAGCAAAAAAAAAAATTCATATACGATGGGCAAATGGCTTGCATAAGCTACTAAATCAATAAGCTGAGATTGATACGTTCATACAGTCAGACCTCCTACAACTTACTTGTTTATATTTGACCTCGATAGAAACAAAAGCAATGAACTCAGGTGAATATATCTAATGCCTTGTACAACCAGACAGTAGAAGACTGCTAATATTCAAGTACTCAATTGGCACATCAATGACATCATTTATATCTTCTTAGTGCATAACGACCAATAGTATATAAAAGCACAACCAACATTATCTACCATGATAGACTCTAAATTCAAGTATAGCGTCAAGAAAAATCAAACACGCCAATTGAAGGTAATATCATTAACGCAGACGAAGGGAGTGAAAGTGACCTCTACACCCACTTAAAAAACCTACAAACTATAGCGAGTTAGAGTGGAGTCTGCTTTAACTATTCTGCTGGTAAATAGTAAGTAAAATTAAATGTATATTTCTGCAAGAGTGGTACTCTAATATAATGCACATCAGTGCTATAGCGTATGCACGTGGAGATATTTATGAAGATTTTACCGCAGTGGCATGTTCAAATTGACGCCTTGCCTCCAAATATTTGGGGTTCACATGTATACCATGCGCTGGACGAGGAGACATGGATCCTGAAGAAGTCAGTGCAAGCGAGCCAGATGGTTGATGGTTTGTAGGGGTTGACAGTTGTAGTTCTGCCCCAATTCGCCGAAGCACTGGAGGAGGGAATACTGCAGACCAAGTGCCGAAGAGATGGCGCATAGCAGGATGCTGATTAGGGTGGACTTGGTTGTATGCCGCGAAAAACACCTAGAACAATCATAACCGTGACCATCGATTTGATCTTAGATTCTTAATGGAAAAGGTTGACGAGGAAGAATAGGGCTTTAAAATCGGACGAGGCGGAGAAACCGCGCCTCGTCACAAGCACCATTTAATGCTTCTATGAGGCGTGCGCCTTTTACCTTAAAATGCCATCTAAAAGTGCGCCTCACGAGGTTTTTTTAAGGAGAAGTCCAAAAAACTTACTAAAAGGTTGTTTTTTTTTTGAGATTTAACACTTGGGCTGACAAAACTCTAAGTCGTTCTTCCCTTACAGCCAAAATACAAAGAAGTGTAAAAGTGAGACGAAAAACTAGACAAAGTTTCGACGCCAAGTAAGTTAAGCTTTACAATTCGAGGCGGAAAAGGCGTACGCCTCGAGGCACCGCCTTGCCTCTTCAAAAGAACCGCCTCGCACCGCATAAACGCAATTTAAAGCCTTGGGTATGTCTAATTAGAACCTAATGTAAAAAACTGGACATTCATATATCTTTGCACACTAACCTCATGTAGACGGGAAGCGAAGTGCCTCACATATGCACTGCCAATGTTCTTAACAATACTGTCCAAAAGATACAGGGAAGGTAGTTTCTGATCAACTGGGGCCTGCAAAAAAGCAAGTTTTGAATGTTCAAAAGCAAGCAAGATAAGAATACAATATATATATATTAGTTGCGCACATAAAAAAACAGGAATACCCTAACGAAGGTAAATGCAGCAAATCATCTTACAGGAGAAATCAGGTAAGGTATTTTGAGTACACGTTTTATTTTATGTTTTTGACTCTTTTGGATATCTGATCATATATTCTACTGAGAATCCTATATCCTCATTTAAAATTTGGAGTGAGTCACATCATCAGTGATGTATTGGCAAATAAAAGCATTAGGTGATGAAGATAATGAAGATAAGGGTGTTTAGACAAAAAAATTGTTGCTTAAAATTTCGTAGACTCAGTTTGGCTTCATGACAACATTATCAACTCAAATAAAATTTGCAGACACCTCATATTAAGATTGAGGTTCCGTCCGGAAATTCCTATAAAAACCCCTAATGTTTAATTCCATGTAATTCTTAGTTGCCACAGAGTTATACTACAAAGCTACGACACAATGGTAAGAAAAATGCCAATACGAATCAAGCTAGCTTAAAGATCCATTTGGTTTTTAAGTTCCCCAAGACACTTAAAAATCACAAACAATAGTATGGACAAAGTCTGCACATTACAAAATGGTGGAAGTAAAGAAAGATTCAAAGCGCATATACCTCAGAAAATGAGGTAAAACCGACCTAAAAACTGAGATCCAGGATGACACACTATATTATGTTAATGCACCATCCAATGATATCTTTTGACAAAGATTAAAGGCAAATGTTAATGCACCATCCAATGATATCTTTTGACAAAGATTAAAGGCAAAATACCAAGAAAAACAAGTGTTCATACAAAGTTAATTTTCACAATAGTAAAGACCTGCAAAACCTATCAAATTTGTTTTTCCAGTTCTTAGTATATATTCAACATAAAACCCTAACTTTGATATATCTCAGACAAGCCTAAAAAAACAGTGAAGACTAAGAACATAAACCCAAACTACAACCCAGTGATGAAAAAAACCCAAGTTTCCAGTAAATACACCACTCAATTTACTTCCAGACACGTAAAGCTGTGAACTTTATCCATTTCGAACCCAATTTAAGTGAAACACGGTTCGATTTTCTGTGTGAGGCACTGACTTAGTAAGTTTTAATAAGAAACTTCAAGCATGTACTGAAGGAATTAATGAAATTACTCACCTCGGCAATTCGATTGCAAATCACCTCAGCAATTCCTTCAGCACAATCCCTCTGTTCTCCAGCAATAATGGTTAAGTCTGTAATAATAGGCTTGGAATTGAATGTGAGATCAGATAATACAATATCATAGACTCGAACAATATCATCAATTGAAAGTGGTGCATAATCATCTTCATCATCAGAAACCCTTAACTCATCTTCTCTTTCTTTCAATAGAAGCCTAAACCGATCCACAACCGGAGAAGGAAGCTTTTGAATCAGCTCCGCTGGCATGGCCTTACTGTTGATACTGTTATTATTGCTATTATTGGTGTTATTATTGGAACCACCATGCTCTGATAAAAACCCTAGAAAATTCTAGGGTTTGATCTCTGAAGATAAGAACCAGTTTTGTTCCATGGCAGTTTTGAATGATGTTTTAAAAAAGGCCGTGTTTTTACGAAAAATCGGTCTTGAAGACGGTCATGGTCAATGGCATTTCTCTATTATATAACGGTCGAGGAAAGAATAAAGTGTACATCTGCTCTTGCCATACATGCTTTCTTGATTTTTCATGAAACTTGTTTGGGGAATTTTATGAAGTACCCATTCAATATGTGTTGTCCACCTCCACACGATTTCTTGATTTTTCCTCGAAACGAAATTGGGGAATTTTATAAAGTGCTCCAGTTTCAATTAGTAATTTCCTTTTTTCGAAAATTTATGAAATATGGTTGATGATTTTTGTCTTGGTTATTTTGAAAAAAAACGCCTAACAGCCAGTTAAGTGTAGGTAACAGTGATCTCAAATATGTAAAATCTTGAAAGCTCCTGGATTGGTTGAGTTAGAGTTGTTTATATATTCTTGGCGGCAGAACCCTAATATAGCATACATATCGAAAATGCCAAGTCCGATTAGACATACTTGGGATCCGCCCTTGATAAGATCCTGATTAGGGATCAGTCCTGGATTAGATCCTTGGGATAGGTCTTGGATCAGATCCTGATTAGGGATCGGTTCTGTATTAGATCATGATTAGGGATCGACCCTAGATTAGATCCTTGGGATCGATCCGAGATTAGATCTTTGTTTGGGATCGGTCCTAGAATAGATCCTCTAATCATCTTTTGAACTACAAAAAAAGTTTTTGCAGGTCCACTCCCCTAAATTATGTAAATGACCATAATTCAAAGATATGGATTCATTAGCAAGTTCAATACACTAAGTAATAACGAATTACCAATTAGTGTTATGTCGATACTACGAAGTCCATAGATGCACTATACTTCGTAACTCTGTATACTTAAGTTGTAGAAACAACTAGTATATCGTTCCTTGATATTTTGATCATAGTATAATTACCAAGTCACCATACTAAAGTGATTGTAAACAAAATTTGCTTTGTATGTTATGTTTTCAATAATCAATGCCTTTAAAGAACAAATGATATAAATAAAACAAAACGAGTCTATTGTTAGTAACCTCAAATTGAAGGATGATGTCTTCTTTGTTGCCGATACATCTTCAGGTTCTTCATGAGTAATAACAAAAAGTCTCAACATTTGTATGTCATAGTATAACCTAACGAAGTTACTCTATGAATCAAATCAAGCGACTCATAATTTTGAAACTAAACTTTACATTCAAATGCTTGGTGGGTTCAACCGAGCAATGCTCTAACAAACTTCTCCTCTGTTAATTTTAGTGATGAAACTCTTTAGACATGAAGAATACAAGAAATAAAAGACAAAGATAACACTACACAAAATTCTATTACTTTTATCTTGATACACTTGATTCCAAGTTTCAACAACGCTTCTATTCTGTAAATATTTATAAAAAAAAATCGTTGTTGAAGCATTTGAATATAAAAAACTTTACTACCCCTAAAGGTGAGCTAGGCATACATTCAGTCCGAATATAATTATTATTTAAATTCTAGAATTATATAATACTACACATCATGATATGTTTCTCCCCTTGATCAATGATTTATCTCTTTTATGTTTAGATATAAAATTTACAACATATTATATATCCTCTCTCAAATGATTGGAAATCACCATACACTCCATATATTTCCCCTCCTTTTTGTCACAAAAATGATAAAGGTCCGAAAAATACCACATATATTTCGAAAGGACTTCTCAAGTGCATAATAACTTGATACAACCTATAAGAGTCTAAGCGGATCGGAGGTCTAACATACCACTTTTGATAAGTCAAGCTAAATATGAAACTACCATAAGTAATTAACTTAGCTTTTTATCAAGAAAACAATTACCCGGAGTAATTTTCTCTTATTTCAATAAGTCGATCTAAGATCATAATTAATTTAGTTACTCATCAGGACCCAATCATCAAAAATATCATACCTATTTCGATAATCCAAACTTGAATTGAAACAATAATCTAGTTACTTATCAGGAATTGATTAAAACGATAATCACCCTTACTTTGATATGTCAAACTAAGATCAAAATTAATTTAGTTACTTATCAGGAAAACGGTTAACCAGAGTAATCATTCCCTAACTTTGATAAGCCAAATTAGAATTGAAATCGATCTAGTCACTTATCAGGAAAATAATTATAGGAAATAATTTTTCCCTTTATTTCCACAACCACACTCCCCGGAAAGATATATCATTAAGCGCAAGTTCAAAGTATAACTCTCCCCATGTGCATGTTATTCCCTACAAAACAAAGAAAGCAATACAAAAAATAACCATTATCAGAGAAAGGTCAATCATGATCTTAGTCATCACCTGGCACAAGAGAAAGACTAAAACCGAAACTGCTTTTATGTATTTTGAATACCAATTGAAATGATGAAGGTATCGGGTACACCGCAATCTTTTCGATATCAACCTAGACAAACAAACCTTTTGTAATTCTACCAAAACAATAAACGCCACAGAATTTCTTCAACAATATGCAACTTGGTATATAACCGAAGTTCGTACCCGAACTAACTATGATACCGTACTGAGTGAATTAACATACAAATGCAATTGATTATTTATAACTATAACAATAACTATAATACAGAAAGTAAAGTGGCAGCGCGACACACAAGATTTTGTTAACGAGAAAAACTGTTGGCAGAAAACCCCAGGACCTAGTCCTGTTTTGAATACTCCCAGAATTAAGTCGCTATACAAATTGACTGCCTCAATTTCTTATAGTTGAGACCAAGTAAACAATCCTTCGTTACTCGGTTCCTTCAGTATCCCCGCGCCAATAACCAATCTGGTCTACGCATGTGAATCCCAGGACAGAGTCCATTATTTTGAGTTACTTCACCCATCGTGAAGAATTCTTCTCTTAACTCATTTGGATCGTAATCCGAAACAACAAATGACTAAACTTGTTTCAATAACCAACTCACTTATTAATCTCCCAAACCAATCTTTAAATCAGCGATAAAGTAGAGTAACAAAACTTCATTTTAATCAATATAAACTCCTTTGGTCAAAGATCAAACCAAGACAAAGGTTTCGAAATAATCAATCTTAGTGAACAAGATCTATCCAAGAAACTTAACAAGAATAAGCAACTAGACAAATTTGTTCGATCTTTACAAAAGTCTTATGTCTATCAAGATAAATTGTTTGTTTAGATTCCATAGAATCAAGTGTGCAAGAAGAATCACAAAAGATCAGAAACCATAAAGTCCTCAAGTTTTCAATCTTCAAAGTAACTACTGCATAAACAACTTGATTCCATTATTGATCAACATACACATAATGGAGTATGTTAACATTGATTGATCAATAATTCTATCAGCGAATCTTGAATCATTAGATCCTGTAATAGTCAAATCCTCAAACAAATTTAAATGCCCTTATATCAGAAGAGAAATACCATAAAGTAAACAAGTTTGATCTATCAAGGATAATTATACCGTTAGTTCTTAATCGAAACAATTAATCTAAAAACTAAAATAACAATACGATTTAGTTTCCCACCAACATTACTACTAAAATGTTATTGATCCCAAAGAAGACTTTAAATGAAGGAAATACAAGATGTTTTACCTAATTAGATTACTCATTTTATTTAACAAGTTGGCTTCCCATACAATCGCTTAAGTTTTGTGTCAAGGGATGAGTTTATAATAATACAAGCTCCACTATCCGTAGTGTTATGACCAAGACTTGAGTGGAATACAAGGTATTACCAAATTCGAAAATCCTTAAGATATGCAATGAATATTTATTTTCGAATTTGACAAATACCATATGTATTCCAACCAATAAACTGAAATCACTCATAGTGAATAACTAATATTATTTAGCACACACTCATGTAATATAGTGATTAGAGATACACAAACCTCTGGGATATGGTAAACATATATTTTTGATATCTAAAAAGATATTGAAAATCGGTCTCAGGATCTTGCCTTGAGTATCAAAGGAAAATACTTGAACATTAAGATATTAGAGTTTAACACATGTTCAAATTACTATGTCGACATTATGTGAATATTTCAATCTAGCCCATATACATAGTGATGTCTTCAGAAACCCTAAGATAGCAGACATATCGAAAATGCCAAGTTCGGTTGGACATCCTGATTAGGGATCGGTCATAGATTAGATCCTTAAATGGGATCTGTCCTGGATTACATCCTTGTTTAGGATCGTCCGAGATTAGATCCTTGGGATCGGTCCTAGAATAGATTCATGGATCATCTTTTTAACTATGAAACAATTTTCGCAAATCTACTCCGTTAAATTATGTAAATGAATATATATCCAAGGTATGAATTCATCAGAAAGTCCGACACACTAGGTAATAACGAATTACCAATTAGTGTTATGTCGATATTATGAAGTACGTAGATAAACTATACTTCGTAACTCAATATACTTAACTTATAGAAATAGTTTGTATATCATTCTTTGACACTTTGATCATAGTATAATGACCAAGTCACCAATACTTAAGTCATTGTAAACAAACTTTACTTCGTATGTTAATATTAGATAATTGCTCGGTCGAACTCATAAGTGTTGCTATCTCAAGATTGTTGTCAAATTTAGTTTTCAAAACTATATCTTGATTTCTAGTCTATAATTAGTTAAGTATCAGATTAGGATAAAAGATATAGTTGAGAAACGGACATCACGACAGTCATCATTATGTTCTACAGTTTGAAGGCGAAGATTAATCGAAGCTTTTGGAGAACTTCATCAATAAAAGGTAAGTGAAGACTGAAACACTTATTTCTCAAGTTATATTCACTTTTCTATCTTTGAGACGTTGTCGCGTAACTAATTAGATTATCTTAAGCATATCAAGAATTTCAAGTCAAGATTCTTCTTGTAATTAGTCTTAGAAATATGACTAAGCTTTATGAACATTTCATTCTTGATGAATTTCGGTTCAGAACAATTTATTATTCACAATCAAAATCATGATTCAAGATTATCATTCGAAAATAGCCTTGAACAGTGATACATGTCATTGATGTTATTCGGGAATGTTTCGAATCGATTTAGAGAAATATATAACTACTATAAATTCAGATATAAGACAGTGTACATATCAGTCTTACAAACTGGGAAAACTGTTATAAGTCTGGAGCCGTAATACATGTACTCAGTACACGTAGCAGAGTAGCTATATGTCGACAAACATATTTTTGGTATGCATATTAGTATGCACACCTTTAAAAATATGTGAACTCGTGAATCCGAATCGGTACGCAAAACTAGTACGTGTACTATAAAGGAACTGTTGGTTACGGAACCGATTTGGTATCCATACCGGTACACGTACCAAAAAAGTTCTGTGGACTCCAGAACTTGGTTATGTTTAAATGGTATCCATGCCAGTACGCATACCAAAATAGTTCTGTGTTAACTTTGAAACTTGGTTATGTTTGAATGGTTTACATACCGGTACACGTACTGAAAAAGTTATGTAACTATGAAACTCGATTATTATGTTATAAAGTATACATACTGGTACACGTACCATGACATAACTGTTCACGAACAGGTTAAGTACTTGTACTTTGTACGCTTACTTACCATGTCGATTAAATTCTTATGCACATAAAATTATTTCTCCTAGATAATTAGCATTTGAATAATCTCTATTCATATTTATTATAACACCATAGACATATTTGATCACATTATTGTGACTCGAGTTAAGTCTTAAGTGTTTATGTAAATGCTCAAGCTTATAGTTCAGTTAGCTAGCTTCGGCTAACCATTCATGAGCATGGTCTTATACACGGTTCAGTTATGGTTCATCCTAACTAGAGTGTATATCTTTATTATGTAAATCAGATTCAAAGATTCATTTAACAGTGGATATTGTTTGCTTGGTTCCAAAGTTATCTTAGCTTAAACCTAAAGCAATTTATGCTTTGAATGTATATATAATGGGAACCTCAAACAACTGGGATCTTTGAATCCCGACACTACTTTTTGGTGTGTCCTAATTGTTACTAGAGTCGTCCTCTCCAGAAACCCTTTTAAGGTTTAGCGACTACAAAGACTTCATAGGGATTCATGAAGCCGGGTCCAGCTATTGTTTATCTGATAGCTCGAGTATCCTGATGTTGATCGATTGTTGAGCTGTTCACTTGATCAAGATAGATAGTAATCAACAAAGCTCTCTCCGTCTCAAACTTTGTTGATCTCATAAGTTTTATACTTGTGAGGTGAATAATAATCTAGGTTTCACTTCGGGTTGCATAAGTCCGAATTTTAAGGTTAGCTAGACTTTGTATTTTTCTATCGATTTCCATTACCTTGATCTTTGATCAAAAAGGTAATCACATATATAGGCTTATATGTGGGAGGCAGATTGATCTAAAGTCTTCAATTGAGTTGAAGCAACTCTTAGTTGGTGTGACGTTAGCTAAGGGAATCAATTGCGCGGAGTCATGCTGGGATTCAAGAGGCGTAAGGAACGCGATTGTAACTGAATTTATGTGAGGGTTTAATTCGGTCTCAACTAGATTCCGGTCCGAAGTTAATTGGTAGTAGGCTAGTGTCTGTAGCGGCTTGATACAGTTTGGTATTCAATCTGGACTAGGTCCCGGGGTTTTTATGCATTTTCGGTTTCCTCGTTAACAAAATTTATGGTGTCTGTGTTATTTCTTTTCCGCATTATATTGTTTATCTTTATAATTGAAATATCACAGGTTGCACGTAAATCAATCATAGTAGATACGTCCGACCTTGTTTGTTGGATACGACTTGATTGATTACTTGGGAAATTTCTTCTTTGGAATCACCCAAGTACTCTCGCTAAATCAGATTCACGGACTAGTCTCTGTAAACTTTCTGCTTGTGAGAGATAGAGATATAACTCTAGATACTATTCCTTGATTGAGATTCATTAAGTTGAACTCTCAGACTTGTGTTAAGTTTGTCCATACAGATTGCATAAGAAAAATTTGGTGGTGTATTTTTGTATCCCTGCGTTTTCAGTTACGTTTTCAGTAGATACTGACTTGAAAGAACAAATGATAAAAATGGAACAAGTCAAGTCTGTTGTTACTAACCTCGAACTGAAGAATGATGTATTCGTTGTGTCGTTTTCAAGTTCTTAGTAAGTAACAAGAGCAAGTCTCAACATTTCTACGTTCCTAGTCTAACCTAACAAAGTTGACTCTAGTAATCAAATTAAGCGATTCCGAGTTTTGGAACTAAACTTGACATACCAATGCTTGGTGGATTCAACCGAGCAGTTTCTAACTATATTGAAGGAACTGAATAACGAATGCGCGTTAACTTGGTTTTAACTATACGAAGTTACAATAGTCAATTTGTATAGCATCTTAATTCCGAGAGTATTCAAAACTTAACTAGATCTCGGGGTTTTTCGTACAAGTCAGTTTTCATTGTTAACAAAATCTTGTGTGTCTGTGCGATTTAAAGTTATAATTATTCTTATAGTTATAATAAATTAAATAGATTTGTATATTAATTCTCTTGGTATGATCTCGTAGTTGGTTCGATTTCGAACTTTCACTATATGCCAAGTTACACCTTGTTGAAATAATCTTTTGGCAATTATTGTTTCTCTAAGATTATATAAGGCGTGTTTGTATAGGTTGATATCGAAAAGATTGTGGTATACTCAGTACCCGCATCATTACACAATGTGATTTCCAGAGAGACTAAGCATCTGTCAAGCTTAATTAAAGAAGATGAAGTTATGATTTTTTCCAAGTAAAATTACCATCATTACACAAACCACGCGGATTCTGAGCACTTGATTCCCTTAATTAATCTCACCCACAACTAAGAGTTGCTACGACCCAAAGTCGAAAAATTATAAACAAATCTGTCTCCCTCAGATAAATCTATTCTGATAGATAAATCTGTCTCCCACAGAAATACCTATGAAGTTTTGTTCCGTCTTTTGGTAAATCAAGGTGAACATGAACCAATTGATAATCCGGTCTTATACTCCCGAAGAGCAGCCTAGAAATATCAATCATCTACAATAACTTAATTATATGGTAGTAGAAGAAGTTATTACGGAACCACAAAGTCTGAGACGAAGAACTTTGTGATTAATTTTTATATCTTACCTATCAGAGATAAATCTCGAGCAAATGTTAGAGAAGATAGTACTCAATACGATAGAACAAGTAAGATCAAAAAATGCAACTACAGAGAAAATAGTTGGATTTGGCTTCACGAATCCCAAATGAAGTCTTCAAGTCGTTAACCTAATATGGTTTTGAAAAAACCTAGGTTAAAGGAGAATCGACTCTAATACGCAACTAGGACATGGGAAAGTGCCGGGATTAGGTTTTCCAGTTTCTAGAGTTCTCCCTTATATAGTTTTTCAAATCAGGATTGCTTACAATCAAAGCTAAGATAACTTAGCATCCAATATTCACCGTTAGATGAAAACCTGATTTAAGATTCAAGCTAAGTCTACTTAAAAATAAAGCAATTAATCTCCACCGTTATATGGTCTTAGCTTGTTACACACAAATGAAATATACCTTCATTTAGATATGGGTAACCACACCTAAACGTGTATATTTAGTACAGTTAATAGAAGTTAGCCATATGAACACTTTTGTCTTAACCACATTCATCTAACACTTCTAGATCAAATATGATGATCAATCAATCATGAAAGATAATCAAATGAATCTAATTTTGTTTCACATAGAGTTGTTCAATTTTTCACTATCTCACAGAAATATATATGAACAAATTGAAACAAAATCAGATTGATTAGTAACCGTACAAAGTACTTTTACAAGAATCAAATCATGAACATTAAGCCACGGCTTGCAAAGATTGCATTCCTTAATTCATAAATGTTTTAGTTCATGAGTATGAGAATCATACTTAACCGATTTTAGAACTTAACCACTTTTTTCGCAAACCAGGTACGCAAACAACAGCTCCAAACCTTGGCCTTGTCCATCCGTTCGCATACTAGGTACGCAAACAAGGTTCTCGGACCTTGACATTTAAAACGTTTGCATACTGGGTACGCAAACACGGTTCCCAGACTTAAGTCATAACAATATAGTGCGCTTACTAGGTATGCATACCGTGTTGTATCCAGACATGGTTAATTGTTCTAAACTCCCATGTCAATCATTGAAACATCCAAAGAAGATGACAATAGCTGTCTCACACAAACTATTAGCTTCAAGTAATTTTTAAGTGATTGAATGACCAATACAAAACTTTCCAAGTCGACATCAAATGAGTGTCTCACACAAATCATGTAAGATGTTTCAAGGCAATTTCCACATGATCATCTTTTGACTTAATATTTAGTTTCCAACAAATAAATTGTTTCCAACTAAACTCGTCAAGAATAATGATGAACATAGCTAAAGCAAAAAGCTTCCAACATATATTTCAAGAAATAGATACGTGAGATAAACTCAGCTCGAAATATCAAATGTGTATAATATAAAAGTCTATATAGCTATACGACTTAGTATCATTAGAAGATAGAATAAAATAGACTTCTGAGTGATAGATAAGTTTAAGTCTCCACATACCTTTTGTTGACGAAGTTCCTCCAAGCTCTCCTCAGTAGATTTTCGTCTTCAATCGATGAACGTCGTGAAGTCTAAAGCTCAACTACACATTTTATCTTAATCCGAGACATAACTATAAGTAGACTAAAAATCAAGACTATATCAACTAAACTTGACAAACAAGCCTGAGATAGCAACGCTTGCGAGTTCGACCGAGAAGTGCTCTAACAAGTTGGCATATGCATCAATTGCGAATTGGGAATGGCCAAGAAAGTAAGTTACATCAATATGCAAGTTAGCGGAGCTTGCATAAGCCTAAGCAAAGTGCGACATGAGCCTGATTGATGCACCCTTGGAAAGGGAAAGACAAGTGCATGCTTTCAGCAATGCCTAAGCTAAGTAGTTGGAAATAGGCTTGCAATGGCCTATGCGTAAGTTCAAGGCATGTTCTATGCCTAGAAAGGACTCGAAAGCCAGTGATGCATGAAATAATTCAACGACACTAGCCTCAATGGCTTTAAACCCTTCACAGAACAAGGGTAAGTTGGAACGGTGTGAAAGCTAAGATAACTGCATCATGCTTGTCGAGCATGCTTGCAAGGGAAAATGAACGTACATTTTCCTAGTTTTAAGGCCCGATAAGTAACATCATCATGGCGCATCGGGGAAGTTATGGGCCTTATGGCTTGCGCGCCCAGGCGCTAGGCAAAAAAATTCGGTCCGTCACATAAGTAAAATCAGATGGTGAAGTAAGCTTAAACTTATATTAGACAATTTAGGAATCGCAGATTCATTCAACAACTAAAAATTGCTTAAGAAATCATGGGCAAGAGCTGAACCGAGATGCGGATAAAAACCCGCATCCAAATTTAACCCACCTAGATCATATTTTGATTCCTCAGACAACCTTTTCCATATTATGCTTAATTTTTTACAGTAGAAACTTCATTAATTAATACTCGATTATTTAATAAACTCTCTTAAATAATATTTTTAGCCGGTCCCGAGTCGGGGACAACGTGCCAAATTAATAATTCGCTAAAATTATAAATTAACACATTTTTGATTACCTATATAGACCCCATATGAAATATAAATTAATAATCCACTATGTATATCCAATACACTAATGTTTTATGAAGATTTCTTGAAAAATGAATCAATTGTCTTCTATTTTTTGTTAAAATTAATATAACATTGAACTAATCCACTATATATATCCTATATAACCCAACTTTTCGATCAAATTTTGCAAGTCTTGGGTGATATCATGGTTTAACTGTTCATCCGAACTTTGGGAGAGCTTAGTGAGGATACTTTGTGTTTTTTTAAGCGTTTGAAAAATTGTTTAGTTAGTAATGATGCCAACAGTGGTTTATGTAGTTTTATTTTTTATAGATTGGGTGTAGCTATTCAATGGTGTTGGAGCTCAGCTTGTTGCTAGGCTACCAACCAAAGTTTTGTATGAATCTTAATCATGAGTAAAATATATAAATTAATAATTATTAATTTATCGGTTAATTAATATATCGCTTAATTAATAAATTCTGGTGGTCCCAGAAGCATTAATTTATAAAGTTTCTACTGTGTCATCGAATTGCTCAGAAGATTTGAATTTGAGTCACTTAATGTGAAGGAAACGTCTTAGTAGACTGATCTGTATCTTGTGGATGAACTATTATAGCATTGGAACGAATAGCTGGTATGACAGAGGACTTTGCCTAATTCAAGAAAATGGACCCATCAATCAAGTGATGTTGAATCTATTTAAGACTCATCCGAATAAATTTTGAAAAAAACTGAAGTAGGTACCAAAGATAAGTCACCTAAAATCTTGATCTTGCAACAATTCAACTTATTGAAATTAACTGTCTTATGTCACTTTACCTCACGGGGAGCAAATCTCCTGGAATCCTGAAAGTGAATTGGTAAACCCCTTATTCCTAACTAAAAAGAATATTCCATAGTTTAATCATGAACGTAAGAATCCTCAAGTTTCCAATGCCTAATTGTGACATATGATTTACATATTCTGATAGATTTGTCTGTCGAAAAAGAATTATAGACTTCATCGGAACTAGCCATGAAAAAAAAAGTCTCCCACTAACATTACGAAGTCCTAAATTGCATGACAGATGAAAATCTTTAGCAGGGGCGGAACTAGGAGTGGCTTGGAAAAAATTTATGCATACTTGTAGTTTTCTACCCTGGCTTGAAACAATTTCAGCTGGGCTTGCATTGGAGTGGGCTAAGCTCCACTACCTATTTTAAAAAAATTCTAAGTTTAGGGGTGGTTTAAGCCAACCCAAGTCTGGCTGTAAATCCGCCCTTGAGCTTTAGAAATCCCATTGGCAATAAAATTCCAGCTTTTGTGCGAATTATGGACCTCTATTGCAATGTATAAAGAGTAAGCGTGCTACCTATCCATCATCTCATCCTTAGAAGAAAAAAAATCTTGTATTTAGCCTTCAGGTTTTACCGGAGAGCCGAAAAAAAGTTCTCTTTAAGAGGATCAGTAACGACTTGAGTAAATATATGTGTTAGAGCATCGGTCGGTTGATCTCACAAGTTTTTTTTATCTCAAGCTTGTTGTCAATGTTAGATATACGAAACTACATCGTGATTTTTTAGTCTACTAAAGTCAAGTCTCGGACTAGGACGAGAGCATGGTAGTTGAATATCAGATGCACTGAATAACGCTCGAAGAGTGAATACTGAAGATCAAACGAAGACATTTGGAGAACTTAATCAACAAAGAGTTATGTAAAGACTGAACCATCCTATTTACTCATCGTATATATTATTCTATCTTATGAGATGTTGTATGAGTTTAGTAGATTTAATCTTGTAAATAAAAAAAAATCGAGTTCAGGCTTGTCTTGGTTTAACTCTCGAAATATGATTCAAGCGATGAATGTTTACAGATCCTCAACAATCTTAGTTAGAACAATTTTTGTTTCAAGTTGATCATTTGGAAATTACCCAAGCAACAGTGTATAATGTCTTGAGAATTTTTCAAATTTAAGAATAAGATAATTTCAGAATTGCTTGGTGCAAAGTAGTCGATCTAAATAACGCGAACTTCAGAGGTTTGCAAACCTAGCTTGCATACCCTTTACATCTGAGTTCGTGAATATGGAGAGGTTTGCATATTCGTACGATCTGACTTCGTGAACTGGCAGGGGTTTGCAAACCAGGTTGCATACCCCTTGAGTCTGAATTCGCAAACTGCCAGAGGTTTGCAAACCTATCCAGTTCCAGTTAGTAGATAATCACGAACTGTCTTACATGACTATGTTCGCTTTTTCTACAACTCTCATACACACTTCTAAGATAACTTTATTCACAAAATCACTCTGGGCTTGTTGATTATTATTCAGTCTTGAGTGTTATTGAATACCGTTACTGCTTGTAAGTTCAAAGGCTTACTTACCCGTTATAGACTATCATTGTGCACGATTCCACAACTTCGGACCATAGTGCATATTCTTATGTGTAATTTCAAGGCAGACTTTTCACATGCTTATACGAATTCCTAACTAGGAACTTTTATCTAAACTGATAAAGTGTTTCCTTGAATCTCAAACGACCCTAGTTTGAATCAACAACTATATGTATCCTTGAAAGTATATAAATAGAGAGACTCTTGCAAAAAACAAATTAAAAAAAAATCTTAATTCTTGGCACTCCATGTCCTAGTTGCAAAGCTAAATTCGTCCTCTATAACCTACGTTTTTTTACGAAATTGATTCTAGGTTACGACTTTGAAAACTTCATTTAGGGATTCGTGAAGCCCTCTCAGACTATTTAATTACCTGATAGTTTTTATATCCGATCATGTTCTACTGGTTATTAAAGTTCACTAATTTTAGATCAAGAACAAGATCAAATAGAAATCACAAAGTTCTCTTTTCTCAGACTTTGTGATTCCTCAGGATAGATATCTAAACTCTTTTTTGATTTGTTTGGATTCTTCTTGAGAGGTGGTTAGTGATCTAGGCTTCTCTTTGGTAAGAGCGTAAATATTCCGGATCCGTGAGGTTTGCTGGACTTTGTCTACTGCAAACAGATTTCCAAACCTAGATTGAAACATATCAAAAGGGAAATAAATTAGGCTTGTCTGTTAGAGGCAGATAGGTATCAAAATTCTTCACTTAGGTTAAAACAACTTTTAGGCTATAAAGGACTTCAGCTGAGAGAATCAAGTATGTAAAATCTTATGAGGTTCAAGAGACGTAAGAAACGCGACTGAACCTGAATTGCTTGGAGTATTTATTTAGTCTCAACTACATTCCGGTCCGAAGTTTAATAGTATGCTAGTGTCCGTGACAGTTTAATACAGTGTGTTGTTCAAAGATGGATGAGGTCCCAGGGTTTTATGTCAGTGTAGTTTTCTTCGTTAACAAGATTCTTGTGTCTTATGTTTTCCTTTTTTGTATTATGTTGTTTATCATTATAATAGGGATATCACAAGTAGTACATAATGAATCTAGATAGTTTGAGTCTTGTTTTGAAATCAAAAATAATACTTGTTCTTATTGAATTAATATTTTGAAAAATAGATTACAAGTTTCATAGCTTGTTAGAATTTCAGATCCTAATAATTCGGATACAACTAGATTGATCTTGGATATTGATTTTTTAGATCGTCCAAGAACTCTTCTACCATAATCAGGTATACAGACTTTTGATTTATACATATCTGATTCAAAGGTCTTTACTTTGACTCAATATTGTACGTTTCATGGATCAGTCCCGGATCGTCTGGGGGGCGATCCCCGGCGATTACAATCGGTGTAACTCGCCGATACGTCACATGTACATACTTTTCTATGTAATAATTCATAGTTTGAGTAGTCTCAAATGTCTTATATGATACCTAACAGTTTATGATAAAATCAACACTTTAAATCCTAATGCAAGACTATTATAAGGTAAAACAAAATTTAAAGTAAACTTGAAAGTTCTATCAAACTAAGTAAGTCTTGACATTAGAATTCAACCAACAGACTATATGCATCAAACTGAATTCAAAACGATGTCAATCAGATTTCTGAGTTCTGAATTAAAAAAAAAAAACGTAAACCAGTTTTTATTTGCACAACTACTTCCTCGTCAATACCTTTATCTAAAGTTCAATTATGTCATATTCTTCCTCATCAACACCTTTGTCTGCATTAGCACCATTACTTCCATAATCTTCTTCATCATCAACACTTTTGTCTTCATTAGTACCATTACTCTTATTAGCTTCCATGCGCTTATCATAATCCATTTCAAATTGAAAATTTGAATCATCACTTTCGTCACTGTCAGCATCAAAAGGAGGAAGAGTATCGTCATTAGGTGTATCAGAGAAAAGACTTAATGAGGGGTGCGTATCTAATCTTTCCATTATTCTTGCCCTTGTGTTTGGTCCAACATCCAAATCTCCAATGGACGCATTAGCTTGTGCCTAAGTAAGATCTTCACCTTCTCTAACAAATCCTCCACCTTCCAGTATGAGCCAAACGTCGTATTCATCAAATTTTTCCAAGAAAATAGGACGACCCTCATTCACTTTTCCGTACTTATTTTCTTCCTCATATTGACGCTGTAATTTCTTGTTGTACTGAATGAATACAGTTTGAGACAATTTTTGCTGTAAAAAATTATTTCTTTTCTTGGAATACAGTTGAAGTTTTGGCAACAGTTAACAAAATAACGATTAGTTTTCTGGGTTTATCATTATTGTGCACCTACTTGCTAGATGACAAAAGAATATAAAAGCACAAGTACACCGTTGGATTAAAAAATTGCTAGATGATATTTCTACTTATATTATGAAATGTACTCCAGTTTCGCTCACACGACGAAGAACTACAAGTTAAACTTAGAACTCGAATTTCAAACTTTTGCAAACAATGCACATCAACTCCAAGAAGTATCCACCAATCATCTGCAAAGAAAGAAAACAGTTGATAAAGAAAATTAAGACTAAGAATTAAAAAAAATTAGGAGTAAAGTAAACTTTAGATTAACTTACGCGGGTTCATTGTTTCTCTAGTTCTCACAACTGATGGTCTTCCTAATATACCTTTAGCATCTGTGTAACTTCGCAATTCAAGCATGGCCTGATCAAGATCAGTAGGATTAGGTATAAGCCGGTCCATAGCCTTGTAGATTCCTTCCTTCATAACTCGGTACATAGGACCGCTGTCCATTCTCTCATCAGGGATTTTGTATGAGTATATTGGTTTAGGTAGTAACTAGCATAGTGCAAGGGATGTCGAATCTTTTTTTCCCATCTTTTCTCAAACATGACAAAAAAGTTCTTCGATAATGTATCACTGCATTTGATTTTCTTTAAGTTCTGTTGCATACTTTCTTTTAATCTCATAACAGCTTCATAAATATAACCCATGAAAGGTTTCATCTTTATATCCACCATCCCCACAACCTCTACTAATGGAAACAATGCTTGAGTCGAAATATAACATTCTCCCAAAATTCATTACTGGAAACTATTGTCATCATTCTTTGTCCATCTGATTTCCTCGCATAACTAGAATTCATCCACTTGTCTTAAACAAACAACACTTGCAGTTTACCCCAATGCTTCAAAACCTGCTCAATGTATGACATGTAGTCGTAAATCTAGTATCAGTTGATTTATGAAATTATCCATTACTCTTTAAATCTCTAAACATTTACAATATTGTTTTATGGTTGTAAATATAAGAAACAAGTGACTTGGCCTTGCTGATGGCTTTTACAATATGTGGAATATGGTCGCAGAAAATTTTCATGACTAAATTAATGCAGTGAGCAGCGCAAGGAGTCCAAAACAAGGTAGGGTGTTCCTTCATCAGAAGTTTACCGGTAGATTTAAAGTTTGAGCCGTTATCAGATACAAACTGTTTTGAAGAAAGAAAAAAACAAGTAAACAACCATTAGATACTAATATATAATGCAATAGTCAGTATATAAATGAATCACAAACTGTCGAACTTAGAGTATAAATTGTTAACTTACTTGAACAATATTTATATTCCTACGTCGACAATCACCTCGTTGCAGAGTTTGCTTATGTATTCAGCATCCTTAGTTATTTGCGGAGTGTCAATAGATTTCAAGAAAACACCCCATATTGGACAATTAACTAAGATAGTCACAATTTATCTTTGTTTTTGATCATTCCAACCATCAGACATTATGCTACACCCAAATCTTCCCCAATGTTCCCTGAATGACTCAACAAATGTTTTTCTTTCAACCAATTGATTATTGAAAATAATCGTTCTTAGTTGACGATAAGATGGAGTAAGCATTGCTCTTTACCCGTGTTACCTGTGATTGTATACTCCATTTGTCTTTTTTTTTTTTCATGTCCAATATTCTATTTTGTCTGTCTTTTTTTGTCTATCCACTTTGTTTATACATATTTTCCCCTTAAACTATCAAATATACCCTTTATTTTTTATAATCATAAAATCATTTTTAATATAAACTCAATCCAAAATCTTAAATTGTATCACCATATATAAGGAAAATTTTTTATTCAATATCTTATAATCTGACTAAATATGGACTCCATAATAAAACCAAGATATCTTTGTTTTTATATTCTTAAATCATTTCTCAAAATAATAATATTACTCGATTTACATTTTTTAATATATTATTTTTAATTTTAGTAATAATATACCATTTAATAGGGTTAGTCATGATATTTCTTATGGTCCCCTTAAGATCTCCACTTTGTCAATTAAGACAGTTAATAAAAGACAGAGGGAGTATTAGGTTTTATCCATACAGGTTTCCAAACTAAAAATTTGGCGGTGTGGTTGATACCTTCTCCTTTTCAGTATGAGCAACGAAATACCAAAAAGAACTCCAATTGATCCATCATTCCCACTTGGTATACAGATGAACCTCGCTTTCAGATTCTTTGAAGGTTCTGTTTTAAAGATTTTTGGAGAGAAGTCATAAGAGTTAGATAATAATTCAATGAGAATCACAATCTGGTTAAAATGACGAGACCATTTTGGTGATTTCTTTAAGAAAGACTTGACTTCCTCCATAGTAGACTGATAGACACATTGGATCAAACCCTCATGTAAGAGCATCCAGTTACTCATGCTTTTAAATCTCTCAAAGACAATTAGTTCTGTATTTCTCCCATTTCGGATCCAAAAAAGTCAAAATATTTTGAGTGTAACAGGATTGTTGTTGAGGACTTCATAATAATAAACAAATGAAGTTTGAAAGGAAAACTCTACTAACTAATAAACGGCCCCAAAGGGAAGGATCACAGATTTGATCAAAAGACCGAAACGAACAAAAGGCTAAGTTTCTCAAATGAAAAAATCGCCATAAAAAATCTAAGAATTTAATTAGGAAAAAAAAAGTGCCCCCATTTGGAAATCCGACTTAGTAAACCACCTCTATTTTTTGAAATATTCCTATAGTTCCCTCGCAACTAGCCTTTTCGTATGGGTTAGTCAACATTAATTTACTTTTCTAAAGTTTACCTATTTACCTTTACTTGTAGTCATGTTGAGCTTCTTCATTATTTTTAAGGTTTGTTGAGCTCGGTTCAGGATCGTTTCACCGTTTCCAGGTTCATTACATCATTCGTCATAAGTGTTCATAATTTCCAAGTGTCTTGGAATTCGTTATATCATTCGACCTTCTACAAAACTTTTCAGGTTCATCAAGCCCGGTATAAGATCGTTACACTCTTTCAGGTTCGTCGATCCTGGTTCAGGATCGTTACACGGCTTTCAGGCATGTCGAATCATTTACCCTCCCCACCATGGAGATGTAACTTAGGGGTAAATATGACTTTTAATAGATGAAATAACTGCCACCTAACACTTAACTGGATGGAAACTGTTATTCGGAAGAAAAGACGGTAAAAAAAATTACTTTAAAACAGTTTTAAAAAACGATGGAAACTTTCATCTGGTACATGTCAAAATGACGGTATTTTATCAAAATTCCCAAAAAAAAAAACTCAATCGTAAAGTAAACACATTTGACAACATGTTTTCCCCTCATGAGTATATAAGTATGATTTAATTTTTCATTTTGTGAACATTTGATTTTAATGTTATGCAGTTGTTGGGTTGTTGTTACGGTGGAGCTGAAGACGACGAAGATTACTCTAAATTGTAGCCCGTTCGATTGGGAGAATTGGAAACCTAAGAAACCAATTATGAGGTAATTCAATTTTTGGAATTGGATTCCAAGGAATGCAATTCAAATCCTAAAAATTCATGTTCGGTTGAGGTAATTCAACTATCTTTGTTTTTACCCCGGAATCCAATTCCATTGCACTATTGGACCAATGCAATGGAATTCTACTATTTTGGAGGGAATTGGATTCCTAGGAATCAAAATTCTTAATTACAAAAAGTTTATTTGCACCGTTCGGTTCAAGGAATTGGATTCCCCGGAATCCAATTCCTTGAAACGAACATGCTGTTGGTATTTCAGGTATATCTCTTTCTCAAAAAGATATCATTCCTAATATAGGGTTAATCATCTTCCTAAATTTCATTTAAATGGAGTTTTTTTTGGTACCTGTATAGGACTGTACTGATAATATGGCTTATGGGATCCATATTGGTACATTTCATATTTTCCCAATGAGATATGCTTGAGGGGCATTTTGATCGGTGCTAAGGGACACAAATGATGGGGGTTGGGGTCAGGTAACAATGGTTCACTGGGTTGGACCGTTGGAGTCATGCAACAATGGTTCTACAGAACAGATTAGCAATCACGTGGTTACACAAATCACATGATAAATATGAAACCTATTATTGGGGCGTTACATTCTAATAAAGGGGCTTCATTAATAGGACAAAAACGGGTCACCCGTTAGTAAATTCAAAAAACCCTTATCTAAAATATTTTCATAATGGCTAAACAACCCTCATCTGGTTAGTGTTAATCAATTAATTAGATTAGTTAATCCAGTAGAAAGAAATTAGATTAGATTAATTTTATCATCATGATGACATGATGTTATATTAGATTAGATTAATAATTTTGATTTATAGAAAATTAGAGTTAGTGTTTTGGTTTTTGGAGGGAAGAGAAGTAGAAAGAATTTTTTTTTTTCAAAACCCTAGATTTTGAATTAAAGGCTGATAATAGCCGGATATACCTCCAACTCACCTCCAAAGCTCTTTGTATGCTCAAAAATGGTGAAAGTATACAAAAAGATTGATTTTTTTTAGGTTTTCAGAGTGATTTACGGTTGAGTTTTTTCCTCGAACCCAACCATAAACCAGTTAAAATTGGAGAAAACCCAAACCAGTTACGGTTGGGATTTGATATATGGAAGCCAACCGTAAATTGGTTACGGTAGGATTTTAGGTTTACAGTTAGAGAAGACAACCTTAACTGGTTTTCAGTTTTGTGGGTCTTTTTTTTTTTTTTTTTTTTTTTTTTCTTGTTACTCCTTGACTTATTTTTATGTGGCAAAATTATTGTTGCGAGAGAATGAATCAGTGTCTCAGTGAAAATACCAAATCCTTGTATTGATCTTCTCCTTCGACCTCTGTATTCCAATATTAAATATAGAACGTAAAAGTCATTGAAAACCTAGTCCAATGTAAAAGTCAATGTTTCAACTTTCAAATTTCATTTCAAATTAGTCTATTTGGTTTAGATGTTCAGTTCCATTAAACACTGAAACAATAAATTGTTCAGTTACAGGATTTTGATAGTAACATAGAAGAAGAAAAAAAGGTGGCAATCACAAATGCTCTACTTGTAGATTCTGATCATTGTTGCGTTCTTTTGGTGGGGGAGAGTTTATGATACACATATTACTATATCATTTATCCTGAAAAGGTAGTACTCATCCATCTTCCTCAAGTTGTGAAATCTTGAACCATAGTTGGCTTTGCAGTTTGGATATTGGCTGAGCACTATTCATCAATAACGGGTCCCAAAATTCACACAACCTATCCTGACACTTCTTCTCCTACTTCCTCTTAAAATTTCAGAATAGAGTTGATCGGGTCTTCTAGCAATATCCAAGTAAAAAAGATAGCAAAAAACAACGAAAAAGAACCTTCTTCTTCTACAAATAGTTTACCTGCAACCAAAGTGTATAGAACTCATCAGCAATATAAACCAAATGGTTTACCTTCTTCTTCTTCTATGACACATATCCAATACAAAGCTAAGTATGGATGAAAAGAAAACCAACGTATGAAAGAGGAAAAGAATAGAAGCATGAATGCGCAGTAGTATGTCACATATTCCCATTATCTAATTGGGTAAGAATGCCCTGAAAATGTTATACGAGAGGGCAATACACAAAGTTTAAGAGGCCCGAAATTAAAAATAAGACAACATACAAGCTCATGAAGAAATTCATATAGCTTTAAATGCCCACATACAAGCTCAAAACGAATTGACGAAGGCATATTATGCTTTGGCAATTGTATATGAAATTTTTGACTAGTGTATGCTTTCAACCTACAAACCCAAGTCAAATATATATAGTAAGACTAAGTAACATCACCTTTTCGTACATAATACAAACTAATCATCGTCATTAACACTAATGTAACATAAATATCACACGGTTGAGACCATAACCTGTTCCAAGTGACATTTTTAATGGAATTTCGAACAACCTGGTGGTGTCTTGATCTGTAATGCAAGGGGTGATGAGATTGAATAATTCCTGGTTTTGTGGGGGGATGAGTGGTACGAGTGACAGCTGAAGTGAGATAGCAACACATGAACAATACCATCTCTATCACTATGCCAGAAACCCAGAGTATCCTGTAGAGCATCAATATATTACGCCATTTAAAAAAATTAATTAGCATAAGAGTGGAAATGGTTGGTGAAAAGAGAATAAACTTGACAGTAAGGATACCTTGAAAGTGCTCATGCCTACTACTCCTACACAGAAACTTGAAAGAGAGGAAGTGGAAGCATCAAAGTTGAGTTACAAAGATAATACCTATTAAATGGCCAAGACAGACTGAAAGATAATTCAAGTCCGACAATTTCGAGACTACCAGAATTCATGGATTTCATGAATTTAGAACTTCAACATAAGGTTCTATCTAAAATTTAGAATTTCCATATCCTACCAGGTGGGTAGGAACCAGCAACACGTTATGGTGGTGCATATCCAGTGAGAAGATAAAATTTAACCAGACTAATTGAAATGCACAAAACAGCTTAAAGAATAAAAAGCACAAACTTCTCTCTTAATGGCTGGATGAAGTATATAACATCCATTGTATGCAATGGTTGTCTTCTGTTTTCAAGGTCTTCCACCACTAGAATCCATTGTAAGTCTATTCTCAGAATCTTTCAAACAGAAAAGATCTTTACAAATTGTTTAGTATCTTTGCAGAACGAAACAGAGAAAGGAACCAAAAACTTATGTAAATACTTGAACACTAAAAACTCAAATTCAAAGTTGTCCAAGTCCGTTACGAGTCAAAGTAAGTAAATAAAGTATCACTAAATAAGTGTAACCAGCTGAGATGAATTGTAGGTAATGAAAATGTACCAAGTAGTACTGTAACACAAAATATAATTACAAATCAGAGGGTAAGCAAAAAATGTCGTCTTTAGAAATATTTGTTCTATAAATTACCACCTTATGCCATTTGTAAAGACTAGAGACAACTAAAAACAAACATATTCATCTTTAATTTCTCCCTCTAGACGAACATGAGGTACAAGGACATACCCTAACTGTGGAGCTTAATTCCATCAAAACAAATGAATAAACAAGAGATTTGATTCTGGAAGTACATACTTCGTGCGACACTGTTTTACAAAAAAAATCTTATCCAGAATGATGTCCTTCTTAGTTGGCAAAGACATTCAACCTTACTTGAGCAGTAATATCAGGGTGAAGCTTCAACTTTGCAATGTATTCTCCTGTTTCCCGAATCTCTGGAATAGATACCATCTATTTGTCTATATCTCTGCAAATAAAAAGTAGTAAGGGTGCTCAGAAAAGCTAATAAAAACAAGTTAAGGCTAAGATGGGTGCATAGTAGGCTAATGTACACGGCAAAATCTAAATTGATATGAATCTTGACTCTTCGATGCAACTTATTGAATTCCAGCACGTTTGGTTTAACGCTCCAAAACCCAACCGTAAAAATATCATTTTTGGTTTCGTAAATATTAAACCCAGCCGTAAAGTAACTTTTTCTTTTTTCCTAATCCAAGATTATTCACCGTTAGGTTTTGGCTTAGTCGAAGTTAACCGTAGACCAATTACGGTTGATTTATTCAGTATTAAACCTAACCGTAAACAAATTTACGGTTGGAAGTTCTTCAAACGTAACACATTCAGAAATTGAATTTACGATTGGGAATGAAGAATTCCCAACCGTAAATCCCTCTGCACCCTATTTTTCCACACTAATTTCAATCAATCTAACCTATTTAAAACACAAAACTAACAAATAAAAATGGGTTTGTCAAATCATACCTCAAATAAACCACGCCAATTAATTCATTCGCTAGTTGAGAGGTTTGAAATTCTTGTTAACATAGATTTTAACATCGAATTTAATCGACGATGATGGAAAAAAAAATAACGGGTTTTTCTCTACAGTTGAGATGATGCAGAAGAAGAGGAGAAGAAGTTGACGGAAACAAAATTAGATTAGATTTTGTTTAGTTATTAGGTTTTTATTTCATCGAGGGTAATTTAGACATTTTGTAATTATCCTAAGACATCCCTAACCAACTTTTTAGTCACCAGAAATCCATATGACGCCCCTCTATTGAAATGTGAAGCCATAGTTTATCCATTTTGATTTTTTAATTGTTTTATCGCCAATGTCTTTGTTTAATCGAAAATGTCAATGTATTCTTTAAAGAAAGATGTACATGATAACTTCTATAAAAAATGTCACGTAGATATACATATTATAGCATAGCAGTGTATATGCATCTAATTGATGAACTATAGCTCGTACTCGCATAATAACAGAATTAAACACGATTAATCCTCATGACTTTGCCCAGTGATATCTTTTCAGTTAGTATAGTTTCCACTAGTAGTTGCAGTGACCCGCAAGTTTAACCGCCAATAGATGCCTTACTTTCCAAAAACGGTGGTCGGTTTTCTATTTTATAGGGTCTTCTGTGTGGGTGTGTTATGGTTATGTAGGCGTATTATGTCACTACAAAATTGGGATTAGAGTTGATGAATTGTGATTTGCAAACGGT
Organism: Papaver atlanticum; assembly: GCA_023531105.1. Lineage (NCBI taxonomy): Eukaryota > Viridiplantae > Streptophyta > Magnoliopsida > Ranunculales > Papaveraceae > Papaver > Papaver atlanticum. The sequence continues at coordinate 19,956,647 of JAJJMB010007708.1, forward strand.
GGTCTGAGGATATAATGCTTGGAGTCGATGAACCATGACGCATTGATTATCAAATGGCTTTGGAGATATGCTAAGCAAAACATTGTACTGATCAACATTCAAAGTATTGGCTTTCTAAAATTCCAACTCTGTGTTAAATAAATGACATGACAGGATCATGTTAGGACCAAGGAATAAACTAATTCTGATGTGTTATCCAAACATGCAATAAGGCAAATCCTAATTGTATCAATAATAACTTCTAACTTCGAGTCGGATTCGGAAGCTTTACTGATTGCGTTGGTAATTATTAGATATACCATACAATGTTCTTCAGGGTTAACCACCGAGTAACAACATAATTTCAAGCACCCTCTAACTAAGTCTTACTTGGAAGTATATTCACCATTCAGTGTACCAAAACAATAGCTCGAGAAGTTCTATGAATGGTAGGCTCACGGAATGATGCAAATGCACGCATATGCATATGTACAACATGTTGGTCGCAAATTTAGTAAGATTCGCCCGTGAAACAATTTTGTTTGGTGGGATCTGGGAGTCTCATTTGGTTTGCCTTGACAACGTGAATGGAGTATGGACTATTATGGACCGAACACATTTTAAAAATGAGACTAAATAATGTACGTTCTTTGCTGTCGTTCAAAATTGACGACCACGTGTCCGAAAAGTAAAAACATTGGTACACGGTGGTTTCAGCTGCATGGACAACAACACACATACTGGTAGGTTGTGGTTCAATAATACTAACATAGTACCGAGGCAGACAGAAGCTTTATAGATGTACGGTATTCCCTAGACTGATTATTATAAAAACCGCGCTTTCTTCTGCACTTTTCAATATCTTTGTTATATTTGTTAAAACTTGAAACTAACACAGTGAGAAAAAATCAGTCTCATTCTTCACGGGACAAGAAGAAGAGAAGAGAAAAGAAGAAAAACCTCTCTCTCATTTCAGATCCATTTTAACTCATTTCTTTCAAATCTATTCTTCTTAATTCATTAATTCCTCCTTCCTCTAAATCATTGTTTTTCACGAAAAACAAATTCTGAGTTTTCAAGGTGTTTCATTTCTGGAAAAAACAAAATCAGTTGGTTTTTTGGTCTTTATATTGAGGTGGTTTCGGATAATTTCATTGTTGGTGTTTGATTTCGGATTTTCTGTTTAAAATGATTTCTTCATTTAAGCAATCTGCAGCTATTTCTATTTCTGCTTCTGATGTTGTGAGAAAGAATTCAAGTGCTATTTCAAAACCGCGACTTTCATTGTTTCTATCCATGCCGACTACACAAGTCTCCAAGTCTAAAACCTCTGGTTTTTTATCTCGAAAACCTCTTTATATTTCATCAGAAGGTTTTGCTTCGTTTGAGAGTTCTAAACCTAAAAATGCAAATTTTGAGTGCAAAGCTTATGAGGCTGATAGATCACAACCAATTGATGCAAATATTGAACTCCCAGACCAACAAACAAGATCAGCAGCAGCTCAGAAGGCTAAAATTAGTATCTATTTTGCTACATGGTGGGCTTTGAATGTGGTGTTCAATATCTATAACAAGAAAGTTCTTAATGCTTTTCCTTACCCATGGCTCACATCTCTTCTATCTCTTGCTGCTGGTTCTTTGATGATGTTGATTTCATGGGCAACTAGAATTGCTGAACCTCCTGAAACTGATTTGCAATTCTGGAAAACCCTTTTACCGGTAAGATTTTTTCAGGCCTTTTTTGTGTTTGATTTGTTGAATTTGTTTGATTTTGGTTTCTGTTTCATTATTTTAATCTTATGGGTTGTGTTCGTTTGTTTAGGTTGCTGTTGCTCATACAATTGGCCATGTAGCTGCAACAGTGAGTATGTCAAAGGTTGCAGTTTCTTTCACTCACATCATCAAAAGTGGTGAGCCTGCTTTCAGTGTGTTGGTTTCGAGGTTTATAATGGGGGAGACGTTTCCTATGCCGGTTTACCTTTCACTTCTCCCCATTATTGGAGGTTGCGGTCTTGCTGCTCTTACTGAGCTCAATTTCAACATGATTGGTAAGGAAAATGGTTTCTTTGAATGCATAAATGGTTTCGCTTCTTTTGGTCCTTTTGTTTTTATGCTCTTCATACTGTATTGCGTTTTGTGCAACCTCCGTTGCAGAATTTAGATTCGAATATTTGTTCATGGATACTTCCAAAGCATTCACGGGTGTTTCACCCCACTAGGGGTTGGGTAGAAATCTAGGAATTATATGACAATTGGCTTTTTGTTTCTTTTCTTTTCTTGTGGGGATTGTTTTTTGTACTCTTGAGTTATATGTTATTTGTCTGGATGTAGGATTTATGGGTGCTATGATATCAAACTTGGCGTTTGTATTCCGAAACATATTCTCGAAGAAAGGTATGACAGGGAAATCCGCAGGCAAGTCAGTTGGTGGGATGAACTACTACGCTTGTCTGTCGATGTTGTCGCTCCTGATTCTCACACCTTTTGCCATCGCTGTGGAGGGTCCCCAAGTGTGGGCAGCTGGATGGGAAACAGCCATCTCTCAGATCGGTCCCAATTTTGTTTGGTATACACATGACCCTTCACTCTTTTTACTTTCCATATTCTGATGCTCCTCCTTTTTGCGGTGTTTGCTTCCTTTCCATTGCATTTTACAGTGTTATAATTTTAAATTGTTTTTTTTTTGAAGGAAAGTAGTACTAGAAACTTGTTCTTTTAACTGCCAATAATTCGGTCATTCCATGTATTTTCTGGAGCAAGAAAAACTATGTGTATATCACTAGTTGTCCTCATATGATCCATCACTATCATGTGCTCAATGTCCTTTGAGTGTAATCAAGAACGTATAGAATAGTCTTCTGCCAACAGCTCTTTTATTGTCTTGTTATATAGGGCTGATACTTGTAGAATATAAATTGTGACTCAACCTCTTAAAAAAGTCATCTTTATGAATTTGGGTTAATCAAGTGGCGTCCTCAACTCTCCCTAGTCCACCTAATGAGCATTGAAGCTGTGTCGTAGTTTTTCTCTTTTCGGTCACGAGATTTTGATTTTCCATGCTTCTATATTTTCTTACTTTGGAGATTTGTATGTCGTAATGTGGTTCTTAATTATAGGTGGGTAGCAGCGCAAAGTATTTTCTACCATTTGTACAATCAGTTCTCGTACATGTCCCTTGATGAGATATCCCCCTTGACGTTTAGCATTGGAAATACCATGAAGAGGATATCTGTCATTGTCTCTTCCATAATCATTTTCCGCACACCTGTTCAACCCGTAAACGCTCTTGGGGCTGCTATTGCAATTCTTGGAACATTTCTCTACTCCCAGGTAAAGTCTCATTCTCTCAGTTCGAGCTTATTACGCTAAATATTTTGACAGCTATCGTCACTCAACATACAGCTAGACATGACGTATTTAGTGTATCCCATAGATATTATTTGTTTGTATCTTATATATGCCAAAAGCTCAGATTTTACTTTTCTTTCGTTAAAAGGAACAAACAAGCAGATTCGTAACAGACCTTCTGTCTTTTGGAGGACATCACTTACCTTGGGACCATGGGGTCACTAATACCATCTGAAACTATTTAGTATAACAAAGTAAATTTTCTTGTATATCACAATATTTGTCTAGCACTTATATTTTGATTAGCCATTAAGGCGCGCCACATCACCTTAAATCCATGGATGCTAAACAATAAACCAGTTCGGAAATGAGCTACAGAAAATTCATTTTCTTAAGTTAGGAACCTGTACTTCACTGGTACTTTTAAGCCTCCAGAAACTCATTTGTAATAAGATTATTATGTTACCGACACGATCATTCAATTTGGGCTTCCATCTCAGCCAAAAATAGTTCTTCACCATTACTGGATGATAACATTATTGAATGATATCTAGCAAAAAAGTCCTTCAGTGAAATGTGTTTGTTATAGTCAATTAACAATGTTGCTGATTATATTTTTCCCATTGTAACTTTTGTGCAGGCGAAACAGTAAAGAGACTTAGTTAGAGGAATATACAGTTGAAATATAGCAGTTTGAAGTTTATGAAATCATAGCGCAATGGCAAGGAGACCGAGCTTACAAGCACAACCTTTTAGGAAATGTTTCGCGGCCTGAGAAGGGCATCCAATTTTGGTCAGTTGAAGCAATAGACAGCAGTAGTTTTGTTGTAGATAATAATGTCGTTGGAGAACAATATTAACAACTATCAGTTTCCTAGTTCCCACTTAGTTAGAACATAGTTTCATCCCTTCACCTTTTTAGGTTAGGGTTGTCACAAGTCTTCTTTTGAAACTGAAATTAAAGATGGCGGCAGACTCTTTGTTTACTTTTGAGCCAAACCATTCTTGGTTTGAATAATAATAATACAAGGGAGTCTTATGATTTCACGTTCTCTTTAATCTTAATCGATTCTATTTTTTCTTATGGTGGTATCGTTGCTTGTTATTTAGTTTTCAAGGTTCTATAATGAGATGATGCTGAGATGTGTCACAAGATGACCTTTCAACTGACAAAGGTGATCTGTCTATTGTGAAGTTGGAGTTTGGTGCTACTCATTGGGTGCCCAATGTGGTACAGAAAACTGACTTCCAGAGTTTTGAAAAGACAGCTCTTGCACAAGAAAATAGGACCTATAAGTAACAATTTGTGTTATGCTTCAAAAAAAAATCGCATGCTTCTTGGCCTTTGGACCACTTTTAGGGTTGACCTTGGTGTCAAGTTAAAAGGATATTGTAATTCAGAAAAAAAAGTTAAAGACACTAATCTAGTGCATGCAATTTTCTACTCCAAACTTGTCTATAACAGTTCCTTCATCCAGTAGTGGATTTGTGCAGTTGTTAGATTCCAATGCCTTCGTCCATTTGGTCTTTTAGACTGAACAATACTAATGAACAACAATTCCTCGAACCAAATTGATTCCACCCAGAAGTTCCCCACGAAACTGGCAGTTACCTGGTTCATTTTTACAGAAATCATGATACCTGGCTTGTGAAGTAAAAAGTCGAGGCAAGTAACCAGAAAGACATGCACTACGTTTATCAAACCTGACATTCATTGCCACGTGATATCTGAAATGACGGCCGATAGGAAATTGAACTATCAGTTCTCACAATTTAACCCGCCTTAATAAAGGATTATATTGATCACTAATGTCTGTGTCTGACACTTTAACAAAAAAACGAGATGCGTAAAAAAAAATTATAAAAAAAAGAACAACCAGAACTTCCGTTACATGAGAAAAGCAAATTCTTGTACAACCCTTTCTGTTTTATTACTCATAAAGTTATGGATCCTTCAAATTTCAAAGCTTCAAATGCTTAATGGCTGTATGGACATCTTTATCACCTCTACCACTGAAGTTGACAACAACTTTAGTTCCATCTGGAAGAGTTGGGCAAAGCTTTTCCAGGTAAGCTAGGGCATGGGATGTCTCTAAAGCTGGGATAATGCCTTCAAGTCGGGATACTCTCTTGAATGCTGCAATATCACAGAAACAACTAACCATTAGTTCAAATATCGTAAGAAGGCAGCATGGAGGTAAACATAAGAAGACTCTTGATAGCATCCAGTTCAAGGAGAACTCAAGTGTTTCTAACTTCAAACATTTTGTTATTAGGTTGTGTATAGCTGAGTTTGGAAAAGGATGAATAGTTCACATGTAAAAAAACAACTACATCTAGGGAGACTTAGGGTATTCCTTTTCAATCATACAAACACCAACTTCATAACCAAGAAGCATATGCCACACTGACAAAACACACACATATCTGCAGTACCTTCTAGTGCCTCTTTGTCAGTGATGCTATAGTATTCAGCCCGGCCTAGATCTTTCAGAAAGCTGTGCTCCGGTCCCACACCAGGATAATCCAAGCTAATTCAATACAAGAAAATAAAAAATTATGACTAAGATGCTTATTTGGAACTTACAAAGAGAAGATTAAACAAACACAACTAGAAATGTATGTTATATTCTTACCCGGCACTAATTGAATGAGGCTCAATTATTTGACCGTCATCATCCTGCAGTAAGTAACTCATAGCTCCATGCAGAACCCCTACTTCACCTTTTGTTAAAGTTGCGGCATGCTTACCACTATCTAAGCCAAAACCAGCAGCTTCTACCCCAATCAACCTAACTTCTTTGTCATCAACAAACTCATGGAATAGTCCCATTGCATTAGAACCTCCACCCACACAAGCAACTAAAACATCTGGTATTCCACCCCATTTCTCCATTGCCTGCTTCCTTGTTTCTTTACCTATCACAGCATGGAACTCTCTCACCATCATAGGATATGGATGTGGTCCAGCAACAGATCCCAAAATATAATGGGTGGACTCCACATTAGTCACCCAGTCTCTAATAGCCTCTGAAGTAGCATCTTTCAGTGTTGCTGTTCCAGAGTGGACTGGTCTGACCTGGAAGACAAAAACACCAAAAAAGAAAGAAAAAACATTTAGAATGGAATCTGGCAAAAAGAACCAAGGGTAAGATGTGATGAAAGACCGAGTAAGTTTTGACAAATTTTTTTGTCCAGACCAAAAATAGTGGCAAATCATCCTAAAAGAAGTAGAGAAGTCACGATGTACAGAACAGAAAGGTAATACCCTGCTGGCTGTATAATTCAACTTTCAACCAACACCAGCTAGTTGCTTTCTAATACCTAGCATTGTATTGGATGTGCTCAAACATACTTCTTCATAAGAAACAATCTAGGTCATAAAACCTGAAGCATAATATCATTCTAAGACTACATGCCCACACATCTAGACAAGTGCTTGGCAAAATTGGCAACACAGAAATATTAGTCAGGCTCTTCAGATCACACAACGGTTAATGCTTTAATAATCGCTTGTCATGGCTAAAGTTGATCCTCTGGGAAACGAGTTCAATAGACCAATGAGATGGATGACTAACAATATAAATGTACGTTGGTATTATATACTCCATTATTAACCCTATCATGTACATCCATTACAAGATAAATGCCGAGGCAAACGACTATAATCCCATCAATTATATCTCTAACATAATCAGCAAACTATAATCCATTTATCAATTTGACGGTCATCAAAAAGAAAGAACAGTGACAAACCTCAGCTCCAAGAAGCCTCATCCTGAACACATTAAGGGCCTGTCTCTCCATATCCATAGCACCCATATATATAATGCATTCAAGACCAAACCTAGCGCATACAGTTGCAGTAGCAACCCCATGTTGACCAGCTCCAGTCTCTGCTATAATCCGTTTTTTCCCCAATCGCTTCGCAAGTAAAGCTTGGGCTACAGCATTGTTGATTTTGTGAGCACCAGTGTGGTTAAGATCTTCCCTTTTAAGATATATATGAGGTCCTCCCCCATTAGCAGACTTATAATGTTCCGTCAACCTCTCTGCAAAGTAAAGAGGTGTCTCCCTACCAACATAGTCCTTCAAAATTCCACTCAATTCTTCCTACAATCAAACAAACATACATCCAATATCAGCACAAAACAAAGAAATGGTAACTGTGAAAGCAATTAGCACAAAAATACTACATAGTCTGCAAAATGTATATTCCGCAGAACCCATTTGGAAGAGATCCTTTTATAACGAATTTATCAAACTAATCAGTAAAACAAAAAAATTTGGCGCCAATTTGGTGCTAGAAAATTCCACAGAAAATCCTAATCAAATTAATGAACACTACAATTCAAAAGATATATTTTGTGAGAAAGTATGGATCTATGATTCTATATCAATCTCATAAGTCTTCCTACACTAATTTCTAATTTTCAGTTTATGCTAAAAAAAAAACAATCGAACAACAACAAATTTTGAAAAATCTGAAAAACCCTAACCTGAAAATCTTGGTCTGCCGCCAATGACCGAAACGCAGATTCAAGCTCCGTAAGTGCATACATTAGTGTTTCAGGAACATATTTTCCCCCAAATTTCCCAAACCTACCAAAAGAATCAGGTCTCTGCGAAACAGTCGACATTTTCGATTTCTCTTCAGTTACTGCACAAGAAACTGGAGAACTTTTAACGGAAGAAGAAGAAGAAGGTAAAGGAAATTTCTGGAAATGAACTCGTAAAGGATTAAAGGAAGAAGACGAAGAAAGGTAAGGTTTTTGAAGGAGATTAGAATTAGGGTTTTTGCAAGTAACAGTGGAGGATGAGAAAGCCATTTACAAATTATAATTTCCGAAGAGATTTCCTTTGAGATAGATAGAGGGAGAGACAGGGTTGCTCTGGTATTAGTAATTCTGGTGGTGGGAATAGAAAAGGAAAAATTGGGAGTAATTGATTTTGATTTAGTTAACGAGGAAATCTTTTTGAAGTGACGTGGAGTTCTAACTACTACAGATATTTATACACGTGTCACCACTAAGAATCTTTATTTTTCTACTTCATGGCAATAATTGATAAAATATATGGAACCATCCCACCTACTTCGGAGATCGTTTGCTTTTATCCACCGATCCAATTTTTTTATTTTTTCCGATCAGTAAAGAACTTTGTGCTAGCTAGTTTCGAACTGAGGTAACTGGTATTATTATCCAATAATTTTACCATTATTCTATAATGACATCGGTTCCACCAATTCAAGTTGAACATCCAACAAGGGTACTTATCATTAGAATAGAGTAATTACTCATTAGAGTGATATTTACAAATGGATCAGGCAAAAGAAACAAATCCACTGCATTAGGAATGTCTTCAATTCGGCTGCGGATCGTCTGTTACCAAAATCCCATGTTCCTCTGTTCCGCCCAATCTCTAATAGGCACGTGTCTCCTTTTATATCTGCTACAGTTAACAAATTTGGACTGATTTACTTGACTATTTTAACAGAGATTTTTTAACAGAAAAATTAGGAAATAAATATTCCTCCCTTAATTATCTCTTCTAGCAACATACTCCCAAGTCCTAGTCCTTAGTTGTTTTGTTCGTAATCCAAATTTTTGCAGAGCTTAAGAGAGGAAGAATTCAACACTGACAAAGTAGTAGAGTACTTAATTTATTTATTTTTTTACTTTAATAGTGCATGCGAGCATCGTTTCCTTCCACTGTATTACTTGCAGTGGGTTGCGGTTAAAGAATTGCACTTCGTTGTTATGTGCTGCAGTCATAGGACTTCAGTTTATTGTGCAGCAGACATAATTTAGCCTGGGATTGCAATAATTGGGTCTTGGTTTAGAGCCTGAGAGGCATTGTAAAGCCTGGGAGTGCTGTTCAGGAGGGGTTTTCTTGTTAATTAGATAGTACTCAGTAGTTCAAGTGCAGAATTGGGTATTGGTTTGCAGTCTCAGTACTTTTTTTCCTTTTAATATAACGTTTTACTTCAAGAGAAAAAAGAAGACTAGTTACATTTCCCCTGCAACTTTTGCATATACACTACAAAGACTCATTTAGGATCAAAATGCCACATTAGCTAATTTTAGTAATGCACTTCATATATTTCCTATTTTACATAGTTCAAGAGAAATCTCTATCAATTTGTTATACATAAACAGAATAATATGCAAAAACAATGGTATCTAATACTGGAATTGGTTTCTATTCCAACTTAATGTACTAGAAATAACTACCTTAATCTGTAATGTAACTCCCATGGATTCTCTTGAGGACGTGACTGATCAAAATGTTGTGTTCCTCGTAATTGTGCTTGTTCCTACAATATGTAAATATGACTAAAGTGAAAACCACTAATTATTTGACTCAACTACAAACACATTAGCAGATGAACCAAGATAATCTACCTGTAAGAGTCCAACCAAGACAGTTGGATCGATAACCGCTAAAAACTGGATGTTGTTGATAATTGCTCAAAGGAACATAGCCACGCATATGTAGTATTGCTAGTATAGTTAAGCACAAACAATCAGGTGGCAAGTCATTGCTAGCAATAAGAACATTAAACCCATAATGTAAGAATTTAATAACCAGTAATTATTATAATAGTTGGAATAAGTATATTACCGGCATAGCATGTATAGGTACTGGTGCTGGTACTACTTCACTACTGCTCATACCCATGGTTTTTAATAAAGCTCTAGGATCCTAGTATTTGAACAGGTGAAAGATTAAATGAATATCTCACATATCTTATGCATTTTCAGTGCTTAGAAACAACTTTTGATAATTAGGAATATTATAAATACCTGAACGACTTGCGGCGCATTCAACATTTGTTGTTGGACAATGGATGCTGGTACGGTCTCAATATTGCTTGGAGGTTCCACCGCTTTGCTAGTCATTTTCTTTCTTTGTCGTGGGACAACAGAAACCGGTACAGTCCCAATATTGCTCGGAGGTTCCACCGCTTTGCTAGTCCTTTTCTTTCTTTGTCGTTGGACAACAGAAGCTGGTACAGTATCAATATTGCTCGGAGGTTCCACTATTTTGCTAGTCCTTTTCTTTGAAACAACAATTTCCAAAACATTCTTAGGTCTTTCGGAGCTCATATCAATTGCAGTTTTCTGTCGAATTTTAGTTCCTTTGACATTGCAATTATCATCATTAACAAGTGCATTGAGATTGGATTTTTCGTCGGTTGCTGGCGGGATGTTTTGGTCTAAATTTTCCTGAACTTTTAGTCCCCTCAAGCTTGCATCAACTTCTTTTAACGTGTTATTGAGACCTGACAAAGCAATTTCATAAGCCTTTTCAGATTCCGATGCCCTTGTTGTTAATTGAATATGTAGTCTGCATAACTCTCTGTAACGCCTAACAATTTCTACTTTTTTGTCATTTCCCCCTACTAATTTCGAAACACTACCCCTTGTGCTCCCAGATTTGATGTCTTTTGTCCATCTTTTCAATATGTATTGAGTAGGAATAGCCTTGATGTTCTTTTCATAGAGAACCTTTAGGGTATGTGAACATAAGTAACCGGCAAACTCAAATTTCCTACAACTACACGAAACATCATTATTAAGTGAATCAAAGATGATTGTACGATAATATTTCTTTCCATGAGGAGTAATTGCATATTTACTCACTGTCTCATTCTCACTTATAATGTTCAAGGCACAATCATGAGCTCTACATAATTCCTTCTGAAATAATTCGAACACTGATGGTGTATAAATAGCCGCAACATGCTTTAAAATTTTCACCGGAAACGTCATTGCAGGATAATTTTGACTTGCTCTAAAGTACACCTTTAATTCATCGTAACGGCGAGCTTCAACCATTCTTTCAAAATGTTCAAAAAATAGCACTAAATCATAATTGTAGCTTATGTACTTTTTTATAACACTATTCAAACTTTCAGTACGTTGAGTCGTGGTCATTTCTGCGCAAAATGTATCCCGCCCATAATCCAACGCCCATTTTTCTATTAAACTGAATAATATTTTTAACCAATCATTGTTGTTGAGATCATATTTTGCGAGAATCTTCCTCCAAGCATCTGTAAATTCTTCCTCATCTTCATAATTATATACGCAATTATTAAAATCTTTCGTGAAATCATTAAATTTATGAAACTCATAGCTTAAATGTTTTGCAGCATTTTGAAACATGTGCCAAATACACAATCGATGACATGATTATAGCTATTGTGAAGCCAGTGCTTTAGCCATTGCTGCATCTTGGTCAGTAAAAATACACTTTGGCTTCTTCCCAGACATAGTTTTGGCAAAGTATCAAATAACCACATGAAAGTCTCTGCTGTTTCATCATATAATAAAGCAGCACCAAATATAACGGTTTGCCTGTGATTGTTTACTCCAACAAACATGTCAAAAGGTCTACCATCTTTGTTTTTTCTACGGGTAGTGTCGAAACTTACCACATCGCCGAAGTAATCATAGTTTACCATCAGCCCAAAAAATATTTGTTATCAAATCATCTTCGTCTACTTGAATAGCATAAAAGAAATTAAGATCATTTGATTGCATTCTCTGCAGATACTCTAACACACCGCCTGTATCCCCTGTTTTCATTCTTATCATTCGCTTAGAACGCAAATAGTTTTTATAATCCACATGTATAATTCCAACGTTTGGACGACCATCAGATTGTCTACTTAAAAATTCCAAAGTTTCTCTAGGAGCAATTCCTGATGCATCGGCCATATATGCTTGTGTGTTATTGGCAATACTCATACTCCTTTGCGATCTAAATAAGTGAGACTTACTAGGACTAGTAGTGATATGTGTATGATGAGCAAAAAAATCGAAAACTTCATACTTATTATTTATTTTTTTCAAACTAATTTTCATCCTTGCTAGGCAATCAAATCTTGTCTCCGCACGATGTTTTTTGACATTAACATCACGTTTATCTTTCCCACACGTACCGTGCGCCGAACAAACATAAAGCCCGTCTCTTAATCTGCCATCATTGAAACAATGTAATGTACTTCTTCTAATGTTGAAACCAAAATTGTAAGCATATATGTTGTAAAACTTAAATGTTTCGTCTTCAGTCTCAAATTCCATCCCAATTATTGGAACTTGTTCCTTCCGAATTTTAGAGCGCACCAGATTAACACGGTCATTAGAATTTACAAAATTAATCATCTCATCACATGTTTCTTCTTCTGTAGAAAAATTTAAATTTATACCATTGTCAAAATCCAATCTACGACGTATGTGAGATCCAACGTTCACACATTCATCTTCAAATATTGCGGTCTACAAAAAAAAAAAATTGGTCTAACACAACCGGATTGCAAAAACTACCAATATTTTTTATCTACCAGTAAATATAATTCTAAATAAGCAAGAAGTTAAGAATATAAAATTGGATAAAATAAATGTTACCTGTTGATGCTCCATGAAAGAAAACGAAACACAACTCACAAATAAAGCAGAACTAATTAGCGGGTTTTAAAGAAGTAGATGATGGAGTATATGCTATTGGTGAAAAAAATATGTAAAAAATATTAGGTAAATCAAATATTTCCTAATTTTTCTGTTTGAAAATCTCAGTTGAAATTTTTCTGTTCAAAAATCTCCGTTAAAATAGTCAAGTAAATCACGTCTAAATTTGTTAACTATAGTAGATAAAAAAAAAGAGACACGTGTCTATTAGAGACTGGGCGGAACAGAGGAACATGGGATTTTGGTAACAGACGATACACAACCCTTCAATTCCCATAATATTCAGATTACACACCTTTATAAACACATTGTTTTCACATTAATTCATATACACACACACAAAGTTAACAACTGAGGTTAGTCAATATCAATCAGTAGAGAAATCAAAAACATTTTGATGTGAAATCGTAGACTTCCGGAGACTCTGCGAATGATTTCTATGAAGACTCGGTGATTGATAGAGACAAAAAAATATATAAAGATTTCACTTGCATACATCAATAAGAAAACTAAAACTTAAATCATTTTGCAAAATAAATAATTATAAAAAAGTATATAAAATCTGTGCATACTTAATAGAAACTATACTTATCTTGTCGACTAAACTTAAAACGAACTTAACATAAACAATGAGGATTGTAATTTCCCAATCTTATGGGGTTGGAAGATAACATTTAGTTTCTTCTATTTGTATGGACATTATTATCTCTTATTTCGTTGTATTGTTATTATTTTTTTGATATTAATCCTTAACACAGAATAAAATCAAAAAGTCGCTCAAAATATTACCTATTCACGAGAGACTTTTTTCAAGCCTATTTTTGTATATTTTAATACAAAAGTCTCTGAACATCCATCATGCTCATTAATCATTGATTTCATATTCCAAATCTAATAACATATAAAAAAGACTTTAAGAAAGTCTCTGTCCAATAACAAATTTTCTTGAAGATATTAAAAAAATCTTGATCGGATAACGAGAGTTTTTCGATATCTCTAAAACTTCCAATAAATCTAAGTTCACTGACCCCCTGTTACTCAGTTATACACATAATTTTATCTGGTATTTTCGTATGAGCTCAGAAGTGACTACAACAAGCATGCAAATGATGCTTTGAATGATGATTTCAGAGTTTGTTTCTATACAAGTTTATGAGACTTTGAGACATTATAGGTAAAGATGTTCTTAAATAAGTACGATTCTTGTTCGAGCATGGTTGGTTAGTTCATAATGTTAACGGTTAACCTCTATCATATTATTCATCACACTAAAGATCTTGGCTGATTGATGTAATTTAGATGTACCGCCTACTTTCCCTAGGTATACTTAATTTGAAGATGCTTGGTAAATTTGGGCATTTAGGTTAGGTTATGTAGCCTTTAAAATCATCTCATATCAACAAAGAGTTTACTTGAAAGAAACGAGTATTTTTTTTAGTGCATTAGTATGATTTTTGTAACTACTAATTTTTTATATAATAAGTTTAATGGTGGTATTTTTTAGAAAAGCTTTTAACACATTAGATTGGAATTTTCCAATTGGTATTCTTTGAATTTTTGGTTTCTATTTGTAGTTTGTAAGTTGGATTCACCATCTTACAATGTGATTTTTTTTTAACGGTGATGAATTGTAAAATAATTTTTGTACAGTTCTAACCTAGTAACATCATGTGACAAAAAAGCATGATAACATCCGCCAATGATCATTTTCGACTATTTGTGGCTGTACGTGTGACTTAACTAGAGAATTAACGGTTTCGAATACAATATGATGGGTTACAATAGATTTAGTTCATATGAAAATGTCACGCAAAAGTAAGACTAATTTTTGTGGGTGGTGACAAGTCATTTAACCGAAAAATTAAAAAAGTGGAGTACTATAAATGAGTTGTATATCGAGGGGGTATATATTAAGAACACACTAAAATGTTCCATATTTAAGTAAGACTGGCCCCTCAAAAAAATACAATAAATAATTAATTATCTTTTCACATAATGTATAAAAATACTAAATATGATTGCTTAAAATGCATGTTTACCGTGTTGTTTTGTACTCGAGTACGTGATAGCAAGACCGAAGATCGGAAAGAAAGAGAACCTTCTTGTGTGTTTCACGAACATATTGTTCGACTTCTTTTTTTAAAATTAATTATTGTTTTTATTAATAATGTTTCGTAAAATGCTCTCAAACAACTTTAATTGTCCTTTAGGGGCTAGATTTGAGCAAATATTTCTCGTTTTTAGCAATATTAGATAATAGTTGTTTTGATTCAGGAGTCATTTTCGTTGTTTTTCGATAATTTATTCATTATTACAGTGATTTTTATATTCGCTATTAAAGCGGTATCTCTTCACTTTTACAATGCTTCTTTTTAACGATCTGCATCAGTTGGTATCATAGCCAGGTTCAATTGATGCAGATCAGAAGCGTTTCTATATTGATATATTTCTCTAATGATATATTTCACATCTGCTGTTGTAAATCTCTGAAGCTGTAGGAAATTCACTGTTGCCTGTTATCTCTGAAGCTGTAGTAAATTCACCGTCGCCTGTTATTAATGGTATTTCTCACACTGTTAAGTTTTCAGTTCTATAATTTTCTTTAGATCTTTTAGAGTTTCTTTTACACCATTTTTTTCTGTATCTGCAGTTCTTATATATTCTCTAATGACATGTTTTTTGTGTATCTGCTGTTTTAAATGTTTGATGCTAGACAAAGTTCTTTGTTACCTGTCTCCAAGGAGAATGATAAAGTGTGCGCCGAGATTCCTTTAGTCTATACTAAAAAACTATCTGGTAGAAGTTTTCATTTATGTTTTTTCTTATTTTTAAAATATATAAAGCTTTGTATCTATATATTTATGTTAATATTATAGTCATGATGATAATAGGAATCGAGGAAAGTATTAGAGTTAAAATTTCTGGTGAACAATCTTTCATGGAGCATGGTAAAGTGTGTGTTGAGGATCCTCCAACCTCAACTGAAAAACAATCTGGTAAGTTTTATTTTAAGTATTTCTGTAATTTTTTGTAGGAGAGTTTCTTTTACACCATATTCTGCTGGATCTGTTGTTCTTGTTATCTAATGATATATTTTGTATCTGCTGTTTTAAATCTCTGAAGCCGGAGAAAGGTTTTTGCTTCCTGTCTCTAAGGATAATGATTAAGTGTTTGCCGAGATTCCTTTAATCTCTACTGAACAACAATCTGGTTTGAGTTTTCCTTTATGTTTTTTAGAATTTATAAGTTGTCCAATGCTTTGGATCTCTATATTTATGCTATATTATTATAGTTACTAGCAAAGACGCACGTGCGATGCACTTGTCGACTTGCCGTTCCGTGACAAAACCTATATAACACTTGTCGACTTGGCGCTCCATCACAAAACCTCCAAAACATAAAGAGTAACAAACGAAAACACTTCTTTGCTAGGTACGATCTTCATCTCCCGCTCCTCATCTTCATTAGAAAATTAATTACATTTCAATTTAATTTCTTCCAATCTGTAAATCAATCATGTCTCGTCTTGTTGAATCTTCAAATTCTTCAATCACATTTATTCCTCTTCATACTTTAGCAAATATCATTCCTCTCAAACTTCAGGATGATAATTTCTTGACATGGAAATCGTTAATCACTCCCGTACTTCGTAAATTTCATGTTCTTGGCTATGTGGATGCATTTACTCCATGTCCTGCTCAGTTTCTTCCTTCTACTACTAGATCGGTTTGAAATGTTAATCCTAGTTACGCTATTTTGCATGATGAAGATACCCGTGTTCTTCTTCGTTTAAATGCTTCAATTTTTGCTAGTGTTATTATTCATGTCTCTGACCATTCTACATCAAAGAAGTTATGTGATAATTTGAAGAAAAGATTTGGTGCTTCTTCTTCCGCACATACAATTCAACTTCGCTCAGTTGCAGAATATGAAATTAGGTTCTTCAAAAGTTTCTACCTATATCTCTGATATTAAGAAGATTTCAAATCAACTCGCTGCTTGTGGATCTCGTATTTCAGGTGATGAACTTCTTATTACTGTTCTTGGTGGTCTTGGACCAGATTATCATGCTTTTGTTACCTCAATCAGGATTAGATCTCCTCCTATTACTTTTGGTGAGTTACATAGTCTTCTTCTAAGTGAAGAGATCATTCTTGCTGAACACAATACAACTTTAAGATATGATGCAGAATCAAAGGTTTTTCTTGCATCATCTTCTCAAGGTAACTCTCGTAATTTTTGATCTTCATATAATCCTTCTTTTCGTGGTCGTGGACGTGGTTTTAATTTTAGAGGAGGATTTCATGGTGTTACATCCTATGCTTTTTGTCCTCCTACTTCCACTGACATTTCATCTTCAAGATCAACTACTTCTTCTGGCACTAGAATTATTTGCCAGATCTGCTCTAAACCTGGTCATACTGCTCTTGAGTGTTACCAACGAATGCATTTTTCCTATCAAGGTCGTGAACTGCCATAGAATTTGTCGGCAATACATGCTAGTGCTAATATGTTAGGGGAAAATCCCTGGTACATGGATTATGGAGCTACAAATCATCTCACTTACAGTATGGATGACTATGGTGCTTCTACTTCTTATGATGGTTCTACACAAGTAGCTGATGTGATTTCAACTTTGTTGTAGTAAAAGGTTCGTTGAGACTTGTGAAAGCAATTGATTTTAGACTTATTTAAACTAAAAATAGAGAAAATTTAAATCCAAATTTATTTTTAAGATTGAAAATAACCAAGACACTAGATTCCACTATTACACATGAATGAATGATGGTAAAAATTCCAAAACTCTAATTATCTTTAAAATCTCTTTTTCTTAATTCACAAATAATCAAGCATATTCTCAAACATTAATTGTATCTCTTAAGCATAGATTATATAAACAAAGTATAACCTATCTAATTGAATCACAACTAATTAAGAAAATTATGCAAACAATTCAAATTCTGCAAAGCAGTGATTTGAGTGAATTATAAAATGCAAATTAGAGAAAAGTAAAATAATTACCAATTATTCATGCATCAATAGCTTCCTCCGTGCCTTGATTACGCGAGAATTAGCTCATCATTATCATGGAAACATGCTCAAAATTCATCTTTATTAATGCTCAAAAATGGTTCACAAATGATGAAATGGGAGAAAAATGATAAAAACCGGGTTTGTAACACTTATGTTTGTTACAAACTCAACTGTTACAGGAAACGATAACAAATAACCGTCACAAGCATTGTTGAGGAACGACTGTCTTTGAGCGTCTTATGTTCTTCGTAAGTTCTTCACCAGCAAAAATAATGTTCTTCCTGCAACTTTTATTTTCCGATTCTGTGATGCTCTAAACTTCTCCCTCTTCTCCCCCAACTCTCCGTAACCCTTCTCTATGCTCCCACATGCCTTTTTATACTCGACAGGAACAAGAGTAATGTCTCATAACTCCACAAATTCTCCACAGTAAAGGAAAATTATTCTCGGGAATAATTTCTTTTTTTCTTCTCTGCATGCGATAAATTCTGGCTGACTCTCCATATTTATCTTCTACGAGCTCCTATTTACAGCTAAACTTCGTAAAACACGTGCAGTACACGTCCCAAACTCGCTGTAACTCATATAAAACCCGTGAATAATTCGTGTCCTCTGTTTGCTTCAATCCAACGATGCATCCCAAGTTTGTCGAAACAAAAAACCTTACCACTCTTGTTAAACCGTAACAGGGTGATTACAACTCACTGGGGTGATTAAGTCTTGCCAAAATTCACGGAAATTCTTCACAGAAACTCCCAAAAAAAACATGTAACTCTGTTTTCTTCACCACGGGTTAGCTAGCCGAATTCAGTCGAACCAAAGGCCCATACCAAGCCTTTTAGGCCATATTAAGACATTTCAAAAAGTTTCAGCCATTGAGTCTCTTTAACACGCCCTCATATCTCGAACAAAAAAAATCTGCCAGTTGAAAGAACTCCTTTTCCCGCCAAAAAATCATTTTCAAACGAAGGGGATGAAGGTGCCCGTTAACCAGCTGCTTGAGGGCCAATAGTAATATGGGTACCCCTTAGTAATTGAGGTGCCCCTTAACACTTTTTCTGGGGTGTTTTCAACACTTTTTCGGGGTGCTTCCGGTGCATTTCTGGGGTGCCTTTAGTACTCTATCCTGGGGTGTAAAACACCACTTTACGAGCCAATTTCGTCACAAGAGCTTATTTCTCTAAAAATACCTACAAAGACATAAAATAACAAATTAAATAGAAAATCGAATACTAACAATATATACAATTGAGACATATTAGACACAATAATGCGTCTATCAGTAGCTACCGATAATGGTGAAGGTATGACTATTTATCGTATTAGTAATTGCAATTTTGTTCTCCAGGATCAGTCATTTACCTTGAAAAATGTACTTCATGTGTCCCAAATGTGCTCAAAATTTGATTTTTGTGAATCAATTTACAAGAGACAACAACCGTTCTCTTACCTTTACACCTTATGATTATGTTGCAAAGGATCTTCTATCTCAGAAGACATTATTCAAGGGGATCAGTAAGGGAGGTCTATATCCTTTGCACTGTCATGTTCACAAATCATCTTCTTCAACATCAAGCCTGCAACATCCTACATCCATCCATTCTACTGCCTTGTCATGTATTAAAACTCCTGCTACTACTTGGCACAGAAGACTAGGTCACCCCTCATTTCAAACTATGAATAAAGTGTGTAGAAGTCTATCTTACCCTTTTTCTTTACATCAACCACTTTTTTGTAATGATTGCAAGCTTGCTAGAAGTCATAAGCAACCTTTCATGCTTTCCAATTCCTTTAGTGTTGCACATTTACAATTACTACATTTGGATGTATGTGGTCCTGCTCATCTTGTATCTGTCTCTGGTTACAAATTCTTTGTTAATATAATTGATGACTTTAGCAAAATATTTTGGATATATCCTCTTGTTACCAAGTTTGATTTTCTTAAGTCCTTTGTTGAGAATTTCTTCTCCACCAAAATCAAGATGCTAAGAACAGATGGTAGTGGAGAGTTTGTTAATAATGAAATAGGCACCTTTCTGTAAGATAATGGCATTGGTCATGAACTCACTTTTCCTCACACTCCTGAGCATAATGGAGTGGCAGAGTCAAAACATAGACATCTTATAGAGATTACAAGAGCTTTTCTAATTCAATATGGGGAATGTGATTAGTTTTGGGTTGAAGCATTAACTATTGCTAATTATGTCATAAATAGATTACCTACAAGATCATTACATATGGTTTCTCCATTTGAAGTCTTGTTCAACAAATCTCCAGATTATCAGCTTTTAAGAACTTTTGGTTGTCTATGTTTTCCTTGGCCCAGACCTTATACAAAGCATAAACTTGAACCAAGAAACAAAGCTTGTGTATTCTTGGGATATAATAATCATCACAAGGGATATAGGTGTTTAGACACTACTACTGGCAAGATATATCTCTCTAGACATGTGGAATTTAATAAAGAAAGATTTCCTTTTCTTGAAAATGGTCAACCTTCTGCTTGTCGGTTGGATATTCCACAGTTTTCAATTTCTTCACTGCCTTATTCTAATACTTCACAAGATATTATTCTTGCATCTCATTCTTCAACTGAAGTGTCTTCATCAACACAGGATATTGTTATTGCATCTTGTCCTTCTTCAGCTGCAGTATCTCCACCAGCATAGGTAACTGAAACTATTTCTACAAATCTATCTTCTTCAGTTTGTACTACTGTTACATGTACACATACTTCAGTTACTTCCTCCCACTCCATGACAACTAGATCCAAAAATGGAATTTCTAAACTCAAAGTTTTTCCTGCTACCAAGTACTTATTACCTGAAGCTTATATGAGTATAGTTCCATCTAAGATTCCTATAACTTCTGCTCAAGCCAACAAAAATCCAAAATGGCAAATTGCTCTTCATAATGAAAAACATGCTCTTGATGTTGCTGGTACATGGTCTCTAGTTCCTCCTGATCCTTCTCAAAATATTGTTGGGTGCAAGTTGGGTCTTCAGGATCAAGGAAAATGCTGATGGCACTATTGACAAGTACAAGGCTAGACTGGTTACCAAAGGTTTCAATCAGCTTGAATGCTTAGATTATACAGAGACTTTTAGTCCCGTGGTTAAACCTACCACTATTAGACTCATTCTATCCTTAGCAGTAAACTGCAATTGGTCTCTCAGGCAACTTGATATTAGCAATGCCTTTCTTCATGAGGATGCCTACATGTCTCAGCCCCCTGGCTTTGTTGATCCACAACATCCTGACTATGTATGTAAGCTTCAGAACTCATCATATAGCTTGAAGCAAGCTCCAACTACTTGATTTTAAACCTTTTCTAGTTGACTCATCTTTGTTCATTCACTGCTCCAACTCTCAGCTCACTATTATTTTAGTTTATGCGGATGACATCATCATAACTGGCAGTTCAGTCTCTTTATGCAATTCAGTTATCTCTAAACTACAAGCTCAGTTTCCTTTAAAGGATTTAGGTGACTTACACTACTTTCTTGATCTAGAAGTTAAAAGGTCTGTTGATGGTCTTTTTTTGTCTCAAATCAAATATGCTCTTGAGCTTCTTGAGAAAACTAATTTAGTGGGGGTAAAGCCTTTTTCTACACCTTGTCCTGCATCTTTCAAGCTTACTCAAAATGAAGGGGATCCACTATCAAATCCTACTGAGTATAGATCTATTGTAGGGGCTTTACAATATTTGACTTGGACAAGACTAGATATTTCTTTTGCAGTCAATCAAGTGTGTCAATTTATGCACTCTCCTACTACTAGTCATTTGCAAGCTGGCAAAAGAATTCTCAGATACGTTAAAGGAACTCGGGGTCATGGTATATACTTTCAGCAAGGTTTTACAACACTTTAGGGTTATACATATGCAGATTGGGCTGGTGATCCTTCTACCAAAAGATCTACTAGTGGTTATTGTTTTTGTGTGTGTGTGTGTG
>JAJJMB010007708.1:19978536-20134084 GCA_023531105.1 Papaver atlanticum
CCCCCCCGCCGGATCCGCCACACCGATATGCACGTCGCTCCGTCACTGACAGAGCCAAACCACCCCAACCGTTGCCGAGGCCGTTGAGGGGGGGGGTAATCATGTGTCTTGGTCAGCTAAGAAGCAAGCTACTGTTGCCAGATCAAGCACAAAAGCTGAATATAGATCAATGGCCTCTGCAACTGTTGAGGTAGTTTGGCTCTGTCAGTTACTGATCGACTTGCATATCTTTGTTTCTGATCCACCTCTTATTCTGTGTGACAATAAAAGCTCCATAGCCTTAGCTTTCAATCATGTGTTTCATAGCAGGATGAAACACTTGGCTATTGATTTTCATAATGTCAGAGAGTTAGTTCACAATAAATCTTTACAGGTGCAATATATTTCTACTGATGCTCAAGTTGCAGATGTTTTTACAAAAGGCTTAGCTGCTCGAATGTTTAATTTTCTGAAGAGCAAGCTCAAGATGCTGAAGCCTCTTGTGCTTAAGGGAGGGTGATTGAAATAGAGCTAGTGTACAACTCATTTACTGTTAAACCTGTCTACTAATCATTGTAACTGACAAAGTACAAGTGTCCTCTTTTGATTGGTTCTTTTCTTTCTCCAGCGAGTGCTTGACAGCAGTTTAACGGTTTCTTGTGTTACCGTTATTTGCCTGTCTGTTGTCATTAAATAATCTTGTAATCTCCTCTTTCCTTGTGTGTTCAATTAATGAAATTACCTTGATTGTTTTACAACAACTAAAAACATTATTCTTTTCCAGAGAGGGGATTTAGATGAGTGTGCCATTACTTGGTTTGTATAATAGACCCTTGGGTTGCTACATGTATCATGGGAAGAACCGAAGAAGTGTTGCAGAAGAAAAAACTTTGTGAGTAATTGATGTCTAATTGATTGATAATGACTTTCGTTTGACTATCATTGTTATAAAAAGGTATGATGTTTGTCTCCAGGATGACAAAAGCTATCAGACGGACGACGTTTAATATAGACCCGATCCGAAGGTCGGGAAGCTCCGGATGGGTAGTCATTGGACGGCTGGAAAAGACTCAATTTTTAGGCAGACATTACCAATTTCCTAACCCGATGAAAAAGGTAAAAAACTTCTGTGTGTCGTCAAGGCAAGCAAAAAAAAACGTACTTCTCTGTACACCACCTTGCCCCCTTTTTGAAGTCTCTCTTCTGAAACCTCAGGCAAACATAATCAAACCCAGCCAATTTAAATTACGAGATGTAATCAATAGAAAGTATTCGTGATTGTTTTTGGAATATTATTTGAGGTTGAAAATCTTATAATTTGAAGTAGAAATTATTCATGAAATCCTAGGATTTCACCGGGGTAAGCTTTTTATTTGATCAATAAAAATCCTAGGGTGAGCTTAATTCGATTTTTTCATTGTATATTTGGTATATCTAATTGTTGATTTCTTCTTCCACATATTCAATTCTCCTTTGGAACATGTTCTCATCCACCACCATATCCACCACCACCACCACCACCACCACCAGAATCTACACCTTCATCTTTCCTTCTCGACCAGTAACAGTGATACGCTGAAACACAACATCATCTATTCACCTACCTGAGCAAGTCCTTGCAACATCTTCATCTACTTTATGTTGATTCCAGTTGAAATTGAAGGGATTTGCTAGGTAAGAAGTGATTTGGGTAATATTAAGTAATTTTTATAAAAATTTCAGAAATTGAAACCTAGGGTTTCAAATATTTGTGGGTAGAACTGGGGGATTTTCAATATAGTGTTTAATTTAAACAATTGAAGTAGTTTAATGGCGAGATTAATATGTACATGATAGGTTATGTTCAATTAGTTTTTCATTGTAGCATTTTCTTACAATGAAAACCTAATAAAGTTTCCATCTCATAATTATCAGGTTTGGTTCCATCTTATTTATTTCTATCAAAATCTAAAGAGGCTTTACAAGGTGGGCTATGAAGGTCATGCCACCATCGGCTAAATCTCTCAAGTTGGTGGGAGATGTACAAACCAGCCTTACCACTGGAAGGGAAAAGGTATATTCTGAATTGGTTCACTCATTCGGGATTTTGCTTATTTGTTTGTGAGGCAGCTGGGATCAGGTTAGACTTTCGTAGAATTTATGCATGGTTTCTTTAGATTCGCTTGGGAGTTTAGACAGCTATGTTTTTCAATTTTATTTTGTAGGCTACAATAGTTATTTATCAATGATAAACCCATAGAAAATCGGAACTTGCATGAACTTAGTATTTTCTCCCGTTCGGAGAAAATCATCTCAAACAATGGACACCAGTTGAGCATTAGGAACCAAGTAACCTAATTTTTACAATAATATAATAGTCAGAGTTGTATTCGTGGAAGACCAAATAGATTGGAGTTTACTCTTCCAAATATCATCCAGCAAAGAGAACTTACTTTCTGATGTCTAGATATTGTGCCAATGGGCCCTCTGATGTCAGATATCGCATAGTTTTGAATACTCAACTATTTATGTGTGGTTGCATTCTTACAAACTTCTCTTTTTTAGGATGTGTATGTCTACATTGATTATTTGCCGAATTGTGAAGGTTCAATCTTAGCCCCGTTTTCAAAGAAATATATATTGAAAATTTATTGATAAACTAATTACATTATTGATTGATTTTACATAAGTGACAATCTTCGTATCAAACTGTGGGTTCTATTTGTTAAGAAATTCTGATTGTTGATTTGTTTCTGTTATGGGGGATTATTTTTTTTTTGCTGTTGATTTTAAAAAAATAGCAGTGGCTAAAGGTTTGAAGTGTTCGTCGGTTGCTAACAGAGGTGAGGTTAAATATGAGAACATGGTGTTGAGGAGTGAAAGGGGATTGTTGAATCGAAGTTAAGAATTCGAGGAGATTATTGAGGAGAAGAATAGAGAAGTAATTTGAACTTCACTTTTGTTTATTTCCTTATGATTTTGTTATAGGTTTCAATTTTAATTCAGAAAAATAGGAATGATATTAGTGCTGATTGCTTTAATATTTTTAGTAAAATTGAATTCATCGGTAAATCTATTTTTTCGCAGTATGAATGTGCCTAAATTGATAACGCCTGCTGCTATATGCTTTTTAATAATGTTGTTAATGTTGATGTCACATGCAGTCTTGCATATCACAATTGTATCACTATGTGATAAGGTTTTTGTTACTAAAGTTACATTAGCGGAGGGAGTCACGACCCTTAGGTTTTGGGGGCTTCTCTACTTAACTATGAACATCTTGGTAGATGCCTTTTAGTGTAGGTGGATAGAACTTGAGTTTACCGGGAGGGAGGTATATCAGCGAATCAATTTTTACTCAGTTTGAGCCTTTCTTGGTAGATGCCTTTTAGTGTAGGTGGATAGAATTTGAGTTTACAGGGAGAGAGGTTTATTTGCGAATTATTATTTACTCAGTTTAAGCCTTTCTACAGAGGTCGTAAATATAACCTTCCTCTCTTACATTTTCGTGTTATGTTTGATTATTATTCATATGAACTCCAGTGTAGATATGGAATAATGAGTACTAAGCACGAAGATTCATGATTTTCTTGCATTTATTATTATTAGTACGATCTTGAACATTGTGGTAGTAGTTATAACTTATTTATGTAAGAATAGCTTCGCCTTTTTTTATCTTGCACGTTTTGCATTATTGGTTTGGTTCCCTTAATTAGATTATGTCCGCTTTTGTCAATTTTGTTAATATACTGGGTATATTTTGTCCGCTTTTGTCAATTTTGTTCATAAAACTGCTATTGCTGGCAGTCTGATGTATAATATTTTTGTAAGATAAACTGCTCAAACTTCACAGTCTTGATTCGCAGGTATAGATGGTCAGACAAAGAATTGGTGATGAAGCCCCTCAAATCATTCTCCAAATGATCTGCAAGACCTAAGACGAACAACTTCCCCTCAACCACATCAACAGAAAGTGATTTTTCAAGGTTGAGGAGGTTCAAATAATCTTAAATGAAGCGAGATTAATGGAGCTGTTATGTGAGGTTTTGGGATGTTAAATAATAAGTCCAACAGGAGACCTCCATCACCATATGGTGCAAGATCAAGTGTTACTGAAAAATCGCACTGATCAAGAAGCATGTCCACGTTGAAGATCTCTGATGTCAGAAATCTCTCTACGCTACCTCAAACGGTTAAAAAGATTTTTCCTAAGTCTTTTACCCTGGGATGCAGTAAAGCTGGCTTGAAAATCAGCGGTCATAGCAGCAGTCACAGCTTCATTTGAGCAACCAGCACGGATACCAGCAAGTGCCCCATCTAGAATTCTTAAACCTAAATGAGTTGGTTGATTTACCATTTTCAATTTCATCTGTGTAATTGATATAATTTGTCTACTCTTCTGACTTTTCTTTCTGATGCCATGTTACAGAAAGAAATTTGGTAAGGACTTTCAATAGGGCACTGATCTTATGGAATCTAGAAGGTAAGTGCATGTTTGCTGCACTCTGTCGTTCATACTGTTGTTGATACTGAGTACAATATACTGGGAGGTTTTATTCTTAAACTTATTCACATTCAGCTCAGCTATGGTACTTATATTATCATTGAATGGAAGCTATTCCCCGCTGAAGTTGATACTCGAAAAAGACTATTTGTTTTCTTCATTGGTTTTAAAGTGTGAAAATATGTGTTTTCTTTGTAATATGTATGTTTATCTCAGCGGAATTTCTTGGGTATGCTTGGCATGAAGGAATTGTTGGACTCCTTGAGAAGAATGTGTGTTATGTTGTGAATATTTTTGACGTGACTTTGTGTCGTCGACTTGATATGACTGATGTAGTGGAGGTAATGAGGACATGAATTATTGCAATTCCATCAATTGCATCTTTGGGTATTGTGAACTCTTGGTTCAGGCACTGTTTGGCTTTCCTGACACATTATATTGTTGCTTCTTCTACAGTGTCATATTTTACTGAACCTTGCTCATCAGTTCAGAAGTCATGGTTATAGACCACGTACCGTGATTAAGGAGGCTATTTCTGTGGATTGTTTTGGTGATTTTGTAGGTTAGTTGTCATGTCCAATGTTGTATGGAATCTGGATTGCAAGGAACTTTCATAAGTGTAGAACATTTGGGATATCTGTTAATGCCACCTATTACACTTTAGTTTTATCTGCATGTTCTAGCAATGCTGTTTTCTTATGATGTCTCTGACAGGTTATTGGGAACTCCATCTGAGGAGAAGTGGCCAGGAGTTGGTGCCTTGAAGGATTGGCATGAACATATCAATGATGGAAGCCACAGAACTTAACGCGGGATGTGCCATGGTTGGAAGCTGATAATGTTGATCTCCTGATGGTATAAATTCATTACTTTCGCATGTGCTGAATCTACTGTTATTCAATTTACTATGTACTATATGGCACAAAATTTACCTAACAACCAAATAGATTAATCAAAATTATTGAAAATAGGAATGAGAGAATCTACCAAGAAAAATTATCCTATGCTTCAATGCCTTACCCTTCATCCTCATTTGTATAGCATTTTCATTTAATTCTGAGTTGATGTTGGTTCTTTTTTAGGTTCTCTTATTGTTTGATTTTCTTATGCCTGATTAAACTTTGACTTTTCATGCCTTGATATTTGAGTGTCTCACATTTATCTTCAGATCAGATTTGTTCACTTTGGAAAATGACTGCACTTAGAAAATAATGGTTCTCTGCGTCTACTGTGTCTCACTATCTAATATATGTTATTCCTTTTTACTTTGTTACGTACTTCTCATTTAAAGATGTGATAGTCCACCGCGTTTTATAAGCACGACTAAAACTAAATGCCTTGATTGGAAAAAAAAAATGTCTTTTTCGTTTGAGCTTCTTCTTCTCAGTCTCCCAGGCATGCTGCAAAATTTCGTGGGTTAATTAGCCTACAACTTTAGGTATTAAATTTACCATCGAAGATGAAGTTGAAAAAGAAAGGGAATGTTATAGAGTCTAATTTATTTAGTAGAACTTTTAATCCCTGATTTTATTTTGGTGATATAATTTGAAAAATACTTAATTAGGATCCTGAATTTTCTTTTTTGGCGAAGAAGAAGACGTATTTAATGCTGATCGAATTTGAGTACTATATAATTTAACCATTCACTTTTAATATGGGCTAACCCTATTTTAATCTTTACTGCCCCATTCCATCTCTTTCTATCTTACTGCTTTCTCTTTCCCTGTTCTCTTTCAATCTCTTTCTGTCTCATCGTGCATTTTGTTATCTTGACTCACTATTTTGTTACTTTGTTAACAAATACACAAACGAGAAGTTCTCAACCAGGTATGAATTTGATCTCTATCATCTTTGCTTCCGGTATTCTGTTTTTTTTTGTGTGTGCAATATTAAGATTGCAGCTACAATCCAGATTTTCATAATTAGGTGACATGATGGTCTATTATTCAACTATTGGATACAGGGTTTAATGCTTACGTGTTGAGAGATGTTCACAATACTAGCTGCGATCGGAAGTTTCGTTGGAGTTGATTCGGAGAATGGGGACCATGAAACAATGTGATTTTGGAAACTCCATTGTGGCGTGTGATTGCTGATGCATTAGAGTTTCCAGTATTACATCGTATTTTGGTTTCTCATGCTAGCTGAATGATGATTCCCTGGGCTTCCTAATGGAATGTTTGTGCGTCAGGTTTGTGTTTCTGCTTACCTTAGTTTCATTCCTAATCTGCTTAGGGAGTAGCGAGTAGGTCATGTATACCAGTGCTGATGCATTAGAGTTTCCAGTATTACATCGTATTTTGGTTTCTCATGCCAGCTGAATGATGATTCCCTGGGCTTCCTAATGGAATGTTTGTGCGCCAGGTTTGTGTTTCTGCTTACCTTAGTATCATTCCTAATCTGCTTAGGGAGTAGCGAGTAGGTCATGTATACCAATGCACGATGATGGAGTCTAATGATTGACATGGACCACGCCTTGCTGGATGATTCTCTTTGAAGTACTACACATCACAAAACATAAATGTAATAACCCATTCCTTAGTATCTGTTTTATTTTCTTCTTATTGCTATGTAAACTAGATATCTTGTGGCTATTTCTACTCTTTTATGTTCTCATGGTAATGTTGTGGATCTTGGTCAGATGTACAAGATTTTTGTTGGATTGAATATTCACTTAAAGGTTAATCTCATGGGTACTCTTTTTCACCTGTATATTTCTTTTACTTTATCTTTACTTGGATTTTATGAGCCTAGCTTGGTGTTTTTCATTACATATAGTCATGGGTTTGTTGGGGTACTGATATGAAGAAGGTAATCTCTAAATAAGACCCATATAGTTGCAGCTAAGACAATGTCTGTTTCATAATACTTAAAAAGAGTACAATCTGAACAAGGAAGTAATGAAAAGTTCTCAAGAGTTATTAGTTAGTACAAGAATAGGAATCTGCCCTGACATCAATCATTTAGGGCCTCTGCATCAATTGTGCATACAATTTAACCTTGATGTTTCAAATTGCCTGTATAAACTGAGAATAACATGGGTTGTCAAAATTAGGTTTACTTCTTCAATTATCGTAATTGAGTATGTCATCCTCATTCTCTTGATTTAATAACTACCTTAACCTTTTCTTATATATTTTTGATCTAATGAAGGTATTCTATTTTATTTTTTCCGTTTTTTCTCTGATTTAGTTTGCCATGAGAAAGAAAAGGGATTCGGGAGAAAAA
This sequence comes from Papaver atlanticum, assembly GCA_023531105.1. Taxonomy (NCBI): domain Eukaryota; kingdom Viridiplantae; phylum Streptophyta; class Magnoliopsida; order Ranunculales; family Papaveraceae; genus Papaver; species Papaver atlanticum. The sequence continues at coordinate 19,986,227 of JAJJMB010007708.1, forward strand.
TAGATGTACCTGAAACCCAAATCAAGGTTCTGTTGATCCTTCCACTGTCAGGTAATCAAAATTCTTGCTTTTTCTAATTTCCGGGGTTTTATTATTAGTTGAATGTGATTATAGTTTCGTAGTCTTTATGTGAATTGGTTATCTGTGATCAAAAAAGACTCCTCCGTTATTAGTTATTTGGGATTCAATTGATTTGGTGTTGTCCGTTTTGTAGGTGAGGATGTAAATCCCACACGACTACAATCAGCTTTACAGGCTTTGAATTGTGATCACAGGTTTGATGCAGTGACCCTGTCTGCTGAAGTGAGTGTTAGTCTTTTTCTGGCAGATCTTTTTTTGTTCTCATCAATTGCATTATTGAACCAATTAAAACATGTCTGTTGGAAACCAGGTAGTAGCAGAGAAGCCAAATCTTTCAATATTTTTGAAGGCTTCCGATTTACCAGAGGTCAAACCTGAGGATGTTCTACATATTGCGGATGATCGTAGGAATGATCTTTGGGGTGCTAGAGATGCAGATTGCGATTCTTGGCTGTGGGGGTGATGTTAACTCTTTTAAGGAGGTAAGAAGAACCTCTTATTATACTCAGCTTTATAGAGATCATTGCTATAGTCACAAAGCATCTGAATTAGTGAAGAACTAGCTATTTATCAATGGTGACTTAGAGACGTGCCCACATGGACAGTAGCACAAGTAACACTCTACGCTGAATATGTGTTACTTCAAATAAGCCCCGCGTAATCTAATATGAAACTAATATGTATTCATCACTTCGAGAGATGAACAACAGTTTCTCTATTGTATTATCTATTGTATCCTTAACTTGGTAATTTTGCGTACTGAGTGGCTAAGCTGCGTATCCTAACTTATATAATCTGTAGAGGTAGGTTTAATTAGAGACTATTTCTAGGATTAGAAGGTACGATTAGGAACGGCGAATCGAGATGGGGAAGAAAATAGGAGGTGGCAACAGATAAGGTGAAATTTCCAGCATTGGAAAAGATGTATCATTGTTTAATAGAGTGCAGCATTTACATTTCTTTTTATTTTTTATTTTTTGAACTGATGTAACAATTGGGTTTCTGACTGATAATTGATTTTGATAGTTGGAAGTGGAAGAATTTCAATAGTTAGGTTTTCTGATTTGGTAGGTGAAGAGATCCTAATTCAAAGAATGGGTTTTATACTATATTTGATTCATTGTGGTAATCTCCTCTCATAAATTTATGTTTATACTATTATTGTGGTAATCTAATATTGGTTTGTGCTGAAGTTTTGCTTTTTTGCTTTTCGTTTGTTTTTTGCTTTACAAACGCGATGGCTGTTCTGTCACTTGCAACCTTTTCAAGAAATGATACAGTTAGGTGGAGAAGTTTGGAATTTGAAATTTGAAAAGTACATATAATTAGTTAAATAACTTCTGGATACTTTTATTTTTTATTTTTATAAATATAGATAGATTCCCATTCGATGGTGGAAGTTCAATGACTTCACACTTTTATGAATCTTGGATTCTGCTGCAGATGATTTTGCCAAGAACAGTGGCCCATGGGAGAGCCCGAAATATCGAGAACAAAAGAAGTGAATTTGAAAAGGACACCTTGCGGAAGGATCACCGAAATGAAGATCAATGAATAACAACTGGACAGGTATTTTGCATCAATTGATTTAAGAGCTATGTGTTGATTTTAGTAGCTAGATTTTTACTTACTACTGTTCTGAATCTTTGCAGGATGATATTGAAGTTTCTGTAGGAAGTTTATAAATGCAAAATCATTTGATCCTTCATCGAATTACGCTTAAAAGCTCTGCGGTAGGAAATATGCTACCATTCAAGGTGGCATTGGACCATTTAAATTCTGAAGTTTAGCTTAGGGTTTTCGAAGTTCAAAACAAGCATGTTGTGCTCATGAGTTTTGGTGGTATCAGGTTAGTTACAATCAGATCTTTATTAGTGACTGAAGTCATTAAGTTGCATAAATTTCATTTTGATTCTGGAACTCCTGGCAATTACAGAATCAATTATCGGTTTGTTAGCATAATAGAGAAGTAGAGGGGTACTACCCCGTTGTAAGTTACAGTAGAGACCTTACTCAAAGCCCTTATTCTCAATTAACCTGTGTGTTCTCTGTCCTTATTTTGTACCAGATTGCAATTTGACACTGCCATTATTCTACATGTAGAAAGAATTGAACCTACATATGTTTTTGTGTACAAATCGATATATCTTCACTCTCATTATGTCATGCGTACAATTCGTACTCTGGATATTTTTTCAGAATAACTGATTGATACAGCTTACCATCAACTCCTGCTACAACTTTATATTCTCGCCCTTGTGCTCATCGATCCACTTGAGAATAATAATAAGAAGAATTAGAAGACTCTGCATTGAAAACAAGGAGAAGAAAGCTGAGACTTCTTGAATTTGATCCGTGTTCAGATCCACATGTATTCCTCTAATTTTTAGCTGAATTCATGTTAGAAAGTATCAGTTTGGAGTGTGTTGATTTGACGTCTTCTTTATATATATCATGCAACAAAAGAATTATTGGAATCCGAAGCCACTCAACATTTTAAAATCCAAGTATTTAATGGTGCAAATGTAAATGACCAAAGCGGTTCAACGGTACTTAAACTATAATATAGTTATGATCTACATAAATTCAAATTGTTATATTCATTGACACAACACGCTGCTGCCAAGATTTTTGTGTAGTTTTTGGTTTGTCGTTTATGCACCGTATCACATAAATTGGTCTGTTTAATCAAATACATTAACAAGTTATGATCCGACTTTAATCCGAGATGAAACCGAGATCCTAGTCCCTGCCGCTCATTGGTGGGATCCAAAGTCACATGCTTAATCGAGTCATTAATTTTCATCTTTTAATCACATTATAATAAGATATTCTAGGCTTATTCGAAGAGCGAATAGTCTAATGGACCTGAGAAGAATCCGTGACGGGCAAGCCGGCGTAACATCAGTGATACCTTCATGAGATGGAACAATAGGAAGGCTGACCTCTTGGTCTTTCTTAGCGTTCATCTCTAACCTACCCCTACCTGCTTGGGAAATAAGGTTTTGTTTCCGATTTTTGGAGAACAACCCGCGGTTAAACAATCAAATAATTTAATAAGGAGATGATTACATACACCTTTAGGAGAGCAGGTCTGTACAAACTGTGTGAACAACGAACATGCATCAGTGGCGTTTAATCAAATACATTAACAATTTATGATCCGACTTTAATCTGAGACGAAACCGAGATCCCGGTCCCTGCGAGACGAAATTGAGATCGGAGATTTCTTTCATTGGTGGGATCCAAAGTCACATGCTTAATCAAGTCATTAACTTTCATCTTTTAATCACATTATAATAAGATACTCGAGGCTTATTTGAAGAACGAAGAGTCTAATGAAGTTGAGAAGAATCCGTGGCGGGCAAGCTGGCGTAATATCTGTCATACCTTCATGAGATGACCTCTTGGTCTTTTTTGGCATTCATCAGTAGCCTACCCCAACTTGCTTGGGAAATAAGGTTCTTTTTTCTGTTTTCGGAGAACAACCCGTGGTTAAACAATCAAATAATTTAATAAGGAGATAATTGCATACACCTTTAGGAGATCAGGTTTGTACAAACTGTGTGTGAACAACGAACATGCGTCAGTCTTTTACCACTAAGTAGGTCCAAACAGGAAGTTTACAAATACATGACATCAGTCAATTAAATATGGATAAGTTAAAATCAAAGTCGTACATACGGCTACGGAAATTCGGAAAACGACTAGAACAGATACATAAAACCACCATAGAGAAAATCTAGACTCGAGAATACAACTAAGCGAGGATATAGCATAATCCCAAAGAGAGGAGTTTGAAATCCATGGACGGGTCAAAGACATATTCATTCACTTTTGAGAGTAATTCTCAATGGATCTATTGTTTTCAAATTCTTAGAAACCCTTTTCTTCAAAATAATTGACTAAAGCAAATTAACACTAGAGTTGTACATTTTAAGTAATCAATTAAACATTGACTGCCATTAGCTTTCATAGGTGATGTTCACATTAAATGAATGGTTATCATTTAGTTCTCAAAGAATCAATGGACAATAAGAAAATACACCAATAAAATAATTTAGATAATCATCAATGGTGGTACCAAAATAACATAAACCGGACCATATCCTGGATAACGCATAGAAGCACATTAATAATATTTCAAAGTATTGTTACGGAACATTAATTAAATATCCAGGATATATATACTGAAATGAGAGGTCGAGCCCGGTGATACCTAGTAAGAAACTAAGTCTTAAACCCACCTGCTGTTAATTGTGGTGATAAATCAGAGTTTGCCAATGGAACAAAAATGTAATATTCAAGCCAACAAATAGACACGAGTAGAAATTTAACGCATATGACATATCAATTGTGTAGCATGGGCAAATCACGAGATGCACGCGGGAAACAGACTATCGCTTAGAAAATATACGTATATGACAAACGACTAGTCTTATGAATCTTTTCAGTGATCATCGTATAATGTAATGCAAGGAAAGTTTGCTGCCAATAGTCGGACACTTCCGAAAGAGAGAGATTTTTCTGTTCATTGGAAAATGAAAGCTCAACTACCGCCTCATAGTAATCACCAACTGCTTTAAATACCCATTGCCCCGTCTCGAGTAAAACACTTCTATTACACCGGGTATTTTTCCACGGGTAATTCTTCTTCTTCGATCAAAACCCAATAATAAAAGAACAATAAAAAAGGAAAACTTGTTTACCATGAAAGATTTTTCAGAACTTCGTTTTAATGGTTTCTTAGTTCTAGTTATTACTCTGTGTTTCTCCTCCTTACCATTGTTCGTGTCAAGTGATCATGCAAACAGAGTGGTTAGAGTTACAGATGATCAAAATAATTCTAATTTCTCAACCAATTTTCTCTTCGGCACAGCCTCCTCTGCTTATCAGGTTCAATTTCCTCTCTCAATTTCTCTGCAATTCCTAAGACATTTAGTTGAGTTTGATCAAATTTGTTTGTTGCAGTTTGAAGGTGCCTTTAGGAGTGATGGAAAAGGTTTAAACAATTGGGATGTTTTTACTCATAAATCAGGTTACATGATCTCATAAGTAGAACAATTCACTTCAGAATTTGTAAATTGTAATGTTTAACACTTCATCTTAGGAATCGTTAACTAGTTTAAAGAGAGCTGATTTTGTTGCTGCAGATAAAATCATAGATGGAAGTAATGGAGATATCAGCGTCGATCATTATGACCGTTATCTGGTAATAATGTCAGTATTTGAGTTCAATTCTCCATCATTTTATATGATTTTCACATTCTCCATCAAATTATGTTATCCATTTGAAATGGAAATGAGCAAGCCCTTGCAAGTGCTTCAATCTGTTGGTCAGGCCCTTTACCCCAATGAGAAGGATTAAAACCCTATTTATGAAGAAGGATTAGGTGTAGACAGTAGAAATACTCAACTAATCCATGGAAAAATATTGAATTTCTAGTGTTTGGCTTTGAAACAAAAAACAACAGGAAGATATAGAGCTGATGGATTCTCTTGGTGTGGACAGTTACCGATTCTCTATTTCATGGGCACGAATTCTACCTAGTTAAGTACTAATAATACTACCACTTCTAATCAAGAATTTCATTTAGTAGTGGATTAAAGTTCCTGGAATCGTCTGTTTAGAACTTACATTTGGATCAATGCAATAACAGGAGGGCGATTTGGATCTATAAATCCTGGTGGCATCCAATTCTATAACAACTTAATTGATGCTCTCTTGCGGAAAGGTGTGTTATCTTTCCCGGCTAAAAGGAACTTGTTTGAGGAGTGTTTATAAATCGATTTTGTACATGTATTTCGAAAAGTTTCTAAAAAGTAATCACGGTTGTTTTGTGGCTTAAATTAACAGGAATAGAACCATTTGTTACGTTGTGTCACTACGACATTCCTCAGGAACTTGAAGACAGATATAGAAGTTGGTTGAGTCCTCAGATACAGTAAGTAGTAACCATATTCTAAGAATTTGGTAAAGTGATATGAGTGATGCTGGGACTTACTGAAATTGAGTATTGAGTTGGTTATAGAAATGATGTCAAAGTTTATTGGATGTAAATGATAAACCGATTTGATCACATACCTGAAATTGTAAGAAAACCCATACTTGCATATTTCAGGGAAGATTTTCGTTATTATGCGGACATTTGTTTTAAAGCATTTGGAGATCGCGTCAAGTATTGGAGCACATTCAATGAGCCAAACATCGTTGCGCTCCAAAGCTACCAGAACGGGCTTTACCCACCAGGTCGCTGCTCCGGAGTATTTGGCAGATGTGCATTTGGTGACTCCAAGACTGAACCTTTCATTGCCGCTCACAATATGATCCTCTCTCATGCTTCTGCTGTTCAACTATACAGAAACAAATACCAGGTACAAATACTAGATTCTAATATATTTAGTAAGCCTAAAAAGAAAAACAAACATGAATAATGACCCTCGTAAATATTATTCGTCAAAGAAACATGTTCTGACTGCACCTTAGTGGCGAGACATTTAGAAACATGACCGGGTTCTTTCAGACAATCCAATACATAGTCTTATAACTGTGTCGTTTGTATTGAGTATTTTATATTTCTGAGTTTCTTATGTACCATTTTAGGAAGAACAAAAAGGTAGCGTTGGGATTGTAATGAACTGTATATGGTTTGAACCCCTTAGTGATTCTTTGGCAGACAAGCTAGCTACCGAAAGAGCCCAATCTTTCTTTTCGAATTGGTATGTAACTTCCACCCTATGCAGATAACATCACTCTATTAATTAACTAGTAAACATCCTCTATTATATGCAAGAATCCATACAAGAGATCAAAATTGCGAATGTTGCAGGTTCTTGGATCCGATTATGTATGGAAGATATCCTGCAGAAATGCGAGATATACTAGGATCCAGGTTGCCTTTGTTTTCAAAAAATGACAAGAAGAAACTACAAAGTGGTTCAGATTTCATTGGTATTAATCACTACACTAGCCTCTATATCAAAGACTGTATGTTCTCCTCTTGCCCGGGTGCAAAGGGAGCTTCCAGGACGGAAGGTTTCGCCTATCTAACAGGCGAAAAGGACGGCGTTCCCATTGGAGAACCGGTATGCACCATTACCTTCCTCCTATCATAAGCATTCTTCAGTTTCAATAGAATAATGAACGTTTTTTTTTTTTTTTTAATCATGTAGACTTCAATGAATTTATATTATGTTCATCCACAAGGAATGGAAAAAACGGTTACATATTTAAAGGAGAGATACAACAATACGCCCATGTATATTGCAGAAAATGGTAAGAAAAATCAGGAAGTAAAACTAGTATAGAACTCTTATTTGTTTTCCATAATTTTTATAACATACAATGAGTCTTTATAGGTTACGGCGAGCTCAACAATGGTAATGCTCAAATTGAAGATTCCTTGAACGATACCAAGAGAGTTAACTTCATGAGTAGCTATTTGGATTCTTTAGCTAACGCAATCAGGTAAAAACCGACTCGGAGCTCTTTGTATTTCATAAAGCATGTTTAAATTACTTCTCTGGCGCTAATAAAAATGGACTATAACTGTCAACCTATTAAAAGCTTGATATACAAAAACAAGAACAAAATACAGTAACAGCTGTTGAGGGAAAGAAAGCGGAATTACGCTCTAACCTCTGGTTGGTAACTTGTGGTGTGCGCAGGAAAGGAGCCGATGTAAGAGGATACTTTGTATGGTCTTTGCTTGACAATTTCGAGTGGGTATATGGATATACTCGACGATTTGGCATTTTTTATGTGGATTTCACAACCCTGAAGAGAACTCCAAAGCTATCTGCAACTTGGTATAAAAAATTTATAGCAAAAAACAAGGCGACCACCAGAAGTACTTAAATTGCAAGAACCACAAAATTATGCAATGTAATAATACTTCTTGTTACATGCAATTGACACTAAATTCTCTAATTACGAAAGTGAGTTCAAAAAAACATGGTTAGTCTTGCGTCTTGACTACATGGGCATCTTGAAGTCCATGGATTTTGGGCGAAACCCACTTGGGGATTTATTTCCTCAACCCCTGATCTGTCTGCTCTCCTCTCTGATGTCATGTCCTCTATTCTTGTTTTTATTATTTATTGATGATACCAATTCGACCAGAATTCAAACTCTTGGAGTTGAGTACCATGGTTGGGTATATTACGTGAAAATTATATCAAACCCTCTACTGCTACCAATGATATTCCACCAACTGAAAAAGGCAAAGCTTATGCTCTTATATTATTCGAGCGGCGTATCAGAGCTTGGGACGCCCTCGCAGCATCTTTAGAATCATTCATCACTCCTTGCTTCAGAAATTGACCGTCCAAGTGAAATGATATCCGCTTCCTCGATTATACAAAGGTGAGTAAATTTTAAAAAGATATGTTAGAACTTCAAGGCACGCCTAGACTTCTGTGGAAAAAAACCCACAAATATGAAGTAATCAAGCTCCATAATAATATCTTGTGCATCATGTTGGGTTTCTTTACACAAAAGTCAGACGTGCCTTAAAATTGCAACAAAATATGGGCCCTAAAGTTGCAACGTATTCGAGGAATCTTGGCAACATAAGAGACATTAAAAGGAATCCCAAACAGTTGAGGACGTAATTTGAACAATAATTCAAGACGTATTATTCCTAAACTTCAAATACATACATACAAGAAAAAAAAAGTTTAATCATAATTCTTTCAGGGACATAATACATACAAAATTACATATACACACATCAATTCAATATTAATAGCATAATTTTAGGCAGATTAAAAACAAAAAAAAACAAAAAAAAATCATACTCCCTCTGTCCAACTATTAGTTAACCTATTTGTTTTTAGATTTTGTCTCAGTATTAGTTTACCTATCAGTTGATTTTATATCATTTAATACTCATGTTTATATTCGTTACGTATGTGTTTTAAAATGTTTTTCAATGATATAAAAGTTACGAATATCCGTGGTATAGTTTGAGAGATAAATCAATTCGAAATTATACTACTAGGTCAACTAATAGTGGGACGGAGGTAGTATTTGATTTCGTTTTGATAGACAGAAAAGGAAAAGGGTCTTGAAAAAATCATAAACATATAAAAATCCGTTCAGATGTGAAGCAAGATGCAAGAAAAAAAAATTGTTCTTATATCGGGTGTGTAAAAAACTTGTTTTGTAAATCTGATTCAGGCAAATTACTCAACTGTAAAATAAATAAATATATATATTGAATTATACCTGTATCTGGAAAGGAGTAATGAAAAAAATTGCGAAATCGTATTTGAGAAAAGAGTTCCGTGATGAACATGCTGCCGGAATACAAGAGCAAGATATCTATCGTATTCGTATATATACGCGTAAAGGCAAAAACCTAGTTATCCAAGGCCGCACATATACAGACGCGTAAAGTGTCCAACCCACCTGGGCATTTATTTTTTCCAAGTTCCACCCCTCCTCCTCCTGCCCGGTCTACTCTAACACTAACAGCTCTGCTCCTGCCTCCTGAGATCTCCCTCTTTTTGCTCTTAATAACCTTGGACTAGTTCTTCCAGGAACCCTAACATCGACTCAGTGGAGCAGATGCCTCAGAAATCAAAATCTTGATATTGAAAAGGTATCTCTCTTTATACTTTTAATAAGGGGATTTTTAGAGACTATAATTTCCCGACTCATCTTTTGGGGTTTTAGGTTTTTTTTTTTTTTTTTTTGGGTAATGATGACTGAAACCACAATGAATCATCCTAATACGAAGGTGATTATAAAGGAAACTACTACCGGGAAGATAGGGAGATCGGCTAATGAGTTTAAAAGGTGGGGAAGAAAATCTCCATTTCTGAGATATGGACTTCCTCTCATTTCCCTTACTGTTTTTGGAGCTCTTGGACTGGGTAATCTCTTACAAGGCAGGTGTGTGTGGTACTCAAATGCTTTTATAATTTCTACTGATTGTTTTTTGTTTAGATAAACTGAAGAAGAAAAATTTAGGAATCCATGATCCTACAACATAACTGGAAACAATGATGACATGCACATAACATGTTTGTTAAATGGAGCATAAGAACTTACTTTATAAGTTTGTTTTTATCTTTGGGCAGTTGGTTACCTTGGATTTTCTCTACATTGTATTGGATGGTAAAATGAGTGAATGGTTTCTTTGCATATAGTTGGTTCAGAATTGTATTTTTAGTATATTATTGAACAATGTGTCCTCGCTATAACAAGTTTGCTGGTTTTGCAGTATGAGTCTTGGAAGTGCTTTACTAAATTTGATTTTTCTGAAAGTTTTCTTTCTAGTATATTCATTCACAACTTATTCTTGCAATCGATTATGCTGGTTTTGCATTATGGGTTTTGGAAGTACTTCACAAAACTTGATTCTCGGGAAATTGATTATGGGTCTTGTTCTACATCTGTCTCATTATGTATTTTTCAACATCGTATCTCACTGCGAAAAATTTCCAGGATTTCCCTAGATGGACAAATGCAGTCATCGTTTTGATATATTAATGCATGTTTCCTGGTCAGGGGAAGTCTGACATGTTTGGTTTTTGAAGTTCTGTCCTTGCATAATGTATGTGACTGATGTATGTATTTGTGTTGGACCCCCGGCTGTATATATTTGCTAGTACTAGGAGGTCTAACAATCTCTGCTATTGTTGGAAATCCACACTAACCTCTAGATCATGTTTTAAAATGGTCATCGGACTTGTTTTTACAGTAAAGACGTGGCAAAAGTGAAAGACGAGCATGAGTGGGAGATAATCGAGGCTAAGAAAGCTCTATCTAGAACAGGACCCGTTGATGCATACAAGCCGAAGAAAATTTCACTGGAGGAGGAGCTCAAGGTGGTGATTGATTTTCAACATATTCCAAACTAACTTCCTTAATAGACCTTTTTCCAGGCATCAAAGTTTTACTGATTGATTGTTTCTGTTTGTTTGTCAGGCTATGCAAGAGAAAGTTGACATAAACAACTATGAGTACAAGAAGGTTCCCAAGTTAAATGAAGGCCAGGCGCACTAGACATAGCCTCTCTATATAGTTTTTGTTGTTTCGTATGTATCCCGTCTACAGCTGTAGAAGCACTCTTTCAATAAGATGAGATTGTCATTCAAATGTTCTTTTCTCTCTTCAATGTAACTTTCCACATCTTTTTGGGCATATCAGATTTACTATTTTCTTTCAGCCACAGTAATAACCAGATTCCCTAGAAAAATTCTTGCTAAAATGGATGTGATAACTAGGTCCCAAGGTTGAGAACAATGCCATTTTTCTGAAAGGGTAACTTCACCCACAACAAGAGTATGATAAAAGGCCCCAGTCACCATAAAAAGGTGCAATAAATCAGGCACAGAAAATATAAGACTCGAGCTTCAAGCGCCAGTACTTGGAAATGGATTCCTTGAAAATAGACTATACTATACTAGCCTGGTACATATATAGATAAATTGGATAAATGATTATCTGCAACTATATGACAAAGTGGATATTCTCATAACATGAAATTCTTTGCAGCAGCATCAAATATCTCTCTTAGGCTAATCTTCACTCCATCGTCAGCAAAAACAAACTCAGTCGCACTCCTGGTCAGCTCAAACATTTCCTTTCTTCCAAGACCTTGAAATTTAAGATTCAAAGATAAATTCTCGGTAAAATGAGTTGAACTGATTTATTTTTAACGCAACAGGCATACAACATACCAAAAGCAGAGGCAGCAAGGCTGTATTCGCGAGAAAGAGTAGTAGAGAAAACCCCTGTATCGTCAGTACACAAAACCATAGGATGCTTTGATTTGTAAAGATCAACTGCATCACGAGTATACTTGTTAATGTTGCTTGATAAGAATAAAATATCATTAGAAGATTTGTGGAAGAGAAGATAACGTCACATGGTGTAAAAACAAAAACATACAAACAAACTTGTATCCTATGTAGGTAACGAATATTTAGATTTAGCTTAAAGGTTAAAAATCTAACTGAAATGGTGGTACTCTAAGGAAGGGAAGCGTTCTGTTCGGATGTTGGACGTCAAACAAATCTCAACCTGCACAGTAATAGTCATGAATCAGTATATTATACATGATATCTGATGATTGCACGTTCATTTGTTTGCTTTTTAGCTAAAACGTTGATAGAAAATCTCCTCATAGCTTCTGTGTAAGAATGACAGATAGTCGAGACAGGTTCTCTTTAGATGATTAAATGGGAAAACACTGCCATAAGATCGGAAAGTTCTAAGTCAAACCAGTGACTGGATATACAACACATCACAGATCAGATGCCACGAATCATCTCATTGAGACAATTTTGGCCTTAGATTTCCTATGTGAAGACAGCTTCTAATAATAATCCTATCTAAAACTAAAGATGTCCAGTTGGATAAATGATTGTTATCAACAACAAACCGGTATCTTAGAGGACTTCAGTTTTATCCTTTCTTCGCCTTTAATAAAACAAGCATGGCCAATCCTCTGGGGCAGAAAGTTTAGCATTGCACTGATTTCTTCCTTTCGATCAGGTACCTACAATCACCATAGTTTAAGTCAGTACATAGTTACATGAGGAAGCAATAACTTGGAACTTGGAATGGCACATGTATATGTACCTCTCCACAGTGCAGAGTAACAGCAAGACCTTGCTCCTTAGCGAATTTCAAAGCAGGCAAGAACGTAGCCCTGCCACAGGATAGAATTATTATTTTTTTACCATACACCATCATGGTAGAGAGGAAACTAAACTATTGTAATACGGCATGGATGAAGTGCGCAAACGACACTTTAAGACATTCAGAGACTGCAAATGAACAGTACCAACGCATACAGTAATATAAACCAAGACAAATTAAAACAATTTCAATGTTTCAATTCAGTAACAGCTGAAATAAACAGCCGAGCTAGTCCAAAGAACTAACTTTATATTATAGACCATGATTGCAGAACTTTGGGATGAGGAAGTACCATTCGCCGATAACAGGATTGCCAGAAAGGTCAATACCAACTACTCCCACGTCTCTCATTTCCAATGCCAGTTTAACCTAACCATAAAAACAGAAACAGAACATACAAACACTCACACACCTAAAATTGAATCACTAATTCAAAGAATGGAAATGATGATAATAAACTCGAATAGGAAACAGCCTTACAGACTGCCATTTTCCCCTCACGTACAGTTTCCATTGCTGCTGCCGTTGTTTCACGGCGATCAATACTAAGAAGAAGACGAACATAAATCTTTTTCCTCACACTCCCATTGCTCATACCAATGATACCATCACCAGTCAGAGTTGTACTAGAATTCTGTTGAGCCATTCCAGAAGGAATATAATCAACGTCAACTGAGTCGATGGACTTTAAACCGTTTATTACCGCCTCCATGTAAGACCGTTTTGTCATCCCAATAACTGCATTCTTCTGTAAAATTCAGATCCCAGATACACTTTTAAATTATAATTCTTAGCATCAAATATAACCAAAACAAGAATCCTAAACAAATTAGCCCCAAATTCACATGAATATGAATTACCTTTGGCGTAGTTCGTAACTCTACATAGACAATATTTTCTGAAGCAAAATCTTCAATAACCTGTTTCAAAATGTACACGAATAAGCTAAATTGCACACCCTACTACGAACTGCGAATTTCAAAAATCAGTCTGAGGAGCTTACTTCTTTTGTTATTCGTGTTACGGTCGCATGATCAGTAGTGAGTACATGAATCAAATCGAACAATCTGAAGCACTCAACTAGAGAACGATCATCTACCTTGCATAAACAGAATTGCCAATTTGAAATTCACGGAAGTTAGAACACTAACCATTTCTTCCCTAGGCTAGGGTTTTACAGAAATCAAAAACTCAAGTGTAGAATACAAAAACTTACCTTTCGAAATTACACTCTCCACATCATTAAAATCTATGACACCCCTTTCTCCAAGAGCTCTAGCAAGTTCTCTGTTACATATAAAACCAAACCTTAATTAGAGTTCAGTTCATGTGGGTTTTAGCAACAAATAGATTTGTTTCAGATAATAAAACAACAAGAAGAAGAACTTACAGCAATGTAGAATCTCTAACTGATCCATTAAGATGAGCATGTAGTTCAATCTTTGGTTGATTCAAACACCAATCTAATGACTCCATCTATTTTTCGTTATTTCTCTTGTGAGTTACTGAGACTGAGTTCTGCTGCTTTCTGCTTTTACTTGCAAATGTCAAAGTAGTGTTTGTTTATTTATAAGAAGGGTAGTTAAATTCAAGAAAAATGAATCAAACGGCTGTTAAAATAAAGGTTGATTGGGGTACGACAATGATAATGAGTCAAATTATTAGATTTTCCTACTACGGGATATGTCTACGTTCAAAGATTTTGCCACGTAAATGCCGCTACCAACTCACGTTGAAAGTTTGAAGAGCGACAATTATGGTTCAGTACTATGGTACTAGCAACTGTACTGAGGTATACGTGTCGATGACAAATTGAGTGAACCACGAGGTACTGCAATTGTTGGTACTATGCTTATGGTCGTCCCTATTTAACGGGAAAAGTCAAGGAATTTTTTTAGAAAAAGCATAATCCTGAGATTGAGCGTTAGCTTTTAGAGCAATGCTATCCCGTGCAGCTTTGAGGGAGAGCTAAATAAGCAAGCAGTTTTTTTTTGCTGTAGGATCATGTTCCCCACCGTTAGATCACATGCATTTTATTTTATATTCGAAAAATACAGCTGGTAAATTCTGGTTATTAAAAATAGATCATTTTCATTGTTTCATTTCATCCAGTGTCCTTATACTTTATTTTCATTTCCATTCTTGCAATCGGAGCAATTTTCATGGCAACACTTTTCTCAAATCTCACCTGAATTAATCCTTTCATCATCTTCAAGTATTTTTGCTGATCCAGACAAAACCAATTCTAATATATCTCTACCAGCACAATTATTAAGAAATCTTCTGAAAATTTCATGCTTCCCCATCTAAACTCACTACTCAAGATCTTTTAAACAAACCTGAAAATACTTGTTTACAAACAACTATATCAGAACTTAATTCATTAAAGCTTGAACCCTTTAAGCTCTTGATTCTTGCAGAAATTGCAAAGTATAAGGATTTGAAGTCTGTTAAAGTTCCTTCAATAGATTTGAATAACTCCTTTAATTCTTCTCTGAAGAATTGTCGCAAGTCAGGGGATAAGCGAGGTTTACGCTTTGCGAAACCTGATGGGACTCAAAACCACTCAGATGAGATTAAAGATGTTGTTCCATGTATGTTCTGTGATTCTCACAATCATTTTCAACATACATGTACATCTTTCAGGAAAAGTTGAAGGTTTGCGAGTAATCTTCATAAGAAAGCTGAACAACTGTTTACTTCTCTAAAAAGGTGTACAAATTTAACAAGAAATCCCAAACGGGATAGTAGTGTTAGTATGGGAGCTTTTGCTCTAAAATCAACATCACCCTTTCAATGGTTTCTTGATAGTGGATGTAGCCGACATATGACTGGAGACCTTTCGTGGTTTGTGAATTCAAGCGACTTTGAAGGAGGTCCTGTAACATTCAGAGATGAGAGTTTTTGCTACATAAGCAAGAAGGGGACGATCAAACTTCCTGAAATCCATGATGTAGTGTACGTTAAAGGTATTAATGCAAATCTTCTTTCTGTTAGTCAAATTTGTGACAAAGGCCATAAAGTTGTCTTCAATGCGAATGGATGTGACATTGTAGACAAATCTGGAAAAGTAATTTTTTAGGGAACTCGTGGTAAAAATAACTGTTATCTTCTTAATACCCAGTTTAGTAATTGTTGCAATTTGACTAAGGTGGAATCTACACATCTTTGGCATGAGCGTTTTGGTCACATCAATTGTCGCCTTCTAACTAAGATCATTAACAAAGAACTTATTAGAGGCGTTCCCAAAATCAATGCAAAGATTGATGGTGTCTATGGTGCCTGTCAAAGGGGTAAACAAACGAAAGTTCCACATAAATAATCTCAAGATATTCTCACTAAAGCTCCACTTGATTTAATTCATATGGATCTCTTCGGTCCTATTTAACAACCTACGGTTGCTGGGAAGAAGTATGCTTTAGTTATGGTATATGATTACACCATATTCACCTGGGTAGCATATTTAGCTCATAAAAATGAAGCCCTTAGTGAATTCAAGATTATTGTTAATAGAATCCAGAATGAACAAGGTCGCAAACTAAAAAAAAATAGAAGCGACCGTGGAACTGAATTCAAGGACACTAAGGTGTTTGATTTTTGCGACAAACTTGGGATTATTCAACAATACTCACCACCCATTACTCCTCAAGATAATGGTGTTGTAGAAAGGAAGAATAGGAACATTCAGGAGATGACCAGGGTAATGCTCCATAACAAAAACTTACCGTTAAGGTTTTGGGGAGAAGTTGTTTTCACAGCATGTTATTTGATCAACCATGTATATCTACGGTCGAAAACCCTAAACACTCCTTATGAGTTGTGGTACGGTAGGAAGCCCAACTTACATTATCTCAGAGTGTTTGGAAGTAAGTGCTACATTCTAAAAGATCGAGAACAGAAAGGGAAATTTGATTCTAAAAGCGATGAGGGTATCTTTCTTGGCTATGTTTCTGATAGTCGTGGTTTTCGAGTATTTAATCTCAGAACCCAAGTTATGATGGAATTTTCAAATGTCATCATCGATGATCTGAGCAATTTTCTTCATGATAACCCTCCTGCTGAATTGCCTCTAAATGAGACAATTGAGAAAGTCAAGGAAATCCCAGAATCAGTTGAAGTTGTTCCAATGGTCATTGATCCTGATATTTCCAGTGACGAGGAGAAAAGCACTGATCAGGCTATTCATGTTGAACAAGAACGTGTTCCTCCACGACACCTCTGGGTTCGAAGGAATCATGATACTAACAGTATTATTGGAGGAAAATATTCTACAGCTAAGACAAGAGGACAACTTCAAAATATTTGTAATTTTGGTTGTTATCTTTCGCAAGTTGAACCCAAAAACATTGATGAAGCTCTTAGCAATCCCTTTTGGGTGAATGTAATGCATGAACAGTTAAATCAATTTCAAAGACAAGATGTATGGGAGCTTGTACCTTGTCCCTCCAATATCAATATTGTTGGTACCAAATGGATATTCAAGAACAATTCTCATGAATTTGGCACCATAGTAAGAAACAAAGCCAGACTTGTCGCTCAAGGATACTCACAGAATAAAGGTATTGACTTTGACGAAACCTTTGCTCCTGTGGCACGCCTTGAGTCCATTCGGTTGATATTAGCTCATGCTTGTTTTCTTAAGGTTAAGCTGTTTCAAATGGACATAAAATTCGCGTTCCTAAACGGAAATATAAAGGTAGAGGTCTATGTTGCTCAACCAAAGGGATATGAAAATCCAAACTTCCCAGATCATGTCCTTAAGCTCAAAGAGCATTATATGGGTTGAAACAAGCGCCTCGTGCCTGGTTCGAAAAACTAACTACTTCTCTTCTCATGAAAGGTTTTTCGAGGGGTGGAGCTGATAAAACTTTGTTTACAAAGTGGAGTGGGAAAGATGTTGTCATTGCTCAAGTTTATGTAGATGATATCATCTATAGATCGACTTCTGAGAAACTTGCAAAAGATTTTCAAGTCTCTCTTGGTAAGGAGTTTGAAATGAGCAATGTTGGTTAATTAAAATTCTTTTTAGGATTACAGATTCAACAACATAAGGATGGAATTTACTTATCTCAAGAAAAATATGCTAAGGATCTTGTGATAAGATTCGGTCTTGATAAGCCAACTCCAAAACTGACACCTATGCCCACTACTGGTAAACTACATCGAGATGAGAAAGGAGTAAATGTGGATCAAAAGCTTTATCGATCTATCATCGGAATACTTTTATATCTAACATCTACTAGACCTGATATTGCTTTTAGTGTTGGTTGATGTGCCAGATTTCAGGCTAATCCAAAAGAATCTCATCTTGCAGTTACGAAGAGGATTATGCGATATATACAACACACTATCGGGTATGGTCTATCCTATACTTTTGATACTAACACTGATCTTACTGCCTATTCAGATGCAGATTGGGCAGGATGTGTGGAAGGCTGAAAGAGTACTTCGGGGGGATTTTACTATGTTGGGTTTAATATTGTGGCATGGTATAGCAAGAAACAAAACTCACAATCTCTGTCTACATGCGAAGCAGAATACATAGCTGCAGGTTCATGTTGTACTCAACTTCTATGGATGAAACAAATGCTTGCTAATTATGGAATTGACACTGGTGTAATGAAGATCTTTTGTGATAACTCAAGTGCGATTCGCATGACCGAGAATCCTGTTGAGCACTCAAGAACTAAGCACATTGACATAAGGTATTATTTTATTAGAGATCTCTATGAAAATGGTATCATCAATATGGAATTTGTGCCTTCCGAACAACAATTGGCTGATATTCTCACCAAACCTTTAGATACTGCTACATTTCAACACTTATGGAAGTCTATTGGTGTTGTTTTGGTTCATTAGTTTTCTAGCCTTTTGCCCCTGGACTCATTCATATCTTTTGGGAAATCAAGGTTTAGAATGTCAGTGTAGTGTTATTCTAATTTCACATTTGTTTCTCCGTAGTTAACAGTTCTGTTAGGTATCAAAGTATACTTTTAAATCCTTGATGAATGCATTTAGTTTCGACTATATGATTGCATCTAAACAAAGTTGATATGTTCTCTTTTAGTCATGAAGAATTTTTATGCGAATTTCATTAGGATCCACTAGTTTTCATACCTTTGCCAATTTATATTGACAAAAAGGGGAGAATTAATGTGTAGTTCACACTACAAATACATATGGTTTACGGATCATTATGTAAGGGGGGGTGGTTTTCATGTGAGATGAAGTATTGACTAAAGGGGAGTGATACATATCACCATAGTATTGTTGTCAAAGTTGTGATACAATTGGACTTTGATGTTGTGTAATAATACTATGACACTGTATAACAATGATTGAGAGCTACTGTTTTCTCATTGTTATAGCTACGGATCTTCAACAACTATGATGCTGAGTTGAACACACTCAGAATCACTGGAGTACTTGGAAGGGACGAAGATTTCGAGTAATGTTGAAGAACCAAGGAGATCAAGCATTTGGATTGAGAGCTATAAAGTTTATTTATTTTGTAATCCATATGTATTGATAGTTTTGTCACTAAAATTGACAAAGGGGAGATTGTTAGAGCACTGCTCGGTCGAACTCGCAAGCGTTGCTATCTCAAGCTTGTTGTCAAGTTTAGTTGCCAAAACTATAAGTCTTGATTTCTAGTCTACTTATAGCTAAGTCTCGGATTAGGATAGAAAGTGTAGTTGAGCATTAGACTTCATGGCATTCATCGATCAAAGACGAAGTACTACTAAGGGGAGCTTGTGGAACTTCATCAACAAAAGGTATGTGGAGACTTGAACTCATCTATCACTCAAAAGTCTATCTATTCTATCTCCTATTTGAGACAAAAGTCGTATAGCTATATAGACTTCAATTATACACATTTGATATTTCGAGCTGAATTTAACTCGCTTACATATTTCTCAAAATATGTGTTCGTAAGCTTTTGCTTTAACCAAGTTCATCTTATATTCTTGACGAAAGTCAAAAGATGATCATGTGAAAATCTCCTGGTAACATCTTACATGATTTGTGTGAGACAGTCATTTGATGTAGAGAAAATTTAAATCCAAATTTGTTTTTTTTTAGAGTGAAAATAACCAAGACACTAGATTCCACTATTACACATGAATAAATGATGATAAAAATTCCAAAACTCTAATTATTTTTAAAATCTCTTTTTCTTAATTCACAAATTATCAAGCATATTCTCAAACATTAATTGTATCCCTTAAGCATAGATTATCTAACCAAAGCATAACCTATCTAATTGAATCACAACTAATTAGGAAAAATTATGCAAACAATTAAAATTCTACAAAGTAGTGATTGAGTGAATTATAAAATACAAATTAGAGAAAAATAGAATAGTTACCAATTATTCATGCATAAATAGCTTCCTCTGTGCCTTGATTACGCGAGAATTAACTCATCATTATCATGGAAACATGCTCAAAATTCATCTTTATTAATGCTCAAAAATGGTTCACAAATGATGAAATGGGAGAAAAATGAATAAAACCGGGTTTTGTAACACTTATATTTGTTACAAAATCAATTGTTACAGAAAACGATAAAGGAATACCGTCACTGGCACTGTCGAAGAACGACGGTCTTTAAGGGTCTTATGTTCTTCGTACCTTCTTCACCAGCAGAAAATTTGTTTTTCCTGTAACTTTTTTCTCTCGATTTCTTTATGCTCTAAACGTCTCCCTATTCTCTCCCTGAACTCCCTCCTCTTCTGTGAGTCTCCTAAAGCCTTTATATAGTCCCAGGATCAAGAATAAACTCGTAATAACTCAAAAATCTTCTCGATATCCAACCATTAACTCATGAATATTTTCTTTTATGTTTTATGTTCTTACACATCTTTTCGACGTATACACGCTCCAGAACTTCCTTGTTTGACTCCTCCACACTTCTGCAGCAACCAAACTCCATCACAACTCAATCCATGCACGTTCAAACACGCTATATTCCGAGGTTGCATATTTTCTTCCCGACAAAAATTCATCCCAACTGAACGCATTAGAACACTCATACCACCATTGTTTGGGCATATCACGTTCATCCCAATCAAAATCAGTGATTTAATCTCACTGAAACTCCTCAAAAAATCCAACAGAAAATTCCGCAGAAAATGAAAAAAAATTTCCCGCCAAAATTATTTTTCAAACGATGAAGAAAGGTGTAGTGCCCTGAATCCAAAACGCGGGTGCCTTTAGCAGCTCGGCTGCCTTGGGGGCGCCCTTATCCATTTTTTAGGGTGCCTTTAGTAATTTTGGTGGGTGCCTTTAACACTTTTTCTGGGGTGTTTTCTACACTTTTTCGGGGTTCCTCCTGTGTATTTCTGGGGTGCTTCCGGTGCATTTCTTGGGTGCCTTTAGTACTCTATCCTGGGGTGTAAAACACCACTTTACGAGCCAATTTCGTCGCAAGAGCTTATTTATCTAAAAATACCTACAAAGACATGGAATAACAAAATAAATACAAAAATCGAATACTAGCAATATATACAATTGAGACATATTAGACACAATAATACGTCTATCACTATTGTCGTCTTCCGAGAATGTTCTAATGATTGAAATGAGAGTTTAAAACAATTGGATATAAGCAGTATGCGTACTTGCATATGTGTAATCCAAGTCCGGGAACCATGGTATGCATACCCGTATGCGTACTGATTGGTTTAGTCAAGGTCCGGGAACCAAGTACGCGTACTGGCGTGAGGTTCAAGTTCCGGTACATTACTGAGTTTGGTGGTATGCGTACCAGTTCGCGTACTGGCGAATCCAAACTTAGTCGGCCACTTAGGTATGCGTACCCGTTTGCATACTTGAGTGGGTTATGTTCTAAAATCGGTTTGTTCATGAACTAATACAATTATATAATAAGGAATGCAATCTTTTTCAAACCGTGGCTATAATGTTCATGAATTGATTCGAGTGAATCAAAATTGATTTTGCATCAATTGTGTCTTGTATACTTCTATGAGAATATAAACAATTGAACAACTTCAGAACTAGTTTCATTTGAGTCATTTGAACTAGTTATGGTTAAGATGAATAAGGTTGATATGAAAGTGTTCATATGGATAACTTTGGTTAACTAGTTGAGCCAACAAAGGTGCACACGTTTAGGTACGGTTACTCATATCTAAATGAAGTCATTTTTCATTTGTGTGTAACAAGCTAAGTTTGATCTAACTGTTGAAAGATATTAGCTTGAGTCTAATCAGGTTTTCATCTAACGGTGAATATTGAATGCTTTGTTACCAAGTTAACATTGATTGACTATATAAAGGAGAACTCTAGCAACTGGGAAACCTAATCCCCACACCTACTGTGTGATATTAGTTGCGACTAGAGTCGATTCTCCTTTAACCTTAAGGTTTTCACGAAACCCTATAGGTTAACGAGATGAAGACTTCATTAGGATTGTGAATCCAGACCCAACTATTTTATCTGTAGTTGTATGCTCTGATCTTGCTGTTTCTATCATATTTAGTATTATCTTCTCTTAGATTTGCTCGAGATTTATTCTCTGATAGGCAAGATAAAAAATATTCACAAACATCTTCGTCTCATCGTTTGTGATTCCACAATATCTTGTTTCGCTACCATATGATTAAGATTATTGTGAGGTTATTGATATTTCTAGGTTGTTCTTCGGGAATATAAGTCCGGTATATCAATTGGTTCTTGTTCACCTTGATTTATCAAAAGACGGAACAAAACTCATAGGTATATCTGTGGGAGACAGATTTATCTATTCAATAGACTTTTCTGTGTGAGACAGATTGGTTTATCAAGTCTTCGACTTTGGGTCGTAGCAACTCTTTGTTGTGAGTAAGATCAACTAAGGGAATCAAGTGCATAAAGTCCTGCTGGGATTCAGAAACGTAAGGAACGCGATTGTACCTTGATCAGTGTGAGATTGGTTAGGGCTCAACTACATTCCAGTCCGAAGTTAAATTAGAGTAGGCTAGTGTCTGTAGCGGCTTACAGCATGGTATTCAAATATGGACTAGGTCCCGGGTTTTTCTGCATTTGCGGTTTCCTCGTTAACAAAACTTATGGTGTCTGTGTTATTTCTTTTTTGCATTATATTTGTTTATATAATTGAAATATCACAGGTTGTGCACAAGTTCAATCAATTGAGAATCCAACCTTTGGTTGTTGATTAAATTGATTGACACTTGGATATTGGTTTTTTATACCGTACAAGTTATTTCTTATATTCAATCAGGCTCGCAAATTCTTATTTGTTTGATTGCGGATTGAATTGAGAAATAGAGATATAACTCTTTGATATACTTTTCTTAAGATTGAGTCTGACTGTCTAGTTGATTCTCTTAAAAGTATATTGGAGTTAGTCCATACAGATTGCTAAGCAACATATTGGGTGTGATTGTTAAATCCCCGCCTTTTCAATTGAGTCCTAAAAGGTATCACACCGATTAAGGTACAGTCGCGCTCCTTACGCCTCTTGAATCCCAGCAGGACTCCGCGCAATTGATTCCCTTAGCTGACGTCACACCAACTAAGAGTTGCTTCAACTCAATTAATCCTATATATGATTTCCCTTTACAATCAAATAGTTTGATCAAAGGTGTGGAAATCGATAGCAATAGACAAAGTCTCGTTAACCTCAAAATCCGGACTTATGCAACCCGAAGTGCAACCTAGATTATTATTCACCTAACAAGTATAAAACCTGTGGAATCAACAAAGTTTGAGAAGAAGAGAACTTTGATGATTTCTATTTATCTTGATCAAGTGAGTATCTTAAAAAGCGATCAAGATCAGGATACACGAGTTATCAAGGAAAGATAACTGGACCTGGCTTCACGAATCCATATGAAGACTTTGTAGTCGCTAAACCCTAAAAGGGTTAGGAAGAGGATGACTCTAGATACAACTAGGACACACCAAAAAGTAGTGTCGGGATTCAAAGATACCAGTTTTTTGAAGTTCCCCTTTATAGACATTCAAAGCATAGGTTTCTTTAGGTTTAAGCTAAGATAGCTTTGGAACCAAGCAAACAATATCCATCGTTAGATGAATCTTTGAATCTGATTCACATAAACAAGATATACACTTTGGTTAGGTAAAACCGTAAACGAAACTTGTACATAGATTATGTTCAACATGGTTAGCTGAAACTAGCCGGTTTGAACTTAAAAGCTTAATATTCATTTCATGAGCACATAAGACATTAACTCTGAGTCACAAACATGTGATCAAATAAGTATAGTATTTTTAGATAATTAATCAAATGCAAATTATCTCGTAGAATTAATTTAATCGCACTTGAAACAATAATCGACATGGTTAGTAAGGTATAAATACCATTGTTGTTCGTGAGTCGATTCAGTCACAGAACGTGTACTGGTTTGTAGACATTTAAACAAACCACGTTCCGAAGTTAACATAACTATTTATTTTTGCGTACCGGTTCGGAAACCTTAAGACTGTCACCGGTTCTGAAGTTCACAGAACTATTATAGTTTGCGTATCGGTTTGGGTACTAAACTGAGTTCGGGAACACATAACTGTTTAAGTTTGCGTACCGGTTTGGATACTAATCCCGGTTCCATAACCACAGTTCAAAAATGGTTTGCATACGAGTATGCATACTGATCAGGTTCACGAGTTAAACAGATTTTCACATGATGTGCATAAATATATGCGTACCACAAATCTGTAAGTTGATATATAGCTACTCTGCTACATGTACGAGTACATGTAATACGGGTTCAGACTTATAACAGTTTTCCCAGTTTGTAAGACTGATAACACTATCTTGTATCCGAATCTATAGTAGCTCTATATTTTTCTCTAAATCGATTCAAAACATTCCCGAATAACATCAATGACGCATATCACTGTTCCAGGCTATTTTCGAACGATAAACTTGAATCGTGATTTTGATTCAGAACAATAAATTGTCATTAAGCTTAGCTATTATATTTCGAGAACTAATTATCAAGATAAACTTGACTCAAAATTCTAGCTAGTCTATGCATAATAGTCTAATTAGTTATGCGACATCGTCTCAATGATAGAAAAGTGAATATAACTTGAGGTATAGGTGGTTCAGTCTTCACTAACCTGTTGTTGATGAAGTTTTCCAAAAGCTTCGGTTGATCTTCACCTTCAAATGGTAGAACGCAATGATGACTACCGTGATCCACTATTTCTCAACTACATTTTTATCCTAGTCCGAGACTTAACTAATTGTAGACTAGAAATCAAGATATAGTTTTGACAACTAAATTTGACAACAAGCTAGAGATAGCAACACTTGTGAGTTCGACCGAGCAATGGTCTAATAGAATGCTATGATATTAGAATGTTATCTATTCGAAAATCAGGGATGAAATCAAGAATATTTGGGGATTTTTTTCTTCAAAATTAGGGATAATTATGTTGATTCAGATAGTAATATGAACTTGGATTATGTTTGTTTTCGATTTTAACCACTAATTTTTTTGGTGGTTTATAATTACAGTTATACATCTACTTGATATTTGATCATGCAAGAACCCAATTCAACATTTTCTGCAAAATTCTCCACTGACACTTCTTATTCTATTTCACGCCTTTATATTCCTAGCATGAGTATTTTAGTCCATAGTGGAGGGAAATTAGGTCTTTTTTTTGTATATTGTTTGATTTGAAGTAGTATCTTATTTCCCATAGGATCTGCTCGTAGGATATACAAAAAACTGCAGCTATAAATTTGAGCTAAAGTATATTTTTTCCCCCTAAGGGTATGTTATAACTGGGATGAAATATAATTATCACAACATGGGTTCTCAAAGTATACAATAGTAACAATCCATGAAATGAAAGGCATGATTCTCTCTTCACTGAAGAAAGTGCCTCTCCATGACCATGAGGCATTGTTACAACGTTTATCAGACAAAAGACCACGTTGGGAAAATTGTTAGGTTTAGAAACAAACCCGGATAAAGTATTTCTGGCAAACATGTTTAAATTGTATTAGAGCATCGCTCGGTCAAACTCACAAGTTTTGGTCTGTCAAGCTTGTTCTCAATCTTAGTTAATCAAAACTATGTCTTGGTGTACTAATGCTAGTCTAGGACTATGATCAAAGCACGGTAATTTATTCTCAGAATTCACCAATTGACCTTGAAGACTGAAGACGGAGTCAACATAAATTTCATCAATATAGATATGTGAAAACTAACTATCCTATTTACTCATATTATTTACCATTCTATCTACTAAGACAAGTCGTATGACTTAAGTATAATGAAAAACATTTACAAAAAAGAATGCAAGCTAACGAGTAAGTCAAGTTAGTTCTTGAAGTTCACAAACTGTTTTACCTGTTCACGAACTTGAACTTATAAATATAAAGACTTGATTTTTAAATCTCAATTAACTCGTGTAAACAAACTGATTTTCTCAGTTCGCGAACTAGTCAATTTTGAGATAGTATTGGACACTATTTATTTCAAAGTACACGAACTAATTTATACAATTCACGAAATAGATGATTTGAATGATTCGTGTATACCTTTTGTTTTCAAGTACATAAAGTGTTCTGACAGTTCGCGAACTTGCCAAAATCAAAAGGTTCCTGAGTTACAAGATGACTTTGAGTTCACAAACTGTTTTGATGGTTCATGAACTGATTAGGTATTGTGACATGTACTCTACTTATGATGATTTCGGAACCACTTAACTGTAGCTCTCTGGCACCCGCTTGGTGTATTACGTACTTACGGTTGCACACAACTTCTTTGTAATTCAAAGCAAATTTCTCACATGCTTTCATGCACAATCTATATGGAGAAGTTTAGCTTGCTTGAATATGAAGCAACTCGTAAACATGTAAACTAGTTCATGAACCTTCCTTGTGTAGCATTGTTCATCGATATAAATAGAAGACTTCATGTTCACTAGAATCTCAATCGTGGCACTTCTGTGTCCAAGTTGTAGCTAGAGTCGTCCTCTAAAAACCTAGGCTTCCTATGATGAAATTGTATTAGGTTACGACTTTGAAAGACTTCATTAAAGGATTCATGAAGCCCGGTTGGAAATTTCGGAAGTAAAATTTGGTGGTGTATTTGGTACCCCCTCTTTTTCAAGTTGGTTACTTAATTATTTTTTTATATAACCTGTACGTATTTTAGGCTTAAGTTTAAGCATATTAATCCCAAGTTAAAAGTATTTTTTTTCTTCTTTTTCTCGATCAAAGGTTTCTCTAACCATAATATGCTAAAGTGAGAATCCATTTCTTGCAAAGGCGAAAAATGGCATTTGGCACGAAAGGAATGGCATGACCAACACTTTTGTTTGTCTTACGAGCTTGAGGAAATAACTATTCAACTAACTCATGAATTTTGCATCAAGGGTTTCTATCTGGGTTTTAATCTTAGATTTAGGGAAAACAAATTTTTAGGTATTTTTCTCCCCATGCTCTGATAATTTATGTCAAATATTGTACATCACATAACTCAATGGTCAGTCGTACCACTATATTTGAAAATTAGAGTTATCTTCCCTGTTTATTCTTGATTGTTCAGTGGGATTTAGGTGTCCACGAGTTTCATCACCTAATGACCTTACCATCGCAAGACAACAACATATGCGGATATTATGATTATCAAGAGATTATTTCTTGCCCTGAAATACAACTTAATGTTGAAAATAACCTTTTTATTAAGAAAATTTCCAGCAAAGGAGATGTGAGTCATGTGACACATGAGGCATACATTGAGCCCTTAACGCCTCAAATGATTTTGAAGAATTCATGCCTATTCATAAAAGCTGGTGGAACTTCAACAAATAAAAAACAAAGACAAGAAAAATGAAATCTCTTTGTCTCATACTTGGTATAAGAGGAAACTGTTGAAAGTCAACTCATAGTCTAATTGCTAGCTAGCCATCCCTGTTTCTGCTTTCCTAACATAATGCATTGATCGATAAGTGAAAAAGCGTGGGTCTAACAACCACACCCAATATTTCGTTTAGGCAATCTGTATGGACAAACTCCAATATAATTCCAAGAGAGTCAACTAGACATTCAGACTCAATCAATGGAAATATATCCAAGAGTTGTATCTCTGTTTCACCATGTAATCAGCAAATCAAACAGATAGAAATCCATGAGCCTGATTATTATGTGAAACAACTTGAACGGTACCAAAGACCAATGTTCAAGTGCCAATCAATTTATATCAACAACCAAAGGTTCGATTATCTAATTGATTGAACTATGCACAGCCTGTGATATTTCAATTATATAAACAAATATAATGCGGAAAAGAAATAACACAGACACCAGAAATTTTGTAAACGAGGAAACCGCAAATGCAGAAAAACCCAGGGACCTAGTCCGTATTTGAACACCATACTGTATTAAGCTGCTACAGACACTAGCCTACTCCAAGTTAACTTCGGACTGGAATGTAGTTGAGCCCTAACCAATCTCACACTGATCAAGGTACAGTCGCGTTCCTTACGCCTTTGAATCCCAACAGGACTTTGCGCACTTGATTCCCTTAGCTGATCGCACCCAAAACTAAGAGTTGCTACGACCCAAAGTCGAAGACTTGATAAACCAATCTGTCTCACACAGAAAAGTCTATTGAATAGATAAATCTGTCTCCCACAGAAATACCTAAGAGTTTTGTTCCGTCTTTTGATAAATCAAGGTGAACAGAAACCAATTGATATACCGGACTTATCTTCCCGAAGAACAGCCTAGTAATATCAATCACCTCACAATAATCTTAATCGTATGGTAGAGAAACAAGATATTGTGAAATCACAAACGATGAGACGAAGATGTTTGTGACTACTTTTTATCTTGCCTATCGGAGATTAAATCTCGAGCAAATCTTAGAGAAGATAGTACTCAATCACGATAGAAAACAGCAAGATCAGAACACGCAACTACAGAGAAATAGTTGGGTCTGGCTTCACAATCCCAATGAAGTCTTCAAGTCGTTAACCTACAGGGTTTTGGAAAAAACTTAAGGTTAAAGGAGAATCGCCTCTAGTCACAACTAGTATCACACAGGAGGTGTGGGGATTCAGTTTCCTAGTTGCTAGAGTTCTCCCTTATATAGTCTTCAAATCATGGTTTGCAATCAATGTTACCTTGGTAACAAAGCATTCAATATTCACCGTTAGATGAAAACCTGATTAGACTCAAGCTAATATCTTTCAACCGTTAGATCGAACTTAGCTTGTTACACACAAATGAAAAGTGACTTCATTTAGATATGGGTAACTTTACCTAAATGTGTACACCTTGTTGGCTCAACAATAGTTAACCCAAGTTAGCCATATGAACACTTGCATATCAACCTTATTCATCTTAACCATAACTAGTTCAAATGACTCAAATGAAACTAGTTCTAGAGTTGTTCAATTGTTTATATTCTCATAGAAGTATACAAGACACAATTGAAGCAAAATCGATTTTGATTCACTCGAATCAATTCATGAACATTATAGTCACGGTTTGCAAAAGATTGCATTCCTTAATATATAAATGTATTAGTTCATGAACAAACCGATTTTAGAACATAACCTACTCAAGTATGCAAACGGGTATGCATACCTAAGTGGCCGGACTAAGTTTGGGTTCGCCAGTATGCGAACGGGTACGCATACCTTCCAAACTCAGTTGAATCCCGGAACTTGAAACTCATGCCAGTACGCATATTGGTATGCACACTAAGTTCCCGGACTTCCATTAAACCAATCAGTACGCATACGGGTATGCATACCACAGTTCCCGAACTTGGAATAACTTGCAACAGTTAGCATACAAGTACGTATACTGTGTTATAACCAATCATGGTTAATAGTTCTTAACTGTCATTTCAATCATTGAAACATTCTCGGAAGACGACAATAGCTGTCTCACACAAACTATTAGCTTCAAAGCAATTTTCAAGTGATCGAATGATCAATACGAAACATTCCAAGTCTACATCAAATGACTGTCTCACACAAATCATGTAAGATGTTACCAGGCGATTTTCACATGATCATCTTTTGACTTTCGTCAAGAATATAAGATGAACTTGGTTAAAGCGAAAGCTTACCAACACATGTTTCGAGAAATATGTAAGCGAGTTAAACTCAACTCGAAATATGAAATGTGTATAATCGAAGTCTATATAGCTATACGACTTTTGTCTCAAATAGGAGATAGAGCAGATAGACTTTTGAGTGATAGATGAGTTCAAGTCTCCACATACCTTTTGTTGATGAAGTTCCACAAGTTCCCCTTAGTAGTTATTCGCTTTCAATTGATGAACGCCGTGAAGTCTAATGCTCAACTAAACTTTCTATCCTAATCCGAGACTTAGCTATAAGTAGACTAGAAATCAAGACTTATAGTTTTGGCAACTAAACTTGACAAACAAGCTCTAGATAGCAACGCTTGCGAGTTCGACCGAACAGTGCTCTAATAATAAGCTTGAAAAAGAATTACCTTGAGTTTATTTTTTGGGTACAAAAACATTTTGGTTTTTCATATCGAAGTATCTATTAAGGGGGAATTCGTTAACATGGTAATTCTCACGCTACCTTACAATTACAGCACTAACGTTTTAATTTTTATAGATCCCAACAATGAAAAACTAAGTTTTGTTGATATGTTCCTCTTATAATGCTCTACATTCTTAGAAGAAAAATCAATGGATCCTGGATACAAAACCACCATCTAACCATTGTAATTTCTACAATTGATTTTCAAAGTGGTCAGTGGTGGTGTTAGACGTCTTGGATTGTGCTCATTTTGGGTAGTAATGAACTGGATATATTACCGAAACACTAGCTTCAGCTAAACTGGAGCATATTAAATACGACAAAATAGGGTTATTCGGAAGTAATTCCTAAAACCCTGATCCTCATATTTTTATTAATGGAAAAAACAAACTGATAAATTAGTGTTAATTAAGTTATAGTTAATGTCAGAAAGTTAGAGTAATAGTAGAGAGATTGTGTGTCAGGGATGATGAAGAATTTCTTAACGGAACCCAAAATGCTGATTAATTTTTTTTGGAAGTAAATGAAAATTATAATGTCGCAAATAGTCAGGTATACGTGTTAAGGAGCTCGAAACTTATACTTTATTTATAATCGTCAAAACACGAAAAAAGTATCAAGTTTTTCATTTTTTATGGGCTTTATATAACCCAGAATCGACATGGTTATTGAACAAATACATAACGGTTCTTGATAATCAACATGTTATATAAGTTCATAATTGCCAATTCCGGATATGACCAAAAATCGGCAGGTACAAAATACATAACCTTCCTATTGTAATTGTATGCTCAATTCAATTGAAATCAACAGATATAAATGTTCATATCTTCCGATTTTGGCCCAAAAACATACAAAATTTTTGAATTTTCTTTTATACTTTACAATCAGCAGCTATGAATTTTTATATTAGTTAATTGCAACACTTAGAATTTCATAAAGAAACATGAGGTTTGTAATCGGCAGTTGTAGATGCAAACACCTTTCTATTTTGGCTATTAAATTTGACATTAAACTTTTGCATTTTGTTCATTGTAAATCGACAAGTAAGTCACTTAATACCAACCGATTGTTCTTGATGTTCTTCCTGAATGATGAACATCAAGAACAATCCTTGGTCATGTATATATGTAAATACCTGCCAATTGTTTTTATGTTCTTCGTAAATGATTTCTTAAACTCGACAGCCTAATTTTTTAAAAACTCATATTTTAATGGGTAACATCAATTAAAAATTTAAATTTTTAATTGAAATCCGGACATAATTCAGTTTTTAGGTTGGAATACTTGATGAAACGGTAAGTAACAGTTTTAGGTCGAAGTATTAGGTTAAGGATAACTTAGACTTTTACATCCTTTAGATACCCGTATCGTGCTAACCTAGTTGAACATAAATTTTATATGCCCCAATTAATAAAAGGAATACGGCCTCAACTTAGCCAAATTTACTATTGTTTGGGTTTATAAAAAGGAAAATTGGTGCTGAAATTGTGGGAAGAACAATGTCACCTTCACTTTTACTCCCTCTGGTCTGGCTACGATGTGGCCCCTCTTTATCTATTTTAACACATTTAGTTTTAACAAATTAAATTCACATTTTCTTCCTCACATAAAAAGTATTTCCTTAAAAATGCCCCCCTCCAAATTCTTCTCAAATGAGGATCCGCTATTTGAAGAAAAAAAAAGTAAAATCTAAAATAAACAAAAATAGCGGTTAAAATGACATATAACAAATTTCCAAGAAGCGTCAACAAACTAAAATGGGCGAGCACATCCTAGCTACACCGCCTTTACTCTATATTTGCAAAAGTTTCAGCCATATAGGTTTACCATATAGGCCATTGACTTTTTGGCACGAGTGCTATGTTGATATTGTTCACTTGAGTCAACTATGATCATGGGTGAAGAATTATTTTATTTACTATATATCAATAACTCTGGAGCCTTCCTTTAGCCTAATTATTACAATGAGATTTTTAAAAAGAAAATAAACTTTCTATTTGCATCTGAAAAATGGTGACAAACATCTCTGATTTACACTTTGGGTTACAAAGGAAAAAAGAATAAGAATCATCATACTACTAGTAACACTACAATCCAACTACAAAAACCTAAACACTGCAATTAGCAAGGGACTGCAGAAAAGAGAAACAAAGAGAATTTCTCCTATATTCAACCAGAACTAGTAACTGTGCAAATTTTTCAACCAATGTATTCACATAATGGACTTAACAATGCTTGTTTCCTGCTTCTGCCTTCTTCTATATCTATTGTTAAATTGAATTTCTCTTTTACTCCTTTGCTCCTTTGTCCACCAAGAAAAAATGATTTCAATATCTTGCCTGTACATGTGCTTTCTTCATAAATATTTGACCACATATGTGCTGGCCTCAAGAACCGTAAAACTGACAGAGACCTCTTAAAAACGGAATGAATTCCAAAACTAAGTTGATTCAAAGGAAGACACAAACTACCCCATGAAAAGATATTTCAAGTCATCAACGGTGAGACGAGTCTGTTGACCACCTGCATCATCCTCCCCAAATGCAGATGCAACCATTGATCTCTTCTTTTCCTGAAAAGTCAGTCCCAAACATATCTAGGTCAATCACCATTCAACAAAATCCAAGTTGTAAAACTACAAAATCCTATTTAAAAGGTCCCATCAAGAGACTATAAGCTTGTGTTCAGCACGTTGTGAAAGCAGAACATACTAGTATAGAAAGAGAAAAAAGAGAGAAGGAAGTGGAAAGTTGGAACTAAGAAAGATAATGGGAACAAAATGAATGTAGCAAAGAAATT
Source organism: Papaver atlanticum (assembly GCA_023531105.1). Classification (NCBI taxonomy): domain Eukaryota; kingdom Viridiplantae; phylum Streptophyta; class Magnoliopsida; order Ranunculales; family Papaveraceae; genus Papaver; species Papaver atlanticum. Next base: position 20,019,305 of record JAJJMB010007708.1, read on the forward strand.
CAGCTTAATTCCAATATCACAACATGTAGATCTCAAAACTGATTATATGTTAAAGTAGCCCCGCATCCCCTTGGGTTCTCTAAATTTGTTTAAGAGTCTAATGGTTGAACAACTCTTCCTCTGTCGGTTTTCAATAGGATTGAGGTCCATGGGCTTTAACATTGTATCTGAACAGATAAATATTGATGGTCGAATTTGTTTGCCTGCCAACAGGGTATCATTTACTTGTCTTTCGCCATCTCTCTCAGTGAAGCTGAGTATTTGAAATGGTCATAAGGTGGCTCCAGCGCTTTGCCTTTCATCTAGACCTCCTGCTGTTTATGTGTTCAATGCAACGCCACCTAATTTTCTGTTCTCTACATCATTGATGATTATGCACTCCCCTTCCTAGTCAAACTAACCCAGTTTCCAAGTTTTAGAGCCTAGCCCTAGGGATTCACCCTAAAATTACAATCTAAAAAGATCCAGTGTTTCTAATCCGCAATAATTTCAACCTAACCTAAAACATGTAATCCTGAAGAGCAAAACAAAAAAAATAAAGCAAAACAATTAGAAAAGTTAAGTATACCTGAAGAGCTAGTATTCGATCTTCAACTGTATCCTTCACAGTTAATCGCAAAACAGAAACAGGACGAGTCTGTCCGATCCTATGTGCTCTATCAATTGCTTGGTCTTCAGTTGTAGGATTCCACCACAGGTCCAGAAGAAGAACATGACAGGCAGCAATCATGTTCAGGCCAAGACTTGCAGCTTTTAAAGACATAATGATAACAGTGACCTGTTACAAGCAAAGGAGGAAATATTCAGATTTAAGGAATCTAATTGAGATTTCGTGGGAAGGATCTTCACTTATTTCTACAGCTGATTTTTATTACATGAGGTCCCCTCCTGTTTAGATTAAGGACACATACTGGGCTCTTTAAGACTTATGCTTCCCAATCAGACAGCCGTAAAATGCTGAAAGTAAATTCCCGTTCTTCTGTCACTTGCTTGGTGGAATAAATTGCTTTGCCTTGTGTTCAAACTTAATTTCTGTGTACCCCTAGATATCTATACATTTTAACTGTAAAAATAATATGTAAATTAAAAAGATGAAAAGAAACGCAAACAAACCTCTGGAAGTGTCTTAAAATCCTTCACAGCTTTATCCCTAGCGAGAACAGACATTGTCCCATCCAGTCTTCTATATTGAATTGAAGAACTCTTCAAACGAGCTTCAAGCAAATCCAGCATCCGTGTCCATTGAGAAAAGACAATTGCTTTCTCAGGGACTTGCGAGATTAAGCAATCCGAAATTTTCTCCATGCCGAGAAGTTTTTTGCCGATTGTATTACTGGCTAATTCCTTGCAATGAGAATCAGAAGCAATCTTTTCACTAATTTCGGAGGAACTCACTTTGATGGCACAATTTCTTGGTTTAGAGAGTGACTCAAGAACTTCCATAGCAGCTTTGATTTTGGATGATTCAGAAATGCCCTCTGAACAAGGCTCAAGTTTCTCAGCGAGTTGCAGGTCAGATTTGCCAATAGAACAATCATGACTAGGCTCGTTGGACACAGAACTTCTTAATGTTCCTCTTGAAAAGATTGATGTCACACTTAGTTGAACCTTGCACTGGGTAGAAGGACACTGCGTATCGTCACCTGTGAGGTGTTCACAGATGCATTGATTACAGAAGACATGACCGCAGATAGTAACAACAGCATCTTCAGGGGGGTCCTATCACACAAAATCAAACAAAATGTAAAACAAAAGATTTACAAATGAGAAACTAGAGATAAGGCTGTGTTACAAAAACAAAACAAAACAGACTGAAACCTTCATTTGCCAGCATTAAATTGACAAAAGGAATCAAAGAACTTTTACTGGCATCGGCAACTTGCAAGTACAACATAAAACTATCTAAGACTCGGGATCTACAAATGAATACAAATAAATATTGTCAAGTGAGAATGACTTACTTTACAGATGCTACAAATTGCCAAACAACCTTCCAAAGTGGTTAGAAGATCCATTTGTTTTTCCCTTGGAAGTGCCTTTGCTATCCCTAGAGAGGATTTCCAAACAGAATTAGAATTATATCCCTTAACAAGAAGAGGATGGCCACAAGCTTGTCGAAGGCGCAATAGCATCAAGAGAATATTAACGTAATTTTGCTTGACGGTCCCAGCTGCTGCATAAACCTGATGACGAGGCAAGAGTACAACATGTTAGAGACCAATTAAAATGTTATCGCCACAGTGCAGGCTAGACCTAAGGCTAATACTACAACAAACATCGCAAAGCTCTTACTTTGAACTGGGCACGTGAATCAGCCTCTAGCTGGGAGTAAAAATCCCGTTCCTCCATCGAGAAATCCACCTTTTTGAGTTCTATGGTTTTTGGAGGTAATGTGATGATAGGCTCCCCGTCAATAACCGTGGCTACAGAAAACATTTACTACCATTAAATAAGTATAACTCAATTGCAAAATGTCAGCATTCATGTATTCCTAGTTGCACTCCGAGAAAAATAAACGAAAGCGAACATAGATACGAACTTGTGTATTGGATCAACTGACAGATCACCAACATTGGGAGTTCAAGAATTGCCAAAGAGTCAATATATTTACTGATCCATTAGTTGGAAGATATGGTTCAAGTAGCCATCTGAAAAAGAATGGTGGCCATCCACTACTACTGATATCCACCAAAATAAATCAAATAAGATGAAATGCAAAACTGAATTTGATTTTTACCTTTTGTGCGACGCAGCATTATTGTCTTTAGGACAGCTTGCAGCTTCTTGTACCCATGTTCGGAGTTCCGCTGAATTGGAGCCTTTATTGTTGACAAGAATAACTTATAAGAAGCATAAGGGTCGTATCTAAGAAATCTGAAATAGCTATAAAGATCATCAATCGCATTCTGGATGGGTGTTCCTGACAAGCACCACCTTCTTTTAGCTCGGAGTCCCCAACAAGCCCTAGCAACTTGAGTCCTGTGATTCTTTATGCTCTGGGCTTCGTCCAACACTACTCTAAACCATCCAACCCTTGCAAGAGGGCGTGCATCAACATCAAGCAATCCACTATCCATACTGTCTTTATCCTTCCTATTTTTCTTACCTGAACTTGGAGGATACTTCCTCTTTTTATTGGAAGAGAGTCCCACTAGAGAATTATCACCAGCTTGTCGCTTCCCTTTCTCCTCATCATCTTTGTCAACAAGTGGCTGCTTCGGAACCTCCATGCTTACAATTGAGTATGTCGTGAGGACAACATCATATTTGGCCAGCTCAAAAGGATCTCTAGTGCGGTTACTTCCATGATATACGAGAACAGAAAGGTTAGCTTCTTTTCTGACCTTAGTATGCAGCTCATCAGCCCATTGCCGAAGGACACTTGTTGGACACACAACCAGTGTCCCAGCAGCTGGCCTACCCTTCCTCAGAACAAAAGCATTCTCACAGTTTCTAAGATTTTTATTTTTATTCACTATGTCATGACCAGAATAACCATCTTCCTTACTTTCGTCAAGGTCCACAACACCATCCTCGTCGTCCAAGTTCAAGGCTTCAGACTCCTCTTCCTTCACAACCATGGAAGTCACTTTGGAAGATGGAGATCTTTCCTTCAGTATCAGTGCAATTGTTGATATTGTTTTTCCCAAACCCTGTCAGACAGTGATCAAACAAGATATAATTACTTATTTTTCTTGATAATGAAACTTCAAAAAAGGTCGAGGAATAGAGATCACTATGAAACTAAACCTGATCATCTGCAAGTATTCCTCCAGAGCAGTGATAGCTGGCTGTTTCCTTTTGGACCATCCAGGATAAAGCAATTCGCTGCCCAGAAAAGCTTCAACATTATATTGATTGGATAGCATAAGAAATACTTGGGTAACAATTGTATATTTATATCGTAATGGATGACATCTTGGCAGAGAGGGTATATACGCAAGCCATTAATATCAGCAACAATTGAGAACACAAGGCACACCACAAAATGAATACATTATATAAGATCGAGTTTTGAATCAGAAGACTAGTGGACCACTAACTGGGGGAGTACTTGCTGCAGGCCGGTACTGAGCCCAACATATGGACTCAATAATTGGGCGACACCCTCTCACCCCTAAACCACCCTCACACCAGAAATGAGTCTCCCACTAAACCGAGAGCACTTGTGCGCATAAGGAAACAAAGAGTACTAAATCCATACCTGATGTCTCAAGAGAGGAACAGCCAAAACACCATCTGGTGGACTAGCTTCTGTCTTGGGCTGAGAAAGATCCTGCAGTGCATCAAATCCTTAGTTCAATATTTCAAAGCACCCCACACAAATTGTTAAGCAAAACCAGAGGATTGGTCAAAAAGATAACAGTTATGAAAAAGAAAAAGAAAAAGTATGGTACACTGAAACTGCAGTTTCATAGCACCCCATAATTCTAAATCAGCAGGCTTGACAAAGGTATGCTATATAAAATTGTTTTTTCCAATCTTTTGGCCTTGCCTACTGTCTTTTCACAGACCCCATCAGGACCACAAAAGAAAATTTGTGCCACGCTTAACGTTAAATAGAACATAAAAGATTTTGAGTATTAGGCATAAATAAGAATGTAAAAACTATGCAGGACATAAGTTGGACATATATTTCAACACGTTCTACTTCCAGTATTATTACTAAACACATGTTGGTGATAATTACCTGCAATGCAGCTCTAAAAACAACCCTTTCATCAGTTGCATTAATCCGCGTGACTCCCATTTCTGGGTTAATGGAGTCATTGAATCCAGAAGAGTGAGCTGTAACGAGAGATTTTCCATGCACTAAAACTGAAGCTGGAGTTCTGGGGTCACTGATGTCTTCAAGGATGCATAAATCAGCATCATCCTCAATGCAAATTATGTCCCTTTCACTTGAAGCCAACGAGTGAAAAGCATTGTTACTAGAAGGCCCATTGATACCAACTGGTGAAGGGCAGTACTTAACACGTTTACTGATGGCATCTGCTACATGTTCAATTTTGCCAATTCCTTCCCCAGAAGTGATTTCCTTCTTAGTATAGGGCAGTGGCTGAATTAAAGACCGCGATAGACTTGTAGCAGCAGAGGCATTAGAAGAAGGATCTCTTCTATTAGTGCAGTCTCTCATGAAGATCCCACTGAGAGATGCATTAGTTATTACATCCTCTGCTCCTGAAGTAGTCTCAGAATTTGTACACCCATTTTGATACACTAGAACATTATCCACTACCCCGTCCTTAGTGTACATCATGTTCTCTCTCTTAATGGAAGTCGAATTGTCAGTGACACATCCACTATCAGCGACAGCACTTGAGACTTCACAAGACACTGCTGCCGAACAATTGTTGCTCGACTTAACATGAGAAACTCTACAATCACTAATCTCAGAATACGGTGCAGTTGGTGGTAATAGCTGGTGTGTATCCATGAACTGAAACTCCATTGAAGATGTAGATGGATTTCTTTCCAGTGATCCCAGATATTCCATACTGCTTCCACTTGCAGCACTGTAAGTTCCATGAGAGATCTCTGATTTCTCTGTTTCCATCATAAATTGTGTAGGACCTGCATGGTTGAACATTTAAAAAGTTATTCCTCGGACAACAGAAGATTTAGCCATGCATCAACTAAGTACGTCGTACAATACAAATCAGCACCAAATATTGAATGTTTCTATAAAACGGTATGACATACATCTCAAATGAAGATCTCCTCCCAGATGCTGGAATTCATTCTCCCCAGCAATTTCACTCTTCACGTGCATGAAATTCATACCACCAGAGGAATTTGGAATCTGGTTACCTTCCCCTTGAGCAAGATATAAGGCAGTACTGTAATCCGGTATAAAGTTCAGTATCCTTTCGCAATCAGTGCTCCTCTCCCCAGACCAAATGTCATGTTCTGAATGAGAACTTGAAAACCAATCTCTAAGACTGGCAGAGCAGCTATCAACAGGAGAGTTAGTACTTGATGGAGCTTCATGTTTACTTTGATCATATATCATGCCATCAAAATATCCTGGAGACCCAGTAAAGCAGTCTGATTCCATCTCCGAGTTACAATATGATGGATCCAAATATGCCGGAGGATACCAAGCAGTGGATTCTTGTCCCACTTGATGTGCCTCCCCGCATTCTTGACTACCTGAAAGCAACGCCAAAAAGACAAATGCAAACCCAGATTTGCAATTAGGTCTTACCAATACCTTCACATAGACATCAATCGGGAACAGCTAAGAGATTATAAATACATTATGTGAAATATATAGGAAGAGTCACTGCCATAGAAACCAACCATTTTGATGTTCGGGTGCTCTCTCCTTGTGGACATCATCAGAAGTTAACTCTGCTTGGATGAAGCTTTTACCTGACAGATCCTCTGGACTACTCTGTAAATCACTTCATGTTATTATACAGAGATGGTACTAAATAGGGGTACAAAAAAGAACTAATATCAAACTAATAAACTAGAGTGTAACTGTCCAGTGAAACTACTACAAAAGAAAGATATTTGCAACAAAGAATCTTTTGTGATGCCCAGAAATTAATCTAGGGTGTGATATCATCCCTCTCTTTTGTTCTTTATCATCCCTCGACAAAATTTGAGATCTAAGACACGTGATTTTAAAAGCATAAAACACTACGCCCATACATTTCTAGGTTCAACTTTGCTTTAAGAAACAGCCCCAGATTGTCTGAGCGGCACCAAGTATGTTCTTTAAAGTTTACACGTATATCCTTTTATTAAGTTCGTAAAAATCAGACATGAACAAAAGCAGAAGCTTTTTCGTCTTGCAAATCTCAAGCGTAAAAAAATAAAATCTGCCCATGGGACTGATAAAAGTTTCAGTGGTGATATTCCTTGATCCATTTTTAGGTATAGGACCCATCAGAAGACAAATTACCCTAGGTTTACATACGAACGAACTTCTCCCTGAATAATTTTAAAATTTGAATTCTATCCCTAAGAAAAATACTAGAGTGGTTATTTCCTAAAACGAATTTGGGAAGTGTTTACAAACCTTGAAATTCGTAGCTTAAAAAGAGATCTATTAATAAATAGTGTGCTAGTTGGTACATATAGAGGATAGAGAGATTACTGCTACAAAATAATTCAAAGTGGGAATAAGATGAAAGGAGAGTTGCACTACCTAAGGTAGAGTTGTAAACGTCTCCACGTCAATTAAATAGAGAGATTCAACACCTAGGGCAGTGAACAACTTGAAAGTAAAGTTGTAAACATTATTTGTTATTTATACAAATTAAGCTTCTCTCGACTCTTGAGCAATCATCTATTCTGTTATTTCTCTTGTTTAGCTACTGTTTGTTATCTTATTGGGTCTAAGTTGGTCAAGTTGGTATCTGAGCTAAAAGGTAGTACAGCAATGTTTCCTGTGATGGATGGAAGGGCTTTTGTACCATAAAATCCCGGTATTCTGATAGAATCACAAGAAGAATGAATCAGTGAAAACATCTGTTTTAACATCATCAAATCCACAAGAATTCTATATGGAGAATTGGCAGAACATATATGCTGGAGATGCAGAAAAACGTGAATCTAGTGATGGAGATGGTATATAGATTACAATCTGCATCTTCCAAAACAACAGATATTTAGACACCAAACCAGAATTCATAAAAATAGCTCAGGCCTGTTGGAATTTGTCCATTCAAATTGGAGGCAATGAGAATTAAGTCCAACGAAGCTGGACCGAGTCTTTGGAGGTTTATTTCAGCACTAAGGGGTTTATCGAGGAGCAAAAGGTGAGTTTTCGCCAGACTAAAACTTAGTAAACATGCTCTAATTTGGTGGGAAGCATACACATCCTCTCTTAACAGTGTGCAATTCTGCGGGCCGTGGAAGATCAGCGTGCAAGAATCCCCTACTGAGTGCCGCAAGCAAGCCATGGCATTGAACGTGAATATGAGAGATTCAGAAACTGTATAAGAATACAAGGTAGGATAAACATTCCTTAATCAGACGCAGCTGACACTTTTCTTAGTTAATCGTATTGACGATGGTTGCAAAAAAGCTATGCACAATTGGATGATGAATCAACCCTATGATGCGCAATAGGTCTACAAAGAGAGGAAAGGATAGATTATGCAGCAGCAAGCCAAGGTGACCACTATTGTGATAATTGTGAAATTAATCGACGAACTAAGGAAGGATGCTGGAAATTGCATTCGAAGTTTAAACCACCATGGTGGACAGACCGAAACAGACTACTACACACTTCTGTGGGGAAGAAGATGAGGTGATCGTAGGGTCATCTGAATTACATACGAAGCTGGAAATGGTGAAAAGCAAATAGAAAGTTGCTCTTGCTCAAGACACTCATACCCAGAGCTACAAAAGAAGCTCAATTATTGGTCTGACGCTTTACAGGGACCAGACGCCTTCTGATGGAGATGGGTATGATCCAATTTTAAGTGCATAACCCATCAGAAGACCCAATACCTAGGCTTTAGACTATTCCTCATGCATATTGACTAGTTCTACGTTTGCAGCTATAAGAAGTTCTCTACATAACCATTGTCTATCAAAATCTAATAATGTCGAATTACCAATTTTCATCTCACTGATTTTTTTTTAGGGAAAACAGATGAGCAATATCCTCTCTAGTGCACGATACTTTTCAAGTTGTAATCAAATAGAATCTTAAAAATAAAAACCCTAAAATCCAAAAAAAAATTAGAAAAAAACGTACCTGGTTATGGTCAATAGATGGATCAGAATCTTCAGAAAGAATTGCATTAAGTGAATCAAGATCAATCGAGTATTTATCCCAGTCATTAGTTTCCAAATCACCAGTAGACCAAAAATCAAAATTATTATTCTCAGTCTTCAACATCTTGATAAAAATCTCATGAGGAGTAGTAAAAAAGTAATAACGAACCCTAAATATACCAAATTGATTTCACACAGACGACAGAAAAACCCTAGAATTTTACAATTTTGTGGTATTGAAAGGAAAGTTCGTTTTTTGGTTTTTTTTAGAATAAAACGCGACTTCGTATTGGAGAGAGGAGACGAAGACGACCAAGGCGCGAACGTGTACGGTGAGAAGGATTAAGAGGCTTTTGAGACCGTGGGTTTAAATAGAGTGTGAAACCGAGTTTGAGACTGACAAATTTTAGTACTTTGTTTTGAACCAATTATAACAACGTTGCTTACTTGGAAAGATATAGATATTGTGCTCTGCAGTGGTGGGTCCTACTACCAAATTCTGATGATTTTTTATTTATTTTTTGAGAGAGAAGTAACTTTTATTAATATTAAGGAACTTCTCTGGGTACAGTTGCCCCGGGGAATCATTGAGTACAATTACATTTAGGATGGTTGGGCATGAATTGTCCCAAATGAAAGTGTTTGTGTTACCTCTTATTTTTTGTTGTTTGTCGATTGCATAGTTGGCCAATCCATCTGCCGCTTGATTCGACTCCTTATATATGTGTGTGATTGTGTAGTTGGGTATATGCTCCAGATGTTGGTTGATTTCCTTAATCATTTTTCGGATGATCCACGGAGATTGTGTGTCGCCATGCTTGATTAAGCTTTCTAAAGCGGTTGAGTCCGTCTCAAATTAGATGTGATTCCAACCTTTACTGATGACTTGTTATATAAGGGAAACGATATTTTAGGTTCCCATTTGAATTTTGAAATTTTCAACCGGGACCAGGTGGGAGTGAAGTACTCGTCTCATTTCAGGAAATTGGTACAGTGATGTACAAACGGATCTGCTCACTGTTACGCGTCCCACCAGCTCATTTATTAGCGAGCCAAGGTTTTCATATTTTTGGAAAGTGGGGGTAGTTTGCTAGAAATTGGCAGGTGGTTGGATTTGCTTTAAAATAAATTTGATTCTCGACTTAATTAAATTAAAAAGTTATTAATTAGTTGGACTTTATGACAAAAGAAAAATTGTTTTTAATTGTTTTTGCTTCTGGTATTTAAATACTTGGCTTTTGCTTATGGTACATGTCAATATTATGAAGTTACCAAATTCATATAAAACAAAATATTCTTCACACCTGGATTGATAATCCCAATGGAATTAAATGATCCCATGTAGCAGCCTACGTTTTGCTGAAATCTTTAAAGACGAGTAAAACGATATACACGAAAGAAAGGAAAGTAAGATGGTAAATTAAGTAAAATATTGTACCATTTATGTTCTTATAACTCATACACTTGGATATCGACTAGTTTTCAAAATATTTTGTGTCGTTACCCAATAACTTTAGGATTGTGCTATCATGGTTCAGGTCATAGGTACGATTCAAACACATGCAATTTCTTTTTTGTAGAGAGTTCAAACTGAAAAATAAATGTGTTCGTATGGGATATGAACCATGCACTTATTTATTTGAATCCTATCTTCATACAAAGATTTAGTAAACTCAATCAATTCATTCTCTGGGTTATTTGCAACATCGATTCAATCTACCATTTCTATACTAAATCCTTTAATATCATTATCAAATTTTCTTCATCATTTGCAAAGGATGATAGTTACCAACAAGAGTCTAGTTCAATAGAAGAGATTTGGTTCATTACAACAGAGATCAACATCTACGAACACACTAAAATCCTGCCTAAAACCCTTCTACATACCAAATAAACTACAATCCTGAAAGCAAAACATACATTTTCCAACATCACTTATAACTTATACCTTACAAAAACAACAACCAAAGTATTTATACCCAAAGCACGAAAATTGTTCACCGCCACTGGCACTACTTCATAAGAAACTTTAAACGTCGTCCGCACAAACCAAAAGAGTAAAAAGATTTTGAACATCCACAACACATAAGAAGAAAGGAAACATCAAACATCATCCAAAAGCTATTTACCCAGCATTTTCTGATGTTCCAGGGGTGATTTTTAATAATCATCGCCAGCGTAGCTGTCTCAGTCCTCCTTTTCATATTGCGCATTATACCCACTCCTAGATGAAGCTGCTGACCCATAACCATTCTCATCATCATCTCATGATTCATCACTATCGTCATCATCCTCCTCCTCTGGCTCATCACTGCTTATTGGCTCACCATATGCATCAATGCCTTCAACTGTATCTCCATATGAATTTATGTTCAATCTTTACTGCATGGTCCTTACAAAGATGGGAGGATTTTCCTTCTCAGCCAGATTACGCTTGCACAAAGCATCCTTAGCCCTTAAAGCCTCCTTATTTTTCTCCTCTTCTGCTGCAGAATCCTCATCTGAAGAACTTATCTCCTCCGTATAGTATTCATAAACTTCATCAGACTCTTCACTTTCAGTTTCACTTTGTCTTTTCCTCCAGACATAAATCCTCACTATCATCTATTTCTCTTTTCATCCTCTCTGTTCTTGCGCATATTTTCAGCTTCCACTCAACAAACTCTTTTGCATTTCTTTCTTGACTTCTCTTGTAATATGACAAATTGTTGCATCTCTATATCTCTCTGTAAAGAAAATTTCCCAATTTTATAATTATCTGGTCTTGAGTCTCAAAGCATTCCGCTTCACAAACTCATCTGTGCTTGAGGGTTGATTTCCATTTGGTGTATTTTCTCATAAAATTCACCATTACCTCTTGAAAAAACAGGGGTCTAACAACCACACCCACTATTTTGTTCGACAATCTGTATGGACTAACTCCAATATAATTCCAAGAGAATCAACTAGACAGTCAGAATCAATCAAAGAAAGATATCCAAGAGTTATATCTCTTTCTCAAATCAATCAGCAAATCAACAGAATGGAATCCGTAAACTGATTGGTATGAGAATATCTTGAACGGTACCAAAGACCAATGTTCAAGTGTAAATCTATTTCTATCAACAACCAAAGGTTGGATTTACCAATTGATTGAACTACACACAACCTGTGATATTTCAATTATATAAACAAATATAATGCGGAAAAGAAATAACACAGACACCAGAAATTTTGTTAACAAGGAAATCGCAAATGCATAAAAATCCCGGGACCTAATCCAGATTTGAACACCACATTGTATTAAGCCGCTACAGACACTAGCCTACTACAAGTTAACTTCGGACTGGAATGTAGTTGAGCCATAACCAAGTCTCGCACCGATTAAGGTACAGTCGCGTTCCTTACGTCTCTGAATCCCAGCAAGACTCTACGCACTTGATTCCCTTAGCTTATCTCACCCACAACTAAGAGTTGTTATGACCCAAAGTCGAAGACTTATAAACAAATTTGTCTCCCACAGATAAGTCTATTCTGATAGATAAATCTGTCTCCCACGGAAGTACCAATGAAGTTTTTGTTCCGTCTTTTGATAAATCAAGGTGAACATGAACTAATTGATAATCCGGTCTTATATTCCCGAAGAACAGCCTAGAAATATCAATCACCTCACAATAACTTAACTATATGGTAGAAGAAGAAGTTATTGAGGAATCACAAAGAATAAGACGAAGAGATTTGTGATTAATTTTTATATCTTACCTATCGGAGATAAATCTCGAGCAAATCTTAGAGAAGATAGTACTCAACACGATAGAACAAGTAAGATCAGAATACGCAACTACAAAGAAAATAGTTGGGTCTGGCTTTCAGAATCCCAATGAAGTCTTTAAGTCGTTAACCTATAATGGTTTTGGAAAAACCTAGGTTAAAGGAGAATCGACTCTAGTCGCAACTAGTATCACACATAAGTGTGGGGATTAGGTTTTCCAGTTGCTAGAGTTCTCCCTTATATAGTCTTCAAATCAGGGTTTGATAGCTTAGAAACAAAGCAATCAATATTCACCGTTAGATGAAAACCTGATTTAAGATTCAAGCTAAGTTTGCTTAAAACCAAAGCAATATCTCTTCACCGTTAGATGGTTTTAGCTTGTTACACACAAATGAAATATACCTTCATTTAGATATGGATAACCGTACCTAAACGTGTATATTTAGTTGGCTCAACAATAGTTAACCGAAGTTAGTCATATGAACACTTTTGTATTAACCTCATTCATCTAATACTTCTAGATCAAATATGATGATCAACCAAACAAGAAAGATAATCAAATGAATCTAATTGTGTTACTCATAAAGTTGTTCAATTGTATATATCTCATAAAAGTATATAAGAAACAATTGAAGCAAAATCGGATTTGATTCATGATTGTACAAAGTACGTATACAAGAATCAATTTATGAACCCTTTTTTTTTTGCTAAATAATAATGATTTTATTAATACCAAAAATGTTAACAAAAAACAGATGACAGAAGAAAAACAAATGACAGAAGAAAAACAGAAAGAAAATCCAGGCCTTTATATACAGGCATACACTCAAAAAATAATAAAATTTAAAATAAGGAAAGAAAGGAATTTATATCTTATTGATGAAGTTAAGCTTGCTTGTGTATATTATGTACTCCCCATTATTTAATCTAGCACCCTTTTTGGCTAAAGAATCTGCAGAGAAATTGATTTCTCTGAAGCTATGAATAAAGGACCATTGCAGCTTGTTGCTTATTTTATTTCATTTAGAAGTGGTCAACCAAGGTAGTTTACCATTCTGAAATGCAGAAATGGTAGCCTTAGAGTCTGTTCTGAAACACACTTTCAAAAAATTGTTTGCTATAGCCCATTCACCATCACACAATACGGCCATTATCTCAGCTAAGAAATTTGTTGCTATCCCCATGGCACCAGAAGCTGCTACCACTACATCTCCTTTCCAGTTTCTGCCAATAAAGCCAAAACCTGCTGCTCCAGGATTACCTTTTGAAGCTCCATCACAGCAGATGAGCAAGCAATCCTCTTCTGGAATATGAAAAAATATCTCTTTTACCTGAATTATTCTAACTCTTCTGCACTTTAAGCTCAATGCTTTTAAGATCTGTAGATCATAAGAAAAGTTACACATAGAACATTTCATTCTTATATCACTCTCCTTAGTAAATTGAAGGATTCTCTTCTTTAGTAGGTCAGAATTCCATTGTTCTCCATCATAAACAATTATATTTCTTAAGAACCAAATTTCTTTTAGTGTTATTAAAGCTACATTCCTCCAAATCTCTTTCACAGCTGGGCTTTTAGATTTTGCAAAAGAAATAATATCCTCTAGAGAGAATGGATTCATAAAGTTAAAAATTTCTCCTAGCCATTTCCAGATAATTTGGCTGTAGTCACAGTACCATAATATGTGATCCAAGTTTACTTCATCATTTCTGCAAAATGGACATCTTGAGACAATCTGGAATATCCTCCAGAGAGAATCAATTTATGAACATTAAGCCACGATTTGCAAAGATTGCATTCCTTAATTTATAAATGTATTTGTTCATGAGTATGAAATCATATTAAACTGATTTTAGAACTTTAACTACTTAGTTTGCAAAAGGGTACGCAAACTAAAGTTCCGGACTTTTGGTCTTGTCCAGCAGTTCGCAAACCGGTATGCATACCGCCGTCCCAGACCGTAACTCATGTAGAACCGTTAGCATACTGGTATGCATACTTGGTTCCCGGACTTTAACAGTTAAAACCGTTCGCATACTGGTATGCAAACTAGGTTTACGAACCTGAATCATACCACAACTGTTTGCATATTGGTATGCATACTGTGTTATATCCAGATAAAGGTTAATTGTTCTAAACTCCCATTTCAATCATTGAAACATCCTTAGAAGACGACAATAGCTGTCTCACACAAATTATTAGCTTATAAGTAATTTTCAAGTGATCGAATGATCAATACGAAACATTCCAAGTCGACATCAAATGATTGTCTCACACAAATCATGTAAGATGTTTCAAGGCAATTTTCACATGATCATCTTTTGACTTATTATTTAGTTTCCAACAAATAAATTGTTTCCAACTAAACTCGTCAAGAATAATGATGAACGTAGTTAAAGTAAAAAGCTTCCAATACATATTTCGAGAAATATATAAGCGAGTTAAACTCATCTCAAAACATCAAATGTGTATAATGTAAAAGTCTATATAGCTATACGACTTACTCTCATTAGGTGATAGAATAAAATAGACTTCTGAGTGATAGATAAGTTTTAGTATCCACATACCTTTTGTTGATGAAGTTCCTTCAAGCTCTCCTCAGTAGATCTTCCTCTTCAATCGATGAACGCCTTGAAGTCTAAATCTCAACTACACATTTTATCTTAATCCGAGATATAGCTATAAGTAGACTAGAAATCAAGACTTATAGTTTTGATCACCTAAACTTTACAAACAAGCTTTAGATAGCAACGCTTACGAGTTCGACCGAGCAGTGATCTAACACCTCTAACCTCTCATTTTCTCTCTGAATCTATTTCCTCTTTCGGGTTAATTTTTTGTGATTCGACAATATCTATCTAAACCCCTTATATAACCCCCTAAAATTGGCTATTAATGGTCATTTAAGGCTCTTGGTGAAATGTCTCGTCTCTTGGAAATTCACGCCTATTCAAAGCCATGTGCACTTTCCCTATAGGCATCATTACTCTTCAAAACCTCATTTTCAAAGTTTAACTCTAGACGTTTCATTAGCCTTAATTTCTCTCGTAACTACCATTAAGAGGTGCATTTGTAGACCTCCTAATTCCTTTGGGACCATTAGGGCACTAATTAAATTCTTTGATTTTTTTGCAGATCCAGAAAAGGCAGCACCTATTGAGAGTCATCATTAGTAGCTGGAGTGCATTGGTTGTGTGCGTTGCACCCCTTCTACCATTTGGTTGGTCTTCATAAACCCTACACAATGCTTGTTTGCATCTTGACCCTTGGTCAAAACTATTGTACTTTTTCCTCTTAAATCTATATCTTCATGACCACTGCCAATGTTCTACAAAAAATTCCCTTCAAATTCTCGTCTCATACTGCCTTTCACCCCACTTAAACTACATATATTGATTGCATTTTGAGGCATATATGAACAGTAACGACCTTGCTGGAGAAAATACAATTATTACTCAATGAGTATATAGTTTGTTGGGTGATAGCGTACTTGACTTACGCAATGATGAATCAACGTAGGACTATCACCATAAAATATATCTTAATCCAAGTTCATGTGAGTAGATATGTTAATTGCTACAAAAGCCGAGAGGAAAAAAATATCAAAGTGTCTCCTAAAGTAAACAATGAAATCTTGGACCACATACAAAAAAAAAAGGAATCAGACTTTCATCTATTTTATTCCATTTTTCTTACACAGAACAACTTAAACCCCTCAATATTTTCCATTTTAAGGTTGAGTCTCCGTTAATCACAAAGCCATGTATCTACCTGTACATCAAAGCGCAATATCGCATTCGTATCACACGCATAACCTTCATCTAGCATTGTATCATCCCATCTCATGTGTATAAACACACCTCAACCACTCAATTCAAACATCACTCGTGACCTATTTTCTTCATCAATATTTTACTCAAGTTGTTTATTTATACGGAGACACCCAAAATCCAATAAGATATTTACTCTTCAGTTAAGGATATTTGGGACCTAACTCCTCAAATGACAACAAAACTTACATTACCTTCAAATCTCCCCTCTACCCTCACTGAACCGTTTTTCATTGATAAAACTGTGGTTTTAGCTGAAAATGATAATAACTGGAAATGGTGTATGATAGGATATGTTTGCAGTGGGACTCTGGTTCACATTTGCTCTCAACGGCCGCTAGCTCAAACTCCAACTGTCACAACCTTTAGTGGCTTAAGAAATAAAGTTTTGATAAGATTTTTAGCTGAGAATGAGTTCAACAAAGTTAATAAGCAGCGTACATGGTTCGTCTGCGGCTATCTTATTGTTCTCAGATTTGTTCCTTCTACTGGTTGGCCGGTAAACTATCAAATAAATTTTCTAAAGAGATGAGATGACATTATTCTATGTAATGTTTCCAAAGGAAGGTACTGAGTTTGAAGATCTTTAAAAACTCACTTTCAAGCTTGGTGAGCTCATTGAAGCAAAGGACCCTTATGGTAACCACCCTTTAAAGAAGAATGTTAAAGTTTGTGTCTGTATTTATGTTCAATGTGCTCTGCCGGCCAGCATACCTCTAGTTACTAGAGGAAGAATTGAACCTTTTTTCATTGAATGTAGATACTTCATGGTACCAAGGTATTTTTATACTTCTTGACGCATTATTGATCATAAAGATGTTGTTTGTTTATGATGGATATCTAAGCAAAAGGCAATCAAAGAAGCAAGTTCATCCGGTTCTAAATACTCTTACCAAAAGCATCAAAATGGATACCACCGCCACCTTCAGTCCATCTTTCTGTATCGGCTTAAGCTATGGTTTTGGAAGATGCTACTATGATTCAGGCATATGTAGTTTGGATACTCAATATGTAACTCTTAATCATAACAACAATGATAAAGGCAAAACAGCTAGTGTTGAACATATTGAGAAGAATTCTCCATATGGGTCCTTTCAAGAATAGATCTGGTTCCTTGAATTTTATTAAGTGGGTAATGTTCAAGCTCAACCTCCTGTTATTATGGACAATGGTTTACCAGTTATTCTCAAACAGAACTCTAGTCAGACAGATAAGCTAGCTTACTCAATTCTTACTTGTGTTTATCCTTCTGAATCAACAAATCTGGGTCCGATTTGTACCTATGACTTACCTATGTGTTTCAAGACTTCTGAAAAAGCGGGGGTCTAACAACCTCACCCAATATTTCGCTTAGCAATCTGTATGGACTAACTCCGATATACTTTCAAGAGAATCAACTAGACAGTTAGACTCAATCTTAAGAAAAGTATATCAAAGAGTTATATCTCAATTCAATCCGCAATCAAACAAATAGTAATTTGTGAGCCTGATTGAATATAAGAGAAATAACTTGAACGGTACCAAAGACCAATGTTCAAGGATCAATCAATTTCAATCAACAACCAAATGTTGGATTTACCAATTGATCGATTCAACGCACAACCTGTGATATTTCAGTTATATAACAAAATATAATGCGGAAAAAAATAACACAGACACCAGAATTTTGTTAACGAGGAAAACCGTAAATGCAGAAAACCCCCGGGACCTAGTCCAGATTTGAACACCACACTGTATTAAGCCGCTACAGACACTAGCCTACTACAAATCTAACTTCGGTCTGGAATGTAGTTGAACCCTAATCAATCTCACACTGATTCAAGGTACAGTCGTGCTCCTTACGTCTCTGATCCCAGCAGGATACTACGCACTTGATTCCCTTAGCTGATCTCACCCACAACCAAGAGTTGCTACGACCCAAAGTCGAAGACTTGATAAACAAATCTGTATCACATAGAAAAGTCTATTGAATAGATAAATCTGCCTCCCACAGATATACCTACGAGTTTCTGTTCCGTCTTTTGATAAATCAAGGTGAATAGGAACCAATTGATAACCCGGACTTATATTCCCGAAGAACAGCCTAGAATTATCAATCACCTCATAATAATCTTAATCGGTTAACGAAACAAGATATTGTAGAATCACAAACGATGAGACGAAGGTGTTTGTGACTACTTTTCTATCTTGCCTATCGGAAATATAAATCTCAAGCCAATCTTACGATTGTACTCAAACATGATAGAAAACAACAAGATCAGATCACGCAACTACAAAGAAAATAGTTGGGTCTGGCTTCACAATCCCAATGAAGTCTTTAAGTCGTTAACCTATAGGGTTTCGTGAAAAACCTAAGGTTAAAGAAGAATCGACTCTAGCTTATACAACTAGTATCACACAGAAGGTGTGGGGATTAGGTTTCCCAGTTGCTAGAGTTCTCCTTTATATAGATTTCAAATCAGGGTTTGCAATCTAAGTTACCTTGGTAACAAAGCATTAAATATTCACCGTTAGATGAAAACCTGATTAGATTCAAGTTAATATCTTTCAACCGTTAGATCGAACTTAGCTTGTTATACACAAATGAAATGTAACTTCATTTAGGTTTGAGTAACCGTACCTAAACGTGTACACTTAATCGGTTCAACAATAGTTAACCAATGGTTAGCCATATGAGCACTTTCATATCAACCTTATTCATCTTTACCATAACTAGTTCAAATGACTCAAATAAACTAGTTAGAGAGTTGTTCAATTGCTTAGATCTCGTAGAAGTATACAAGACACAATCGAAACAAAATCGATTTTGATTCACTCGAATCAATTCATGAACATTATAGCCATGGTTTGCAAAGATTGCATTCCTTATTATATAAATGTTTTAGTTCATGAACAAACCGATTTTAGAAAGTAACCTGCTTAAGTATGCAAACGGGTACGCGTACTTAAGTAACCGGATTGAGTTTGTTTTTCACTTCCAAACTCCAGCATAAATTCACGGACGTGAAACTTCCGCCAGTATGCGTATGGGTACGCATACTTACCCGGATTTCCAACAACCGCCAGTATGTGTACGGGTACGCATACTTTGGGTTCCCGGTTCTGGATTTTTACATAAATGTGAGAACACACTATGTTTATATCCAACCATGGTTACTTGTTCTAAACTCTCATTTCAATCATTGGAATTTTCTTAGAGGATGTTAAAATAGTTGTTATTCACAAACTATTTTCATCAAAGCGATTTTCAAGTTATTGAAATAATCAACATGCCTTTCGTCACGAGTAAAGATGAACTTGGCTAAAGCGAAAGCTTACCAACACATATTTCGAGAAATAGATAAGCGAGATATACTCGGCTCGAAATGGCAAATGTGTATAATTGAAGTCTATATAGCAATACGACTTTTGTCTCAAATAGGAGATATAGTAGATAGACTTTTGAGTGATGGATAAGTTCAAGTTTCTACATACCATTTGTTGATGAAGTTCCACAAGTTCCCTTGAGTAGTTCTTCGTCTTCATTCAATGAATGCCGTGGAGTCTAAGGCTCAACTACACTTACTATCATAATCCGAGACTTAGCTATAAGTAGACTAGAAGTCAAGACTTATAGTTTTTGCAACTAAACTTGGCAAACAAGCTTGAGATAGCAACGTTTGCGAGTTCGACTGAGCAATGCTCCAACAATCTCCCCCTTTGTCAATTTTAGTGACAAAACTATCAATACATATGAAATACAAAATAAATAAACTTTGTAGCTTCTCATCCAAATGCTTGATCTCCTTGGTTCTTCAACATTACTCGAAATCTTCGTCACTTCCAAGTAATGATTCTAAAGGTGTTCAACTCAGCATCATCGTTGTTGAAGATCCGTAGCTATAACAATAGCTCTCAATCATTGTTATACAGTGTCATAGTATTATAACCATTAATGTCAACATAAGAAGTTCAACAGATAAAGCAAATAACAGAATCACTAGAACAAAGATCAGTCACTTCTCCCATAATTATCTCTAGCAATTTCATAAATTTCTCGATTAGATCTGGATGTTCTGCTTCAGCATACTCCATCTGCTCTTTCATGCAATCAACTTCATCTTGAAGGCGAACAAGTTTAGAGTTTGCAGCTGCAGAAGTACTTTCTGGGGCACTGGTTGAAGATTGCTTCATCTTTTTGATGCTTGCCTTACTCAGAACCTTTGGACCACCAATCTCAGATCCAAAATGAGTGATATTAAAGTGACTGCAAATCCTTGTGATGAAGAAAGGAAAGCCTGGAGTTTTCTTTGAAGTCTGTTTCACACTTATCATCTGATTAACAATAAATCCATGATGTGATTTTAAAGTTGTTGTAGTAAATGAGTTCAAACTCTCGGACTTTTGAAGATTCTAGTTTTTAAATTTAATAAAAATATATAAACAAAAATTATAAACAATGGGCTAGAGGTATTGGGACTAAGGATTTGGCCAATTCTCATGCATGTGGTTCAATTTATTTATTCTCAACAATTATAACCCAAATAAAATATGATATGGTGACTCTTATTTTTGCCTAAGTAGATTCTCAAAAGATTAGTTGTAAATCCTAAGCATGATGTATCAAAACATTTAAGCTAAGCATACATCATCAAATTAAATGACAACTAATTAATTCAAATCATATTTCAATTTTAAGTTAATGCAAAAGTCATAAAAAGAATAAATTAAATTTACCATATGATGAAAATCGACTCCCTCCGTCGTCCCAATGTTGGGGTTTAGCTCCTCATATCAAAAACACACTCAAAAGATTGAATCATGACTCAAAAAGGTGTTTTA
This sequence comes from Papaver atlanticum, assembly GCA_023531105.1. Lineage (NCBI taxonomy): Eukaryota > Viridiplantae > Streptophyta > Magnoliopsida > Ranunculales > Papaveraceae > Papaver > Papaver atlanticum. The sequence goes on from JAJJMB010007708.1 coordinate 20,040,447, forward strand.
TTGAAGAAAATAATATTACAGCGGATTTGCAACAGATATAGATGTTACAGAACCACTGTTACAAAGGAATAAGACTGTAGATGAACGATAGTTCTCTGGTGTAGCAGAACTGCGACTGTTTGTGTGGGTCAATGTTCTTCGTCTCCTTCTTCTTCAGCAGTAGCAGGGTACTTTCCTGTAACCTTGATTTCTCCGCCTCTGCAGCCTCCCTAAGCCTCCGTATCGACCCCAAACTCTCGACCCCCCCTTCTATATGACCCAACCAATTTATTTATATCAAAAAGACCAATTAAATCTCTCCAAAATCTTTTCCTTTCTCTTCAATGCAAAGTTGCGGCAATTTCTTGTTTTAGAATTTCTACGCGTTTCTGAGCTTTCTGCAAAGTTGCGGCAATTTCTTGTTTTAGAATTTCTACGCGTTTCTGAGCTTTCCTTTTGATTCTAAACTCTTCCTTAGATAGATACAAATCTTTGGGAAGGTTTATAGCACTTTAATCTCTCTAAAATTTCCTAAAACAGGTCACACACGTGACTTTCCATATTTTGTTGTTGTGATAAAAATCCGTCGATTGAGCCCAGTTTAATCGATTTCAACACCCATATTAGATTCCTAGACCCATAAGGAGTCTATCCTATGAAAATCAGAGGTTTAGTCGACCTCAAACTCCTCCAAATCACGATCACCAAAACTGTCAGGAATGTTTTTTTATTTTCCCGCCCAAATTCAGAATTTGAATGTGAAGGGGAAAGATTACCCCTTATCCAAACTGCTGGAGTCCGCATAACACTCATCCCTTGGGTGCCTTTAGTAATTTTTCTGGGATGTTTTCAACACTTTTTTCGGGGTTCCTCCGGGGTATTTCTGGGGTGCCTCTGGGGTGTCTCCAACATACTTCTGGGGTGCTTCTGGTACGTTATCTATGGAGGTTCAAATGCCACATTTTGAGCCAATTTCGCCGCAAAAGCTTATTTTTCCAAAAACATCTACAAATACATAAAATAACCAAATAAGTACAAAATCGAGCACTAACAATATATACAATTGAGATATATTAGACACATAAATGAGTCTATCAATCCACACAAATCAATGTCTCTCCCTTCAACAATATAATATACAAATTCAGCAAGAGACTTGATCCATAGATTGTTGTCAATAGTGCTTGGCATCATGTTGGCCATAATAAGTTTTGCAGCAACTTTGAGAAACAAACCAGCGCCGCAAACATTAATCTTGCCATCTCTCCGAGAAACATCTCTATTAAAGAAATGATTTGACATCACTTGTGGAGTCAATCTTTCATTCTCAGGAGGAGGAAATCGAGCACTCCCAATATGAGTTAAATTCAACAGGTAAGAAATAAAATGTCGATCCACAGTGAAAGTAATACCTCCTACCATAGTCTTGAACATGCAATTGGCTGGGTCTGTATCATGAATGTTAGCATAAAACTGTGCAATCATATCAATACGAGCAGTTCCTAATGGTTTGTGAATGATACCCAAGGAGTGATTTTTGAAAAAAATCAGTTAAACCATCTACCTCAATTCCTGACTCATCATAGTATCTTTCAAAAATTGGTTGTTTGTTCTTATACTCCAAATAGAGGACACGAGCAGCAGGGTTAATGAACCTGGTATGAATACTGGGGTCGTAGAAGGAATTATCCCCAGCTTGACCACTTGAACTCCCGGCATGACTAGTTCTCCTATGTGCCATTGTTGAAAATGAATTCTCAAGAAAGAGTTGAGAAACTTACTTGGTTCGTGAACAGTGGTTAATAGTGGAATTCCAAAACGTTGACAGAAACAAAAACAGTTCTTGACCCAACGTACACGAGCTTCTCCTGAGTTCAATGAATAAAACTAAACACAAAAAGGTGATGAGATGAATTAAAGGAGAAGGAATGTTCGTAAACCGGTGGTTTTTCTTCTTCGTACACGAACAGAAGAGATGAAGGAGAGGGAGAAGAAAACAAAGAGGTTCTTCCCTTTTTTATTGTGTCAAACGGTGGACCAGAGCCGGTTCAAGTACGTTCTGGAACAAGAATCAAACCCGATGGAACAAGGTTCAAAGTGAGTGAAACGTACATGTGCGAATTAGGACCCGTTTGGTAAGGTACTAAATAAGGAATTTGGAGTAACAACTCAACAAATGTTTCCTTGAGTAATTTTTCGTATGGTCAAAATGACCAACCAAAATTATGCACACCATGACACCAAGAAAGGGTTTCTTTCCAACAACTCTTACAACTTCTAGTATAGAGAGAAACCCAAAAAACTGTTTTTATAAGTTTTTCAAGGAACTTAAAAACACATGATAAATTGTGTTCCTGATTTCTTCGTTTCTGACTTATAACACACAGTTTATGCAGATAGTCTTTAGTACTGCGAAGAGAAACTATTTTGACAAAAAGAGACGTCCTAACTTCTTCATAAACGAAGATAATACTGTTATCTTAGTGAGAAGTATCAGAAATTGGACAATGAGTTGATTCATGCTTTGAGGTGATACAATCGAATGACCGAGATTTAAACTCCTCTGGTAATTCATTTAGTTTGTTATAACTAATTGGATTACACAAAGGAGGAGCATTGTTCTCACTAATTAGTAAATCAATATCAAACTCAGCATGAATATTATTCATCAAAACTTGATTTATCCTGTCAAGAGATTCTTGTTCATTCTGGAGATATAGATCAACATCAGAAGATAAGCTTTCAAGTTTCTTTTCAATTCCTGAAAAAACTTCAAGGGATTTTAAACCTGGTGGGGGTTTAGATAGAATTTCTTATATAGATTTAATAAAATCAGTCATGGAAGAGAATTCTGGAATCCCTGGATCTGGTGGTGCATTTATTGAGATAACACTTCCGTCCATATTCAGTTCGCTACAAACACAGACTTATAAGGTCTTTAACGTGTTTGCCCGCTCTGATACCAATTGAAAAAGCGAGGGTCTAACAACCTCACCCAATATTTCGCTTAGCAATATGTGTGGACTAACTCAAATATACTTTCAAGATAATCAACTAGAAAGTTAGACTCAATCTTAAGAAAAGTATATCAAAGAGTTATATCTCAATCTCTCAATTCAATCCGCAATCAAACAAATAGTAATTTGTGAGCCTGATTGAATATAAGAGAAATAACTTGAACGGTACCAAAGACCAATGTTCAAGGATCAATCAATTTTAATCAACAACCAAAGGTTGGATTTACCAATTGATCGATTCAACGCACAACCTGTGATATTTCAATTATATAACAAAATATAATGCGATAAAGAAAGAACACAGACACCGGAATTTTGTTAACGAGGAAAGCCGCAAATGCAGAAAACCCCCAGGACCTAATCCAGATTTGAACACCCCACTGTATTAAGCCGCTACAGACACTAGCCTACTACAAAGATAACTTCGGTCTGGAATGTAGTTGAACCCTAATCAATCTCACACTGATTCAAGGTACAGTCATGCTCCTTACGTCTCTGATCCCAGCAGGATACTATGCACTTGATTCCCTTAGCTGATATCACCCACAACCAAGATTTGCTACGACCCAAAGTCGAAGACTTGATAAACAAATCTGTATCACACAGAAAAGTCTATTGAATAGATAAATCTGCCTCCCACAAATATACCTACGAGTTTTTGTTCCGTCTTTTGATAAATCAAGGTGAACAGGAACCAATTGATAACCTAGACTTATATTCCCGAAGAACAGCCTAGAATTATCAATCACCTCACAATAATCTTAATCGGTTAACGAAACAAGATATTGTAGAATCACAAACGATGAGACGAAGGTGTTTGTGACTACTTTCTATCTTGCCTATAGGAGATATAAATCTCAATCCAATCTTACGATTGTACTCAAACACGATAAAAAAAAAAAACAAGATCAGATCACGCAACTACAGAGAAAATAGTTGGGTCTGGCTTCACAATCCCGATGAAGTCTTTAAGTCGTTAACCTACAGGGTTTCGTGAAAAACCTAAGGTTAAAGGAGAATCGACTCTAGCTTATACAACTAGTATCACACAGAAGGTGTGGGGATTAGGTTTCCCAGTTGCTAGAGTTCTCCTTTATATAGATTTCAAATCAGGGTTTGCAATCTAAGTTACCTTGGTAACAAAGCATTAAATATTCACCGTTAGATGAAAACCTGATTAGATTCAAGTTAATATCTTTCAACCGTTAGATCGAACTTAGCTTGTTATACACAAATGAAATGTAACTTCATTTAGGTTTGAGTAACCGTACCTAAATGTGTACACTTAGTCGGTTCAACAATAGTTGACAAATGGTTAGCCATATGAGCACTTTCATATAAACCTTATTCATCTTTACCATAACTAGTTCAAATGACTCAAATAAACTAGTTAGAGAGTTGTAAAATTGCTTAGATCTCGTAGAAGTATACAAGACACAATCGAAACAAAATCGATTTTGATTCACTCGAATCAATTCATGAACATTATAGCCACGGTTTGCAAAGATTGCATTTCTTATTATATAAATGTTTTAGTTCATGAACAAACCGATTTTAGAAAGTAACCTACTTAAGTATGCAAACGGGTACGCGTACTTAAGTAACCGGATTGAGTTTGTTTTTCACTTCCAAACTCCATCAGAAATTCACGGACGTGAAACTTCCGCCAGTATGCGTATGGGTACGCATACTTACCCGGATTTCCAACAACCGCCAGTACGCGTACGAGTACGCATACTTTGGGTTCCCGGTTTTGGACTTTTACACAAATGTGATAACACACTATGTTTATATCCAACCATGGTTACTTGTTCTAAACTCTCATTTCAATCATTGAAACTTTCTTAGAGGATGTTAAAATAGTTATTATTCACAAACTATTTTTATCAAAGCGATTTTCAAGTTATTGAAATAATCAACATGACTTTCGTCACGAGTAAAGATTAACTTGGCTAAAGCGAAAGCTTACCAACACTTTTTTTTTTGCTTAATAATAATTTCATTGATTTCAAAATGATTTTACAAAAGATGAACAAAAATAATAACAACACTCAGAATATGCTTATAGGCAAGCATTCCTCACAACTCAACTAAATCTTTAATATGTAGTATCAGGATTTTCCATATGAATCATAAAAGATGGTATACTCAAAAATATTCTCTTTTCACCCCTAAGTAGCAAAGCTCCCATCTTAGCAAGACTATCAGCAGAGAAGTTAATCTCTCTATAACTATGAATGAATTGGCAGCTAATAAACACGTCTTCTATTTTGTTCCACCTTGTCTACAATTACCAAGGTATTTTCCTGGATGAAAATGAATTTATGAATGCTTTAGAATCAGTCCTGATGCATATCTTTAAAAAAAACCTTGCTTATAGCCCATTTACATGCATTTATGACTGCCAACACCTCTGCCATGAAATTTGTTGCAATACCCATTCCACCTGCAACAACAATTAAAACAGTGCATGTTGAGTCCATTCCTACAAAACCATATCCATCCTCACCTGGATTGTTTCTTGCAGCTCCATCACAACATAATAAGATTTGATCTCCAGTGGGAAAAGAAAAGAAACATTCTTGTATCCTGATGTGCTTCACTCTCCTGTAGTTCATTCCAAAAGATTTAAGAATTTGTAAGTCCTCCACTGTATTCCACATACAACCATTCATTCTAACTTCACAGTCCTTAGTACAATGCATTATCCTCTACTTCAAAGCCTCTGGATTTGGTTGTACATCTTCAAAAACTGCTTTGTTTCTAAGGAAACATAATTCTTTCATAGTAATGAAAGCAGTAGTCCTCCAGACTTCTTTTACTACTGGGGTTTTGGATTTTGTTAGATTGAACACCTCATCAATTGATATAGGATTAAAGAAAGCAAACATACCACCTAGCCATTGCCAAATCTTCTCACTGAAATTGCAATACCACAGAATATGTTCAGTAGATTCTTCAAATTGCTTGCAAAATGAACATCTAGATGCTAAATTGAATCCCTTCTTCTTCTTCATGTTTTTATCAGTGCTCCATACTCCTCTTATTATCTTCCACAAGTTGCTTGAGATACTAGGATGAAATGTAGTTTTCCAAATCTTTTTTGCCCAGTGCATTTCAAGGATTTTTTTCCTTATACAGTTAATAGCAGATGCAACTGTGAAATCACCAGTTTTTGACCATACCCAGATTCTTCTGTCTTTCTTACCATCCACTACTGGTAGCTCATTTACATCTAACAAGTGCGCTATTTCAGAAGGAATAATTCATTCATTATTTCTTAATAAATGTTTTATCTTAAGCTCAGGATTCTGTAGCATGAAAGAATTTTCAGGATAAAGAGTTTTTAATGGCTTACTTGTGATCCAAATGTCATCCCATACTGAGATGTTTTCTCCATCTCCAACTAGCCATCTTGAATTATTAAAAACATCATCTAACACCCATTTTATTCCAGGCCATATAAAAGACTTCTTATAGTAATTTATCCACAAGCCATGTTTATCCTTAAATTTAGCTTGAAATATTTTTGTCCATTCATCATCACCATTATGCATTTTCCAAGCCAATTTCATAAGAAGTGATTTGTTAATGTCTTCTAAGCTTCTTAACCCCAGTCCTCCTTCTGAAAATGGAGCATTCACCTCTTCCCATTTGACAGTTAAAAGTTTCTTCTTTGATGGATCTCCAGACCAAAGAAAATTTCTAATTATTCTGTCACATTCAAGTAAAACCTTTCTAGTCCATTTATATACAGACATATTGTATATTGGAATGCTGTATAAAACATGTTTTACCAAAATGAGTCTTTCTTGAAAAGATAGTAGCTTCCCCATCCATCTAGGCATCTTGCTCTGTAATTGATCCACACAGTCCCAAACATGACTTGATTTAATTCTTCCTAGTACAAGGTTTACACCTAGATATTTATTTGGGAACTTTGACAATGACATACCACAGATATTAGCAATTTGCACCTTCCTGCTTTCAGAAGTACCCCTACAAAACACTTGTTCTTTTCCAAACTTACAATCTGACTAGATGAGTGTTGATAATCTTTTAAAAGATTCAATAACTTCTCAATATTCTTTTTATCACCATTACAGAACAAAAAAATGTCATCAGCAAAGAAGATATGTGTTGGTTGGATGCCATTTCTGTTTACCATTGGAAGCAGTTTTATTTCTTCAACTAAAAATGATATTCTTCTACTTCAAATTTTCCTGAGCAATAACAAACAAAATAGGTGATAAGGAGTCACCTTGTTTTAAGCCTCTACCAATAGAGAAGAATCCTGCAGGACCACCATTTACCATCACAGATATTTTAGTGGATTGAAATAAAACTTTGAGCTATTGAATGAACTGATATGAGAAACCAAATGTAGTCATAGCTTGAAATAAGAAATCCCAACTAATGGAGTCATATGCTTGTGTTATATCCAATTTCAGACCAACATTTCCACCCCTTCTAGTTGTCTCCATTTCATTGATTAATTCAGATGCTAATACAATTTGGTTTTGTATATTTCTTCCTTTGATAAAAGCACCTTGCTGAGGAGAAACTACCTTCTCAACCACTCCACCCATTCTAGAAGTAATTATTTTGGTTATTACCTTAAAGCAGAAATTACTTAATCCAATGGGCCTGAATTGATTGGCTTTCTTGGCACCTTGAACTTTTGGAAGCAATGTAAGAAAGTTTGTATTCATGCTTTTAGGAATAAAGCCTCTACTCCAACAATATTGAATTGCTAATATGAATTCCCTGCTAATTATATTCCATGTACTTCTATAAAACCATCCAGAAAAACCATCTGGACTAGGAGCACTATCTGGATCCATATCAAAAACAACTTTTTGAATTTCTTCATTGGTTGGAACTGCACTAAGCATCAAGTTGTCTTCATCAGTTATGACTTTAGGAATATTTGCAAATATACCCTCAGCAAATGTCACATCTTTCTTTTTAAACTTATTTTCAAAGTATTCCACCAAAATTCTTGAAATATCTTGTTGAGTAGAAACAATACTTCCATCTGAACTTTCTAATACTGTGATTGCATTATGAGCCTGTCTTATCTTTATAAAAGTATGAAAAAAGTTTGAATTATAAGCACCCTCCTTCAGCCATTGAATTCTAGCTTTTGCTGAGCTATTTCCTTACTTTTTCGTAATAAGATTTCTTGTTTGCCTCTAGCAGTAATAAGTTTATCCATTAAACCAATATCATCTGGTTGTCTATCAGAAATTAGAGCAGCTTGCACTACTTCTTTTTCTGCATTTTGTAACTGAATTCTGACATCTCCAAAAATATTCCAATTCCACTCCTTTATTACTTGCTTCAAATTCTTTAGTTTATTCAGAAAAATGAATGCAGGATTTCCAATTACCTCAACTTCCCAGGTTTCTTTTATTAACTTCAAAAAATCAGGATGACTGAGCCATACTTTTAAAGCTCTGAAAGGAACATTTGCAGGCTTTGGTATAACTGTATTTGCTCCTAAAAGAGCACTATGATCTGAAGTACCTTTTGATGTGAATTTTAGTTGTAGTGAAAGTGGTGGTAATAGGATTCGATTCTCGAACTTGTGAAGGATAACTTTAGACTTAAATTCAAAACTAAATAGAAAAATCACTAAAAATTATAGCAAACACTGACAAAGTTGATATCAATATTAAAAGAACACTGAGGCTAAGATTCCACTATTTTCCAAGTTCAAAGTGATTTTATCTAGTATTTATATTTATTCAATCTTTGCGTTTAATTTGATTCTAAGCTATTGCAACATGTAGATTTTCAAAATAACAAGTGTAAATCCAAAGTATAAAGCATCAAGAACCTATGGCTAAGCATGCTCTATCAAAAGAAATAACAATTGCTTAACAAAAATCATTCAAACAATTATAAATCAAGGCAAATAATCATAAAAATAATTGAAATAAAATTAATAAAATAGAATATACCACTTTTTGTTGGAAAAATAGCTTCCTCTATCGCCTCAGCAATGGGGTTTAGCTCCTCATATTAATTATAATCTCAAAATACATGTTTATGGCTCAAAAGTTGATTAAAAGGGAGAAAGGTGTTAAAGCAGCGGATTCTGTAGTTGCTGAAGGTCTAAAACAGAAGTCGGAGTTGTTGCTGAAGGGCTTCGGTGACTGCAGGAAGATGCGACCGTACCTCGTTGTCACTGAAAATAAGTCTGTCTCTACGATTGATTCTGTGGGTCTTATGTTCTTCGTGTTCTTCTTCTTCGCAGCAACAGAAAAGTTTCTGTACTCGACTCCAGTTGATTTTTTTTCGCTTCTCTAAGGCTCTAAACTTCTCCAAAGTGTTCGTAACTCTTCCTTAGCCTCTCTAGAGCTTATATATACCTCAAAGCTCGGTTTAAACTCGATCAAAATCTCTTTTTCTTCCCAAAAATAAATTTTTCTTCTCGGGCAAGTTTTGGATATTCTAACCTGTTTAATCACTTCACCTCCTTCCTGAATTATCCAAACTATCCTCTTATGCTTCCACAAACAAATCCTTGCAAAATATAGCATGTAACTTCTAAATATAATTCAAAACTTTGTCTGTTTCCATTTTTATTTTATTTTTCCTGTTTTATCAAAACCCGATCATTCAGCCCATTCTAATCGATACAAACAGATGTACCAACCTTGTTTACTCCATTCAAGTCCATCCCAACTTAGTTTGGAGATTGAATCTCGATAAAACACTTCCAAAAATCGATCCAAAACTTGCCAGTAAGTTATGCAGGCGACTTTTGGTTTTCCCGCCAAAACAAAATTTCAAACGAAGGGGATGACCTCCCCTTATCCAATCCCGGTCTGTGCTTAGCAGCTGCCTGGAAATGGGTTACCCCTTATCCAAAGTGAGAGTCCGAATAGCAAATGTCCTCCCAGGAGCCTTTAACAACTTTTCGAGCCAATTTTTCCGCAAAAGCCAATTTTTCCAAAAACACCTACAAGGGATTAAAATACCAAAATTAGTACAAAAATGGGTACTAACACTATACATAAAAGAGATGAAAATAGACACATAAATGCGTCTATCACATTTGCTCCTAAAAGAGCACTATGATCTGAAGTACCTTTTGCTCCCACTTTGTAGCTCCAACCAGGATACATATCTAACCATTTTGCATTAAAAACTGCTCTATCCAGATTGCAAACAATTCTCTTTGAACCTTCTCTATTATTACACCATGAGAATTCAATTCCAGATTTTGGTGCTTACATTAAACCACAAACATGAAGACAGTTGTTAAATTCATTCATGGAGATTGTTAAAGGACTACTTCCCCCTTTTTTTTTCCTCAGCATACATTATAGTGTCAAAATCCCCAATGACCATCCATAGCTTATCAAAAGAACTTATGAATTCCAATTCCGCCAAAAGCTCTCTCCTATCAACAGTTAAGCATGCAACATGAATATCTGTTACTAATGATCCCCCAACATCCACAGTGATAGCTTGAGAAGAAATAGATACTACTGAAGGAGTTGTAATACTAGAGCTCCAAAACATCCAAATATTACCTTTCTTATTGGAAGTAGAGTTATGAATTAATTTGTAGTGCATATTAGATAAATTCAATCTCTTGCAAAAATATGAAGTTACTCTTACCTTGGGTTCCGCAATAAAAACTAAATAAGGACAAAAAGAATGGACCAAAATTTTTAGTTTATCTTTGGCTTTAGGTCTCCTCAAGCCTTTGATATTCCAAAATATCACTCTCATTTAGATGATCGGGTTTAAGAAGAACTACTTCTCAGAGTACCAAATTTACTGCCAATAGTATTCAAATTTGCAGCTTGCTTCCTTGTAGTAACTTTACCTACATTGTTCATATGTTTTGCAGTATTCTTATCAACCGACTTTGTAACATTTTGACCATCAGGAGGTATCACTTTGACCACAGAATTTAATGAAGGAGAACTAGCAACAACTTGAATTACTTGATCTACTGATAAAACAGGAAACTTGCTAAAGGATTCTAAAATATTCTCATTCATATCTTGAAGTATTTGAAATTTACCAGAATTAACATTTCTTTTTTATTGTTTGGAGCCTTCTGCAACAACTCTCGGCTGAGGAATAATTGATTCTATAACACCATCCACATCTTGTACAACCTGCCAATTTTTCTGAAGTACTTTTATTTTGTTGAGATGATTGGAGTTTTTCTTCCATTTCCTTATCTGTGAAATAAATATCAAAGCCTTTATTCTTTTGTTTTTTTCCACTCTCCTCCAGACTTTAGTTACTTCCTTAGGTATTGGAGCAGTTTGGTCTTGTACCTTCCTTTTGGATCTACATTCAAAAGCATAATGACCAATCACAGAACAATGATTACAAAATTTTGGTAAATTTGAAAATTGATCATCCTGTTCAAAATTCCCATACTTAGTATCAACTTGCACCTTACTAGGAATGCTTTTTGTTAAATCAATTTCAATTAAAACCCTAGCATAAAAACCAGCTTCCCTTTTGAGAGTTATATCATCTACCTTCACTGGTTTACCAATTGATCTCCCAACATGCATCAGAATACTCTCCTTCCAATATTCTATACTTAACCCAGGAAATTGAGTCCAAACAAAAGTTGTTGTCAATTTTTGACTAGAAGGATTAAAATTAGGTTCCCATGCTCTAAGTTTTAAAGTTTGAGCTTCAACTGGCCAATACCCCTCCCAAATATAATGTTTATCTTCAGCATTATCTAATTTGATTATGAAGAAACCTTTACCAAGTGGAATACATTGAACTGAACCTTTCAATTTCCATTATTTTGTTAAAATCGGCATTGCAACATCAAATTTGAGCTTAACAAGATCCAATCTACCGATTAAACTAAATCTCCATTAATCTAAGCTTTCATCAATAAGATCATCTGGTATGAAACAAAATGGATTACTGTAAACCCGCTCAGGATTGACTGAATTGTTTTGCATCGAAGAATTATTTCCTAAATTTGTTGAAGTTGACCCAGAAACAAAATGTGTCTCCGATCGAGTTTCCATGTTTTTGATGAATTAAAGAAGATAAAACTGTAAAAAGCAAACACCAATCATAAGATCTGAACAAACAAGCACCTGAAATTAAGAATTACCCACTGAGAACGAAAATCGATGAAAAATTGAATGACCGATTTGAGCGCCCGAGTTGACACCGATTCTCAGAGCTCTCAAGCCTTCAAGCGTCGCATATCCTAATATTACCAACACATATTTCGAGAAACAGATAAGCGAGATAGACTCGGCTTGAAATAGCAAATGTGTATAATTGAAGTCTATATAGCAATACGAATTTTGTCTCAAATAAGAGATAGAGTAGATAGACTTTTGAGTGATAGATAAGTCCAAGTCTCCACATACCTTTTGTTGATGAAGTTCCACAAGTTCCCTTGAGTAGTTCTTCGTCTTCATTCGATGAACGCCATGGAGTCTAAGGATCAACTACACTTACTATCCTAATCCGAGACTTAGCTATAAGTAGACTAGAAGTCAAGACTTATAGTTTTGGCAACTAAACTTGACAAACAAGCTTGAGATAGCAACACTTGCGAGTTCGACCGAGCAATGCTCTAACAACTTTAGCTATTCATATTCAAAAACCAATCATTACTATAGAAAAGTGGTCTCTTTTGCAGTTGAGCATGATGCTCTTTCTAACCTCAAACAGAAGATTAATCCTAGAGATGATCTTCATAAAAGAACTTGAGCTAATAGTTGTACTATTGCTAGCATTGTTGTTGTTTCGCTTGAAAACCTTGATTATCCTGAACCAGAATATAATAATCTCTGCCCCCTATCATAAAATTGGGGAATCTCCCTACCCTCAACCTTACCAATTGTACTTTCAATACCCATACCGTTGTGAATCCTTATGGTGATTTCAGTGATCCTACTGGTGATTCTTTAGATAACAATGGCGTCCATAATAGTTCTTCTCATGAGGCTGCCAATCTGGGTCCAAATGATGCTTAAGGATCTCATCTGAATGGCGATACTTCTAATACTCAGCTCAATGGTAGTTTTGATTCTACTAGTCAGGTAAATTATTTTATATTACCTCCTTCAAACAACTCCACTGATGAATTGTCTGATGCTGCTTATAATTATCTCGTCAATAATGTTAACATGCTCTGCTGGAATGTGCGTGGTTTAGGTAAAAAATCTGTCAATAAAGAGTTTAACTTCCTTTTCAAAAACAGCAACCATGTTCTTATCTGAAACTAAAATAAAAAACTGCTATGAAGCTGAAAAACATGGGATTTCTTTGCACCTTTAATGTTCCCTGTATTGGAAGAAGTGGTGGTCTTGTCATGGCCTAGAAAAAAGAGATTGATCTTAAAATTTTATCCTCCAACTCAAGGGGCATCTACGTCACGACCAATGATGTTATTCACTCAAAACTTTGCCATATTCACTTTATCTTTGGTGAACCTAATAGCAGCGTTACACAAGCCTTCTGGGATAGCCAGTGTTAGTTGCCACCTATTCCCCCAAGTGAACCAGTGTTCTTTGTAGGTCCCTACTAGGTACTGATGACAAGAATGGTGGTTTAAAGATTGATGATACTGATTTCTATAATCTTAGGAATTTCTGTAATGTTTTTGCTTTCCACGATCCTAGCTTTTCTGGTCCTAGATTTACTTGGTCTAATATGCAACATGGTCCAAATCTTATTCTTGAGAGACTTGATAGATGTCTGATAAATCAAATAGCTGAACATTTATTCCTTAATTTGTGTTAATAATTTTCCTAGAGAAAATGTCTGATGCATATCAGTTTTAATTTTGAAGGTATTTGTATGCTAAGCTTTTTTATTTTATGGCTACGTGGATTGAAGACCCAACTTGTAAGGATACTATAGCTAATTCATGTTCAGTCAATGTTGTGGGCTCTCCATCCTATAAGTTAAAAGTTAAACACTTAAGTACAAAAAAATGCCTTAAAGATTGGAATAAATCCTCTTTTGGTAATATTCAAACCAACATAGCTACTACCAGAGAGGAGCTTGTTGAAGATCAAACTTCCACCCCAACTGACTCTAGCTCTGTCTCTAGACTTACAGCCAGATTGGAATATTTGTACAACTTTGAGGAATTGTATTGGAAGGACAAATCCAGAGAAGTGTGTCTCATGGAAGGAGGTGGAAATTCTCCCTATTTTCATAGAGTCACACTCTTCAGAAGGAATAAAAATGTCATTAGCTGAATTAAAGACCTTGGTACTCTGATTGCTTTTCAATCTTCTAGAATTGAAACTCATATGGGTATTTTGCAAGATGTAGATGCTAGAATCTCTACTTGGTTTTGTTGACTTTTATCCCAGGCTGCTAGGACTACTTTGGTTAAACACATTGGTCAATCTGTCCCTTTGTATTAGATAAGAGCATTTTTTATCCTTAAATGCATTTGTATGAAGAAGAGTTCCCATCTTTGTAAATTTTGGTGAGCGGAAACCCTGGACTCTAAAGATAGGAAATTGCATTTGCTTTGTTGGGATATTTTGTGCTCTTCCAAGTCTGAGGGAGATTTAGGATTTAGAAAAGCTGAGCTGAATAATTTGGCTATGTTGGCTAGAAATGCTTGGAAGATTATTGAAAACCTCAATTGTCTGTCGGTACTGTTCTTAAAGCTAAATATTTTACTGAAACTGATTTTTTAAATGTTAAATAAGCCCTAGTAGTTGCTCTTGGACTTGGAAATGTCTGCATACTATAAAAGAACTTATTAAACCTTTTTATATCTTAGATTATGGGTGATGGGAAATGCATTGACCCCTGATGTGATAAATGGATACCAAATTTGGGTTGTGCTTCACCTAAGCCTTTGGTCCCTCGGGATAGCGTTAAAGTTTCTTACTTTAATAATCCAGAGACTAGAATTTGGAATATTGGTAGATTAAATACTCACTTTGATAATGCTTATGTTAATAAGATTGTCTTTATCCCCTTAAGATAGTTATGCATTCCTGATAGGAGGGCTTGGGAGCTTTTAAAGAATGGTGGATTTTCTTTAAATCTGCCTACTTAAGACTTAGAGGATTTATGTCTTCCCCTTGTAGTAAACTTTGGAAGTGCATTTGGAAAACTTAGAGGTCCACACCGTTTTCAGATTTTTATTTGGAAAGCTGCATAGAAATGCCATACCTGCTAGAACTGTTATTCATACCAGAATGCCTATGATTTTTGTTGATTGTACTAGGTGCTCTGATCCCCATGAATCAGTTACGCATGCTTTAATCTTATGTCCTTTTGCTAGCAATGTTTGGTTTCTATTTTTTTTATACATGAATACTAATGCTTTATTGGATAAATACCTAATTGATTGGCTTGTGTTCTTGCTACAGGTAGATTTGTAATCACTTAATGGTTCATGGACAACTTAACCATTGCTTTTATGGAGGACTTCAGAACCCATTTACATATGGGTTTCACAGAAGCTGCTTTGTTCTTCCTACCGTTTCCTTATAGTTTCTTTGAAGAACATGTTAGAACGTCAGTCTTGTTGGATACCTTGGGAGTCAAACTTTCTCTAATTTGGAACGTCAGATTTTATCTTTGCATTTACAAAGTTATCTCTTTTTTTATTGCTCGAAAGATTATGAGAAACCTTTGCATCATGTTGATAGGAAAGTCCTGAAATATCATTACAACAATTCTTTTGCCTAAACTTCGAACAATAACGACCTGAATTATTAAGGGGAGCGGTTTTAGTCAATTCGTTAAAAATAAAAGCAACTTGCATCTTACGAACTATGCATCCCATTTGCAAGTGTCCTTTATTTCCACAATAAAAGCAATGCTTAGTAATATAAGAAATATGATACTTAATGTTACCTTTTCGTGGATCCACTTGCATTGGAACTTGATGGGTTTTATTCTTTCCATTAATTTTTGAAGGTGTTGTACCTTTGACATCAGTGGAAGCCTCCGGTTGAGAAGAATTTATATCCTTGAATTTTTTTTACCTCTTTGCTAGTGTTTGGAGCATTTATTCCCTTATATATAGCCCAATCCTCGTGTGTCACGATGATTTGTACTTGCTCCTAACGCCGAGGTTAATTTGTTAGAGACATTATTGAACTTTTTGAAGTCCTCTTCCAAGGTCTTGATTTTATCAAGAGCACCATCTAGATCAGCCTCTAGGCGTTTTTCTAGAGACATATACGCATCTATTTCTCTTCAAATCTATTTGTTGAGAGTTAATTCTTGCTTCAGGTTCGATAAGTTTTTCTTTCAACAGATAGAGATTCCTACGAAGATTATCACATTCAAGTTTCTTTGAATTTAGGTCTTCTTCACAATATTTAAGAAGATATTTGATGAGGCGATAACCATTATCATGTCCTTCAGGTATCTTTCTCAATTTCTTGTTTTTTTCCGGACAATAGGAGTCAGAAGAGAAATGAGAACAAAATTTTTCAGTTCTTTCTTTTTCAAAGGAGTCAATATCGTGTGAAAATGTTGAAAGCCACGTCTTCCTATGAGGGAAGACGGGTCATTTTACACCCACTACTTCTCTGCTGTAACTAACTGTCCACCTTTCCTGACACTTTCTCATAATGGGCGTGTTCCATGCCGCACGCCGTAAATCGCCAGACCAATACCCTGATGAACATCCCCCAGTTTGTGACATGTTTGATGTCTCGAGTATTTTCGTGGAAAAAATGCAGTAGGTTGCTGAGTGGGTCTTGTTTGCAAGACCTATTTATTTTGACCAATCACGTGCAAGCCAAGCGGCGGGTAGTCATGTGTGGTGAGTCAAGTCATGAGACTTGTCGCAAAGAATAGCATGTAATGCTATTAGGTTAAATAACTAAGTTATTTGTGAGACCGATATTTATAAAATATCGTATTTATTCGATGCATGTAAAGCATCGCTTTTAAGTAAGCATCTCAAAATAATCGATGCATGTGACGCATCGTTGTATTGAGCCTGTCTTGGTTGGTCGCGAAACCTAGTGTCTTAAAAGGAGCGTGACCGGCCATTTTCAGGAAGTTGCTGGGAGCTATTTATGCATGCCAAAGGTAGGCCGGTCGGTCCCTATAGGAGAGTGATGGCTGGTAGCCATTTTGACATCCTATTGGTCGGTCCAAGTTAAATCTAGACCGGTTAAATTTGCTAGCCAAATTGGATGGCTAAGATGATTTGCGGCAGTTATTGGTTGCCGCTAATTTATTTAAGACTTCTATAAGAGGCGCGGCCAGCCATCTTTGGGCGATCGTTTAGGAGCCATATGGGCAAGCCGCGTCTTGGCCAATTGTTCCTTATGGAAGAGGGGTGGCCGTTGATCATGGCCACATCTTATTGGCTGCCTAAGATAAGAGTTAGGCTGGCCGATTCGACTAGCGAAGTTGCGCGGCCGAGATGATTTGCGGCATTTAATGGCTGCCGTTGGTTCAATTTAGGTTTTAAAATCCGTGTGGCCAACCCATTTTGTGCCAACGGTTTTTGGTGTTGGCGGCATGCTCTAGACTATTCGACCGTCCAGTGCTATAGTCGAGCCACTAGTGAGCGGATCCGCGCTTTGTCCGCTGATCGTAATTGAATCTAGGGCGGCCAATTCGGCTGGCGAAGCTGGACGACCGAGATTGTTTTGCGGCAGTAATGTGCTGCCGCTAACATAAATTAGGGTTTTGTAACACGCGGAGCCAACTCCCTTTGGCTAATCATTTGGTGGCTCCACTTGCGAGTGAGAAGAATTCCGATTGGCTTAAACGTTAATGGGCCCGCCAGTGTGCATGGTGGAATAACGGCTATGCGAATCTTCCCCTTATCTCTCTAGTGTTGACCCTGGCGACATTAATATCAGTGATAACTTTTGAGGCGTTTCCGGCTTGCTCCATATAACACTTATGGTGTTGCAAAAAAGGCGATTGCTCCATCCGGATCTCGAAAGAAGCCGTTGTGCCCTTCTAAGTAGTAGTCACGTCTTCTTATGTCTCCACGAGGCTTTCTGGTCCTTTCATCTGGGAGATTTACAGGCGCTCGGCTATCCAGGGCATTCCTAATAGCATTGCTTGAAAAAACATTTTTGTGGAGCTTCTTAACAAACGGAACACCTGCATTGAAATTGGTTGTTGAACCTAAATTGAGTTTAATGATCGAATTAGATCTAAGATCCACCCTTTTGAAATTGAGAAAACTGGAATGAAAATTGAGAAACTGATTTTGCAACCGAGAGATTAATCTCCCACTGTGGTCGCCAGTTTGTAGATACCGTCGAAATCGGTTAGGATCTCTGAGTATCCAAAATGGGAATCACGTGGAAAATTATTATTATACGAAGAAGCCGCCACCCAACTTAGGGAGTTGGGACCCAAAAGAAGCACTGGTCTAAAACAGAGAAAAAGTCCGGAATCAAGATACGAGCTAGGAAGGTGTGAGGCACCTAGCCCGTCCAAGCCGAAAATTGGCCTCTACTTTATAATTGGGAATTTAGGGTTCTAATTCGCAATAACGAATAATGAAATAAATACATAAAATAATAAACAATAATTAAATCCTCAAATAAATAAGTGACCTTACTAAAACCTGTAAGAAAACCAAATCCAATCAAATCAACAGAATTATTATTATTATCATCCAAAATTATTATTATCAAACTATCATTATTATTATCAAATCATCATCATCATCATTATTATTATTGAATGGATTTTATTAAAAAGCTGATTCAAAGACAAGGCAGACCCTTCACTCGGACGATTATTATTATTATTATCTTAATATCATTCACCATTAATTAACCATCAAAACATGTATTATTATTAATCAAGAAAAGGGCCCGAACAGTACTAGGAGCTAGCAGTTCAATGGACAGGATGTTATCAAACCACTATGCATATATTGACTACGTGAACAGTCTTAGGAAACGTGAGCAACCATCATGCATATCTACAACGGACCAATGATTTTTAGGTAAGGATGTGAATGACTCGATGCGCATGTAATATCCTTACAGAAGATGCATACGATGATATGAACAAATTGCTTATGAGATGCTTACCTAGTGCTATTAACTAAAGATTATGATGCGACGAATATTAATTAATTACCAGTGTAAAGAAAAACAAAAGCATGACCATTAAAAGAGTGAGCAACAGAGACTATATGATGACCCTAACCCGTAATACTACTAACTCAATAAGGATGCAGCGTATGATTAGACAAACCCACTCACACCATAGAACAGACGATGACAAAAACAGATTTAGCATGCGATCAAAGTCAAACAAGATGCAATAGTTAACTATCCATTAAAGTTATTGATAGAATGAGCTTAAGGTATCGGTATTGACCTGTTTTCGCAACGTAGCGATTTCAATGTTACTTAGAATGGGATGAATCAACGAGGGGCCAGCTCTTCCGCGAATACGATTGTATCTAAGACTATCCAATGCAAACCGTTCTATCACCAAAAACCTCCTAAGTTTTCTTTTCTAACTTTTTTTCTCCACTAAAATCTCCTAGAAGTTTCTCTAGTTTTTTTTTTCTCTATAAGGTGCGATCAGATTTTTCTCCCCCTTAAACTCAAAAATGACACCCTATTTATAGCTTTTTTCCGTCAACAACTACCCTAGGATTAAAATGACTTAGATCGGATGGCTCATATTAAAAACCTAAATTCTCTAACCAAATAAATCATTATTACTTCCAATTGAAAAAAATCCTCAAAAAACATTTTAATTTCTTTTACTAAAATAGCCAAATGTCATTTAATCTCAAGATTTTTGCTAACATGGAATGTCTTGCGAACAAAGCTTATCTAAAGTGTCGACATTTTTACTAATTTTGCTATTAGGGGAACGTCCAATTTTGGACCTGTACCTGGTCATGGATATCTTAAAATGGACAAGAATTTGGTGGACTTTGTGGAACTTGATTAATGGTCGGTGGACTATCATGTACGTCCAGTTCAATCTTGGGAACCAGTGGATACTAGTTGTGGATTATCATTTTTGGCTCATTTTGGTGTACGTCTATAGTGGACATCACAACTAATGCATACTTATTTATGGACTATCACTTTAGCTCACGTTTGACACCTAGTGGATGTAAAATTAATGTTCATCCTTGGACCTTAACTGCGGACACGAACGGTGTTTGTCTAGACCGTATTTCACAGAAATACGACTTCAAATTATGTACGAAATTAGGGTGTCTACAGTTGCTCCTCTTTGGCAGAGGTTTGCGTGCAACCGAATGGCAAAGCCAAACACCCGATTTCGTACTACCCCTCAAAAACTATTGAAATTCCCTTGAGTTGTCCTGTTCATGAGCAGTAAGAACAGAGGCGAGCGTTGATGCAGCAAGAGAAGAACTAGCTTCGTAATTGTTTATATAGTATCTTTCTTATTTGGCTTTGGGGTGGTTTCTCTGTGGACAATGCAACCTTAAATCAATTCTTTAGTCTTCATTACTTACTCCATTTCATCTTAGTAGGCGCCAGAACAAAGTTTCGGGATCGGGTATTGAAAGAGGCGAAGGAGATGCATATCTGGTACTGTGGTGGTGCTGGACACGACACTATTGAGTTTGACCAGATTATCTCTAAGTAATTAATTTTACGTACGTTTACTTCCTCATGACTATAGGTAAGTCAAGAAGTTTGTAATGTAGCGTAGCGAAAACAAACAGGGAAACACTTACTACCAATTATAATGATTTTCTCTTGCATACGCCCTCCTTTTTAATTATGTCTTCATCATGGGAACTCTCTCTCTTTGATGCAGCACCCGACTTCCCCCTTTTGGTAACCTTCTTCAATTCTTTCCCTTGATATACATTCTTTATCTGAGCCGACAGTCCCATGTGGTCATGTCTTCTTCAAAAATCACCATCCAAGATACCTGACTGGGTCATTGTGCCGTGTCTATCATAGGGGTGCAAGCTTGGGCAGAGAGATAGTAGCCAAATCACCCTGTGAACCGCCACAAATCTTTATGGTTCGTCAATCCTTTACTTCCTTCGAGCGGGAGGTCATAGATCTCGGAATCAATATGTTGGAGACTATGCTTCACACAAGAGAGAGCGATTAATAGTACATGCTCCTAACAAAAATAATCCCGGAAAAAGAACAGAAAATCCTAAACAAAATACAACTAATTGTGTGGAATTATTGCCTCAGTCAATCTAAATGGTGTAATTTATTATTATCCTTTCTTTTTATGTTTACCTAGATTTTTTCTCATCGGCTTCCACACAACTAGAGGTTTTATTTTTTTTAATTTTTTTTACTTTTTATTTTTTAATTTGAAAACACTATAAAATTGAAAACAATAATACTTGATTATGGTACAAAGGAGCCCAACTTCCTGATTTACCGTGTAGGGAGGGAGAACACTGGTATTACGCCGGCACCGTCGGATTTTTAAGAGTCAGTCTGACCACTTCCAACTAACCCCAACGTCTGATGTTTTGCCAAAAAATTCCCGAATACATATATGCTGGCTTTACCTTCTTCTATCCTCGTTTCATCATGCGGCTTACAACTCTTTTCTAATTAACTCCTTCAATTGTTGACCATTTCTCCCCGATGCTTCTTATTCTTCTTTGATTTCTTCAAATGCCGACCAATTTTCTCAAGTGGATGTTTACTAACTACACAGTCTTTTTTTTAACTTACCCTTTTGGACGTCCGTTGCTCATAGAACTTTAGGAGATGAATTACAGGACTAATGACGACATACAAATGGACTAACATATCTCTCTCTAAATTATTTACTTGAAAAAGACCGAACACTATAATAAAAGACTGAAATGCTCTAATAACATGGGCCCAGTATGATGACGGCGGTGCCCCTAGATTATTATTATTTTTTTTTATTTTTTTTTGACACTGAAAATAATAATTCCCTTTTCTTTTTTTGACTGACTGATTTTATAATAATTCTTGATTTGATGACCCTGCCCCTACTTATTTATTTTTTTACCGACACTATGAAAGAGAGATATTTGACTCCTAAAAATTCTCCTTAAGTTTTATGAGCGTTCGCCGCCCTTAGATAGATTTACTTACCTTAGGTGTAGTATTTCTTGGGTCGGGTAACACTTGTTGGGCCTGGATCATGTTGGCCGCCCCGATCAAATGGTTGAACAATTCTTCTATTCTGTATGATTCTCGGATCTTCTCGAAATTATGCTTGCTTCATCTTCTTGAACCTTATGTCTGAAAAATCATTCATTACCTTCTGATTAACTGCATTCTTGAACCTTATACTCGGAAAATCATTCATTGTCTTATGATTAGTAGCTTTTTTGAACCTCATGCTGGGAAAGTCATTTATTGCCTTGTGATTAATTGCTTTCTCGAACCTTCTGCTGAGAAAATCATTCAATATCTTCTGATTAATTGTTTTCTTGAACCTTCTGCTGGGAAAATTATTCATTGTCTTCTGATTGATTATTTCCTTGATCCTCATGCTCGGAATATTATTCATTGTCTTATTATTAGTTTCTTTCTTGAACCTTCTGCTGGGAAAATCATTCACTTCCTTCTGATAAATTGCTTTCTTGAACTTTATGCTAGGAAAATCATTCTTTGCCTTCTGATTAGTTGCTCCATCATTTTTCAAATTTAATAACACGTCCTTGTAAGAAACTGTTTCCTTAGGTAGAGGATTCATCATCTTGCTTTTATTCGGTGGAAAAATCTCATCTTCATGTGTTTTGAATCTCTCTTCCTTCTTATCATAGGTCTTCAACATCCATTGTGGTCTTAGCTACAAAGGTTTCTCTTCGATTAAATTCACTACTTCTGTCTTCTGTATTGACACATTCTTGCACTGTATCCACATTTTGGTCGCATTCATCTTCTTTCTCTGAGGTGCCCTTAGAGGTTGATTTTCCTTATTTTGATTGACAAACTTTACTTCTTCAGCCGGTTCAGGTTTTTATTTTTGGTGGTTCCACAGTCCCCACAGCTTGCCAGTACTCTCAAACACTTTATTTATACCAAGTATATTGTTCTCCAAAACATTTTTCCTACAAATAAAATCTTTTTGGTTTTTTAGTTTTTCAAAAAAAAATTTGGATTTTTTGAAATATTTTGAAAATTGGAAATAGAAGACGACTTATTTACAAATTCAGGTGGTGTACCCTTCACCGGTCTGATTGATTCAACAGAATGAGTTAGAGACTTACCTGACTCAGCCTTTATTGTTCTTACCACTTTTTGTTCATCCTCTTGTCTTGTAGACTTCAACCTGGGTGATAGTTGTGTAGGAGGCATTGTATTTTTATCCCTGAGATGAGGTGGCTTGTAAATGTGTCTGCTTCTTGCTACATTTTGAACTTCATCACCATCCTCACTTTTGAATGGATCCACCCACCTAGACGAAGATTTATTTGTTGGATGTGCTGGATCAAGCAAGATATCTGAGAGGTAGACTGGACTCGCGGGTGGTTGAACGGGATAAGACAAGATCTCTGAAATATGAACAGGCCTGATGGGTGCCGCCCGCTTTGGTAGAAGGTCAGAGATTAGTTGAATAATATCTGCTGGGAATTGGTTGGAATTTGGCACGTTCCTTGGTTGCTCAACTCCATAATAATTTGCCATCAATTCAGATAGAAAAACAGGACGATTAGTTGAATTAAATGAATTCACAGTTTGTACCTGATCCGTGAAGAGCTCACTAATGTGAACAGGTCGATTGACAGGAGATTCTTGCTTGTAGATTGAGTCGGATAAATTTGTATGGTTTTCTGCCAATACAAATTTGACCCTGGGTTGCCTTTGATGATCAGACAATGGGTTTGTATTCAGCTGCTTTCTCTCCGCAAAATTCCTTTGTGGACGTCGATATCTGCCTTGATTCCAGTTCTGGCACTGCCCCTGGTGTTGTCCTTCGGGTACTGCAATTATTGATGCAACTGTCATGGTATTCATTTGATTTTCTTCCATAAATGTGGTCCCTCTATTATTATTCCCATTAGAGTTCTCCGGATTGGTCAACCTTGTCATTCTGCCCGTGTCCAATGCATTTTGAATCTGTGAACCCGCCTTCCATAAAGAGTGTAATGTTGGATGGTAAGATGATATCAGCCGGTTCCAATATTCATGGTTCAAACAATTCATTATAATATCTATCATCTCTTCTTCGGTTAATATCTCATCGATCTCTAATGCCTTGGTCCTCCATCGTGGAAAGAACTCTGTAAATGACTCAGTGGGTCCTTGTTTGACCGCCTCTAAGTATTTCCGAGTAAACTGAATTTCAGGGACCAACATAAACCGTCTCACAAACATATCGACCATATCCTGCCAAGTCGAAACTAGACTTGGGTCTGTCTTCATCAGCCACTTTAAGGACGTACCGGTCAAACTTCTCTGAAACAACTGTGCTAACAACCCATCACTAATACCCAATGGTTTCAAGTACCCAACATACATACGAATGTGGATTTTTGGGCATCCGGTCCCATCATATCTATCCATTTCCGGAAATTTGAAGCCAGGAGGTAGACAAAAATCGGGATAAGGATACAACCCATGTGTATCTATTGCACCCTCACCCATTTTCTGCAAGGTCCTTTCAACCTCTTTAAGCCTCCTAGATAAAAGTATTTCTCATGATGTAGTCTCTCCCATTTCTTGAAAAATGTCATCTTTAACCTTTTCAAAATTTTCCTCTTCAAAATTATTCTTTTTAACCTCTTCATAATTATGATTATTTTTGTCATTTTCCATATCAGCCCCGACATGTTTTCCTGTGAACTCAGCAATGGCCTCGAGAGTCAACTTCTTGGTCTCAGCGTTCATCTTGGCTTCCAATTCTGGGGACTTGGTATCCAACATCTTTTGGAATTGTTCGTGCAACCAGGAAAATGCCCCAGTGTCGATATTCACTTCAGATTCTATGGTCATGTTCCTGTTTTCAAGGAAACAAAAGAATATATGGTAACACAAGGGTGCTTATGCCTCGGATTTTGTGCAACAATGAATGCAATTTACAATTAATGCACGTGCATGCAGGTTTAAATATTTCTCGGGTAAGCTTGGGTTACCTTAGCAAAATATTCCTCAGACGTAGTTAAACTAGTCTTCTTTGGTACTGGGCTAAGGCTTGTGGTGGTTCATCTGGTAACTCCCATAAGGCCCAAGGCACGGGTTCATCTTACTAGCCACTTGTTTTCCTAAGAATCAGACGTCTGACGATGCGAAATGTAATGCAAATGTGCAAATGGGTGCGTGCACGTGTGTGTGCAAATACCGAGTAGTGTAAAATCAAAACCCTAAATCCCGATTACGTTTCAAGTTAGATTCTCAAATCCCCAGTGAAGTCGCCACTGTAGATACCGTCGAAATCGGTTAGGATCTCTGAGTATCCAAAATGGGAATCACGTGGAAAATTATTATTATACGAAGAAGCCGCCACCCAACTTAGGGAGTTGGGACCCAAAAGAAGCACTGGTCCAAAACAGAGAAAAAGTATGGGAATCAAGATACGAGCTAGGAAGGTGTGAGGCACCTAGCCCATCCAAGCCGAAACTTGGCCTCTACTTTATAATCGGGATTTTAGGGTTCTAATTCGCAATAACGAATAATGAAATAAATACATAAAATAATAAACAATAATTAAATCCTCAAGTAAACAAGTGCCTAGCTAAAACCTGTAAGAAAACCAAATCCAATCAAATCAACGGAATTATTATTATTATCATCCAAAATTATTATTATCAAATCATCATCATCATCATTATTATTATTGAATGGATTTTATTAAAAAGCTGATTCAAAGACAAGGCATACCCTTCACTCAAACAATTATTATTATTATTATTAACTTAATATCATTCACCATTAATTAACCATCAAAACATGTATTATTATTAATCAAGAAAAGGGACCGAACAGTACTAGGAGCTAGCAGTTCAATGGATAGGATTTTATCAAACCACTATGCATATATTGACTACGTTAACAGTCTTAGGAAACGTGAGCAACCATCATGCATATCTACAACGGACCAATGATTTTTAGGAAAGGATGTGAATGACTCGATGCGCATGTAATATCCTTACAGAAGATGCATATTGTTTGTTGATGAGACGTCTGTTCCTGCGAGTCTCACTGCGTCTTCATTCCCGCCGGGCCTGGTTCTTTCCAGTAAGGATGGTGCTGTTGTGGCCGACCGCTTAGCAGCTTCATGAAGTTCAGAGAATGTCTGGAAGCGCAGGTTCTCCAGTAAAGCGCGATAGACAGGTACCATGCCATTAATGCACATCTCCACCAATTGATGTTCAGTCACATTTGGGTCATGACAATCTAGCGATTGAATCTTGAATCTCTTGACATAATCATTTGGATATTCATTGTTTCGCTGAAACATCCTTCCCAAATCTGACAAGGTGATTTCCTCAGACACAAAGAAATATTTCTTGTAGAAAGTGGTTACCATTTCACACCAATTGGCTATGCTGTTTGGTGCAATGTTATTATACCAGGTGTACGCCCTTCCACTGAGTGATTTTGAGAATTCTTTCAGGCAGGGGACATGGTTATATTCATGATCCCCTAGTGATTCCAAAAAACGAGAATGTGTTCACGAGCGTTACCAGTACCGTCATAAAGGGAGAACTGGGAGAAGAATATCCTCTTGGAATAGGAACTCTTTGCACGTCGGGGGATAAGGAGGTTGGTGCTGATGAATGGTAGCTGGATTTTTCCTTCCTCGATTCTGGAGAATTCGTTCCAGGTCCTCTCGTATGATGAAGTTGGATTGTTGATTCATTTCTGACGGCCGTTTAGGAGCTACACGAACTTCTTCATCCATAAAGATGCGCCTTGTTGAAGACTCGCGCCAGGAGTCATGAAAGTATTCATTGTCTGCTCCACTTGAGGTTGGCGTGGTTTTGGTGGTAATCTTTCCGTCAGCGTCTTGAGAAAAGTGAGTACCTCCTTCTAAGTTGTAGCCATGTCTATCTGAGCCTTAGCGAGAACTTCTTGTCTTTCCATCAAATCAACAATGGTAATAGGGGGTTGGCTTCCTCTGTCTCCTCCATCCTCTCGTCCTGATGGAGGAGTGGCAATAGCTCTGGTAACAATTTGGAGTGTTACGCTCGAAGAAACATTGGGAATGGCAGTAGCGGTTCTGGCTCTGGTGATAGGAGGTGTCACGCCGGAGGGAATGTTTCCTGCGCCGCTGGTGTTGGTGGTAGAGGATGTAAACCATGAGATGTGTTGACTGTGCTGGCAGGCGATTTGGAGATCTCTTCGAGTCATAATATCTGGTGATACTCGTATTCCTCCTAAGTACTCCTCATGTGATAATCGTAACATATGAGAGATATGTTCTTCAGCATTACTGATAGACGCATTTATGTGTCTATTTTCATCTCTATTGTGTATAATGTTAGTACCCATTTTTGTACTTATTTTGGTATTTTATCTCTTTTTAGGTGTTTTTGGAGAAATAAGCTTTTGCGGCGAAATTGGCTCGAAAAGTTGTTAAAGGCATCTGGGAGGACATTTGCTATTCGGACTCTCACTTTAGATAAGGGGTAACCAGTTTCCAAGCAGCTACTAAACACAAACCGGGACTGGATAGGGGGACTCCACTTCTTCACGGGTTAAAAACAAAAAAATTGGCGGGAAAGTTTGCTTTCACGGAACAGATTTTAGGGTTGAAATTTGGACGAATTTTAAGGAGATTCAAGGGCAGATTTTCGTTGGGTTAATCCTGTTAAGGATAGACAGGCTTGGTATGTGGGTTCGGATCGAAACAGAGGTGATGGAAGTTTCGTGTCTGTGATGAACTATTTTTGGAATTTTAGGGAGACTAAAGGCAAGATTTTCTTCCCAAAGATTGGTATCTATCTAAGGAAGAGTTTAGAATCAAAAGGAAAGCTCAGAAACGCGTAGAAATTCTAAAACAAGAAATTGCCGCAACTTTGCTGTGAAGAGAAAGGAAGAGATTTTGGAGAGATTTAATCGGTCTTTTTGATATAAATAGATTGTTTGGGTCATATAGAAGGAGTGTCGAAAGTTAGGGGAAGTTTAGAACACCACAGAGCCGAGAAATCAAAGGTGAAGGAAACCGGGTTCTGCTGCTGCTGCTGCTGAAAAACACGAAGAACATTGACCCACACGGAACAGTCGCAGACGAGTGTCGTTCTTCAACATCAGAACCGATTTATCGTTTATAAACAACACTTCAATTGTAACGGTGACTTCTGTAACGACCATTAAGTGTTGCAGATTCGCTGTATTATTATTTCTCTTCAATAAAAACACCTTTTGAGCCATGATTTATTCTTTTGAGCGTGTTTTAACCATGAAGAGCTAAACCCCAACACTGGGATGACGGAGGAAGACGAATATCATACTTGGGGTAATTTTATTAATTCTTTTTAAGACTTTTGCATTAATTTTAATTGAAATTATGATTTGAATTAATTGGTTGTCATTTAATTTGATGATGTATGCTTAGTTTAGGTGTTTTGATACATCATGCTTAGGATTTACAATCAATGTTTTGAGAATCTACCTTGGAAAAAATAGAGTCCATGTTTTTCTTGAGCTAAAATTGTCAAAGAATTAATAATTGAACCTTATGTTTTGAATTCGGTGGAATCCTGAGTCCCAGTAACTCTCGTACCCTTTGTAATATTTTTATTAAATTTAAAAACTCGAATCTTCACAAGTCCGAGAGTTTGAACTCATTTACTATAACCACTTTAAAAATCACATCAATTTTTGGCGCCGTTGCCGGGGATGTAACACCATGAGATGTGTTGACTGTGTTGGCAGGCGATTTGGAGATGTCTTCGAGTCATAATATCTGGTGATACTCGTATTCCTCCTAAGTACTCCTCATGTGATAGTCGTAACATATGAGAGATATGTTCTTCAGCATTACCCGTTTCCCTAGGCATAGAAAATATGGGGGACGTGGGTCTTTTGGTGCAGGAACTTCTCGGATCTCCTCTGCGCGAGGTTATCTTGGCTGCGGATTCTTTCCTGGCATGATAATGCGGGCATCGTTATCTTCTTGAGGCTGCTCTCCTGACGTGTCGGCTCCAGTAGATCTTAAGATGTCCCTGGCTTGCTCTTGCTTGGGTTGGCATAACAGGCGAACCCCTTTATGATGATTTGAAGATGTGTCAAGCCTCCTTTGTTATTGTAGATGTACGAATTCCCGGAATTACGCCATGGTCTGGATCTACACATTTTGCTGATGAAGTGATAGCGGACACTCCTGACCATAAAATGGTAGTAGTGGCGGAATGGAGATAGACCTTTGCTTTTTTTATCTCTGCAGGTGGATTTCTAGCACTCCACTGGTGTTGAGATTTGTTGTCGACTATCTCCATACTGGAATAACGGCTATTCGAATCTTCCCTTTATCTCCCTGGTGTTGACCCTGGAGACATTAATATCAGTGATAACTTTTGAGGCGTTTCCGGCTTGCTCCACATAACACTTATGGTGTTGCAAAAAAGGCGATTGCTCCATCCGGATCTCGAGAGAAGCCGTTGTGCCCTTCTAAGTAGTAGTCACGTCTTCTTATGTCTCCACGAGGCTTTCTGGTCCTTTCATCTTGGAGATTTACTGGCGCTCGGCTATCCAGGGCATTCCTAATAGCATTGCTTGAAGAAAAAAATTTGTGGAGCTTCTTAACAAACGGAACACATAAATTGAAATTGGTTGTTGAACCTAAATTGAGTTTAATGATTGAATTAGATCTAAGATCCACCCTTTTGAAGTTAAGAAAACTGGAATGAAAATTGAGAAACTGATTTTGCAACCGAAAGATTAATCTCCCACTGTGGTCGCCAGTTATTTTGGGGTAAAAACTGATTCTGCTGTTTTTGCTAAATTTGGGTGTGTTGATGAGAAACAAATTCAAACCCTAAACAAATGCACTGCATGGGAGTACTTTAGATTCGAAAGATCAATCTGTACAATTCTGGCATAAACCAAAAAATGACCGTTCTAGTCTTGCTTCGGTCACAAAATGAATGAGAAGGGTTGATCTTAGGGATGGAAGCAAAGAAGGTGTTGAGATCAGAATGGTTAACTCTGAAGGTGTGGTTGTTTTATGACTTGTATCAGAATATGGAACTGGCTTGCAGAATGCAAGCTATCAGTTCTTGGTGTTTTTTCTGGATATTGTATATGATAACTGTTGTCGGTTGAAATAGGTTGAAAAACCTATTTATATCAGTCATAGTTGCACGCACCCTGATCTCGTAGGAAGTGGGAGTAGTTGAATGATGGAAAAGTGGGATCATGTGAAAATGTTGAAAGCCACGTCTTACTATGAGGAAAGACGGGTCATTTTACACCCACTACTTCTCTGCTGCCACTAACTTTCCGCCTTTCCTGACACTTTCTCATAATGGGCGTGTTGGACGCCGCACGCCGTAAAACGCCAGACCAATACCCTGATGAACATCCCCTAGTTTATGACATGTTTGATGTCTTGAGTATTTTTGTGGAAAAAATGCAGCAGGTTGCTGAGTGGGTCTTGTTTGCAAGACCTAGTTATTTTGACCAATCACACGTAAGCCAAGCGACGGGTAGTCATGTGTGGTGAGTCAAGTCATGAGACTTGCTGCAAAGAATAGCATGTAATGCTATTAGGTTAAATAACTAAGTTATTTGTGAGACCGATATTTATAAAATATCGTATTTATTCGATGCATGTAAAGCATCGCTTTTAAGCAAACAGCTCAAAATAATCGATGCATGTGACATATCGTTGTATTGAGCCTGTCTTGGTTGGTCGCGGAACCTAGTGTCTTAAAAGGAGCATGACCGGCCATTTTTAGGAAGATGCTGGGAGTTATTTATGCATGCCAAAGGTAGGTCGGTCGGTCCCTATAGGAGAGTGATGGCTGGTAGCCATTTTGACATCCTATTGGTCGGTCCAAGTTAAATCTAGATCGGTTAAATTGGCTAGCCAAATTGGATGGCTAAGATGATTTGCGGTAGTTATTGGTTGCTGCTAATTTATTTAAGACTTTTATAAGAGGCGCGGCCAGCCATCTTTGGGCGATCGTTTAGGAGCCATATGGGCAAGCCGCGGCTTAGCCAATTGTTCCTTATGGAAGAGGGGTGGCCATTGATCATGGCCACATCTTGTTGGCTGCCTAAGATAGGAGTTAGGCCGGCGATTCGACTAGCAAAATTGGGAGGCCGAGATGATTTGCGGCATTTAATGGCTGCCGTTGGTTTAATTTAGGTTTTAAAAGCCATGTGGCCAACCCATTTTGGGCCAACGGTTTTTGTTGTTGGCGGCATGCTGTGGACTATTCGAACAGTCAGTGCTATAGTCGAGCCACTAGTGAGCGTATCCGTGCTTTATCCGTTGATCGGAATTGAATCTAGGCCGGCCAATTCGGCTGGTGAAGCTGGACGGTCGAGATCGTTTTACGGCAGTAATGTGCTGCCGCTAACATAAATTAAGGTTTTGTAACCCGCGGAGCCAACTCCCTTTTGGTAATCGTTTGGTGGCTTCACTTGCGAGTTGGAAGAATTCTGATTTCCTTAAATATTAATGGGCCCTCCAATGTGCATGGTGGCGCTTGTCCGGTCGCGTCAGGAAGCGGCCAAGCTTGATAAATCAGCCGGCCAAAACATGCGGATGTGATCGTTTTAAGATTGACATGGGTAGCCTATATTCGGTTCCTTAAGGAATTAAGTGCTTCGGCCAACCAACTTCCAACTTTATTTAAAAGTGTGTGTGGCGCATTTAAAGAAATCTGATTGGTCGATGGGAAAGGGGGCTGGCAAGCGGCAACATGGAGTGTGGCCGATCGGCCACGGGCGGCGCCTGCTGGAGCAGATCGGCCGGCCAAGTGGCGTGGCCACGCCTCCCTTTGCTGCTGCTTTTACTTGCCGCAGTTCCTCTTTATTTCTTGTTTTCTGCTTTTTGGTAGGATCTTGCTCCTATTAGCTCTATGATGGATCAATTTCCTAGTTTTCCTAGGTTTAGTTTCGACCAATAGGGTTCGAACTATCGCGCAGGGCGCAAAAAACCTAATTTTTGCAAATTGATAAAATTAGGTTAAAGAACTGGATTTTGCGGGTTGCCGCAAAATCAATCAAATTTTGGCGAATTTTGCATACTGATACAAAAAATCACTAATTTAATATCAAAGGGCAGCATAACTTTGCGTGCCTCTGATTGAGTACTTACACACGCATCTTAATCCTTACACTTCGGGAGATTCATGCTACTCGGCTGGGAGCGAGCCTTAGTCATCATGTTATGTCAGTATTAAGAGTTCAACTGGGGAACATGGCATAGAATAAATACTCAGAAATTTACAGAATATTTGGGATTGTTGCTACACGCACCATTCTGGATAAATTCAATATAAATATACTGAATTGCTTAATACATATGTAAGTAAAGAGGCCCGGGCACTCATCACTTTTAATTGGTTCAATCTTCTTTGCAGAATGATGGCGCATTAAATACAGGGTTTTAAAATTTTAGCTCTGAACTAGAAACCACCATCAACACTTACGAAAATCACTCAAGAACTTTCCAATAGAGTATACAAAAACAATTTTGAACACAACAAGATATTTGTTAAAAATATCTTTAGAATCATAAATCCTGTAATATTTCAAACGATCACTTGCTTCATTAAAACAATTGTGGGGTGTATGAAGCAATCCACTATTAATAGAATAATTAACTGAAAAATCATTCTTTGTACAGTTACAAAGTTTCCAAAATTGCATCCTAATCAACGATATATTAACAGTCTTTGATATGAAAATATACATATATATATTTCGGTAGCAGATCCAAAATATATTTAAGATCCCAGATTTTTTAAGAACAAAATAGTCATGGTTCATATAATGAAAAATCTTATGTGGAATCTTATGCATTTTCAAGATAAAACATGTCACATAGAGTATTGTATCATTGTTACTAAACAATACCATAAGATACAATTCTATGATATCTGAGGAGTTATGTAGGTCAACCAAGACATACATAGGCATAATCTCAATTCCTAATAGATTTAGGAACAAGTGTATCATATACTTCATTTGTGTCTTCCACCACGAGTCTTTGAAGTAGTCAAATCCTTCTACTACGTTAACTGAATCATTCATTGGATTCAATTCTTATAGGTTGGACCGCACCAAACACAGATTGTTAGATCTTTTCGTGTTTGCCTGCTCTGATACCAATTGAAAAGACGAGGGTACCCAAATACACCATAATCTTTAAATTATCCACCTATAAGTCCTCTTACCGAAAGTGATTGTCTATGGACAAAGTCGAGACAATACAACAAATCGGTATTCACACTTTGTGTGATCGTCTATGGACACGAGATCGAGACAATACAAAATTCAAAGTGTGATTACTTGATAATAGGTTCGGACTTAACCAAACTCTATAGGATCACTATCAAGTAAAGCGGAGTTAACGTTTGTATATTTTACTTCTAATTATAATAAACAATTATAATTGCGGAAATAGAAAAGTAAAAGACACAACAAGATTTTGTTAACGAGGAAACCGCAAGTGCAGAAAACCCCCGGGACCTAGTCCAGAATTGAATACACTTAGAATTAATCCGTTATACAAAATCTAAACCAACTTCGTATAGTTGAGACCAAGCAACTAAACCTATAGTTCACCTAGTTACCTCAGTATCCCTGCGCCTCCAACTTGTAATAAGTCACGCACTTGAACAATTCCTTTGGTTCGTATTCCAAACAGTAAAGGAACAACAAATCTGTTTGGTAACAACTCTCTTGATTCTTTCCAGATAAAGATATCTCAAGTCATATGCAAAGGATCTTCCGTTTAAACTAATAAACTCCTTTGCCTGGTTAGATCAATCCAATTTTTATTACCTAAGTAATAAGATTCGGATTTGTAACAATCAAAATAGATCTCAAGAGAACTATTAGGTGTTACCGATCTCACGCAACTAATCAATCGAATAAATTCGATTCTAGTTGGATCCCAGCCGATCAAGGTTTGTGCTACACAAAGATATGAGAAACCAATAAGAAATCTTCTTCGTCTTTAAATCTTCTATAATCTTTAATTAAACCTGCACAACACCACTTGAATCTCTTGTGATCAATCACGCACAGAACGAAGTCTGTTAACAATGGATTATCACAAGATGTCTTTAGATCTACAAACACTTCTAAAGATCCCGTCGACACTTCGATCTAGTTTGAGTGAATCTTATATCAGAAGAGAAGATTCTCAAGAATAAAAAAACTAGGTGCAATCAAAGTTCAACAACCGTTAGTCAATCAAATCAATCGAAAACTAATAAACTGCAATTATCTAGTTTCCCACCTGTTAGAGCACTGCTCGGTCAAACTCGCATAATCAAGCGAATCTTCCAACCGAGCTATGCTCTTATACAAAGTAGCATTACAACAACAATAAAAACATTTATTATCACCATTTTTATCATCTTAATCCAACCCTTCCTAAAGGAAAAATAAAAATATTCCTTGAAAACAAATTATCCCAGTTGATATATATACTTAGGATAAGAAAAGAAGATATATACTCAGGAAAAGAAAAGATTTAGCAGTACTTGGTGCACATGATGTAAGTTTTTTAACTCAATAGCACAAGTTTTTAATTTATACCTAAACGATTTAATCTGTTTGATAAAAATAATTTTTTAGGTTTCCAAAAGAATAAACGATATGCTCTATTTTGTTGGCGCCCAAAAATGAAGGAAAATCACGGGTATATTAGGTATTAAAAAAAAAGTATAGTTAGAAAGTTTCGTAAAAATCAGTTTAAAATCAGTTTTATAAATATGATTAAGTCATAGTTTAGTGATGTCACATCTTTGTTATCCAACGGCGAGCAAGATGCTCGTTCAAATTTGTTCGTGCATCGCACGATTTTTTCCCGGGAGACATTGTGTAAATGGTTCGAAACTTTTTCAACTATTATTTCATTTTAAAAGAAACGAATTCCACCTTTATATCCCTCATACCTAAAACCGGAATTCCTACCACCCAGTCCCATTTTAGACCCATATCTATGCGCAACACCACTTATAAAATCATATACAAGCTGCTTGCTCAAAAATTAAAATATCTCCTAACCAAACTCATATCTCCTTTTCAATCTGTTTTCATCCATGACACACAAATCTTTGAAAACATTGTCATTGGTCATGAGATAATCCACTATATGGACACCAGAAGTGGTAAGAAAAGTTACAAAAATATTGTAGGAATCAAGATTGATATGGCTAAGGCTTTTGATAAAGTTGACCGGAGTTTCCCGATGACAATGATGTCTCAAATGAGTTTTAGTAGCGCAATCTTATACATTAGTGTATATCCACCACTGACCTAGCAGTATTGATAAATGGCTCACCTATTAAATTATTTAAACCTTTCAGAGGTCTAATACAAGGAGACCCACTATCTCTATATGTTTTTCTTTTCTATATGGAGGTCCTTTCTAGAAGCTTGATGAATGGTGAGTAGCTGGGGTTGATTCATGAGACCAAATTATGCCCTGGAACTCCTCCCATAAGCCATTTCCTCTTTGTTGATAACTATATGGTATTTTGCAAAGCAAACATCGACGAATGCAAGAATCTGGCGAAAGTCTTCAGTGATTTCAGTACTTCCTCAGGACAAATGATTAACTTCTCCAAATCAGGTATTTTCTTCAGCAAGAATACTGCCCCCGTACATTGCTGATAAAATTAATATCTTCATGCAAGTTTAGAATATCGACATTAAGGACAATTATTTAGGCTCCCCTCTTCACCAACAACAACAAAAATCAAGCTTTTAAACCATACATTGATAAGCTCAAGTTCAGGCTTGTTGGGTGGAAAAATGAAACCCTTTCCACATTAGCAAGCTACTATGATAAATATTGTCACTTCCACATCCAACACCTATAAGATGAACTGTTTAATTTAAGCTTCCAAAATTTACTTTCAAGGACATGAATAAACTTCAAATATATTTCTTATGGATTAAGGATTCCGAGAAACCTAATGGGTTATACTACATGCTTGGGAATCTGAATGCAAACCAAAGGAGTTGGCTGGTCTTGGTTTTAGGAATTTGAAATTCTTCAATAATGCTATGATCACAAAAATAACATGGAGACTTATCATTGAGACAAATTCGCTATGGACTTTTATCATGAAGGCCTCTCGCTTTGAGGGTCAAGAGGTCATCAGAATAAGCACTAAACCAAAAAAAACCAATTCTTGGATTTGGAAAGGCATTCTGGAAGGAGCGGAAAATATACAAAAGTACTATAGATAAAAAGTGGGAAATGACTTAAAAATTCACATATGGGAGGATAGATTGAATAATAATAAAAACCACATTCTGGCTAAACCTCTTCAATGTCCTAATGACCTCATTACTGTCAATCAACTTATGGATATCATAGGTAAATGAGATGTCGTTACTCTTGATATTTGGTTCTCCCTTGAAAACCAAGAAATTATTCAATATATCATTATCAACAATCAAGAAGGGGACACTATTGACCCGAGGGGGGGGGGGGGGGCCCTTCATGACATGGGGAATTTACGGCCAAATCTCTTCATAACAATCAAATCTATGAACAATACAAAGGGGATACTTAAACACTACTTGGATTATTTTTTTTGGAAAATGAATATTTCACCAGCCGTCCAACTATTCATATGGACATGTGCTCATGGCATCCTGCACACTAATACGAAGACTGCTAGTATTCCCAGTTACATTGATCCTATATGCAACCTCTGTAAAAGTGCTAAAAAGGACACCACTCATATCCCTATGTATCCTTGGTCTGGGCTCAATTATTTGGATCTCATCATCATCATGTGTTTGGAGACTCCACTGATTTTCTAGATTGGCTAAACAAGTGGTTCCTCCCTCAGAATCCTCTCAGCAGCTAGACCTCTATCTATGTTACTATCTGTTGGTTTATCCGGAAATCAAGATGTGATTTCATCTTCAAAAAGTTAACTCATGCGGCTGAATCTAGTGCTAACAATATCAGAAAACATCTTTGTTTTTTGAAAGATTTATGCACAAACTAAGTCGTATCCTGAACAATCTCTACTACCAAAGGGATACTTAGGACACCATGGAAAGGATTATCAGACACTGAAAACGCGGGGATACCAAAATACACCACCAAATTTTTCGTAGGCAATCTGTATGACAAACTTAAACACAATTCCGAGATTTCAACTTAATGAATCTCAATCGAGGAATAATATTCAGAGTTATATCTTTTTCTCTCACAATCAGAAAGTTTACAGAAACTAGTCCGTGAACCTGATTTGCGTGAGAGAGTACTTCGGTGATTCCAAATATGAATTTACCAAGCAATCAATCAAGTCGTATCCAACAAACAAGGTTGGACGTATCTACTATGATTAATTTACGTACAACCTCTGATATTTACATTATAAAGATGAACAATATAATGCGGAAAAGAAATAACACATACACCAAAAAATTTGTTAACGAGGAAACCGCAAATGCAGAAAAACCCCGGGATCTAGTCCAAATTGAACACCAAACTGTATTAAGCTGCTACAGACACTAGCCTACTACCAATTAACTTCAGACTGGAATGTAGTTGAGACCAAATTAAACCCTCACAGCAATTCATTTACAGTCGCGTTCCTTACGCTTCTTGAATCCCAGCAAGACTCCGCACAATTGATTCCCTTAGATGACGTCACACCAACTAAGAGTTGCTTCAACTCAATTGAAGGCTTTAAACCAATCTGCCTCCCACGGATAAGCCTATATATGTGATTTCCTTTTTGATCAAAGATCAAGGTGACGAAAATCGATAGCAATAGACAAAGTCTAGCTAACCTCAAAATACGGAATGCAACCCGAAGTGCATCCTAGATTATTATTCACCTCACAAGTACTAAACTTGTGGAATCAACAAAGTATGAGACGAAGAGAACTTTAAAGATTACTATATATCTTTTTCAAGTGAGAACCTCAACAATCAAACAAGATTAGGATACTCGAGCTATCAGATAAACAATAGCTGGACTTGGCTTCACGAATCCACTATGAAGTCTTTGTGGTCGCTAAACCCTAAAAGAGTTTTAGGAAGAGGACGACTCTAGTTTTACAACTAGGACACACCAAGAAAAGTAGTGTCGGGATTCAAAGATCCCAGTTGTTTGAGGTTCCCCTTATATAGACATTCAAAGCATAGGTTGCTTTAGGTTTAAGCTAAGATAGCTTTGGAACCAAGCAAATAATATCCACCGTTAGATGAATCTTTGAATCTGATTTACATAATCAAGATATACACTCTGATTAGGATGAACCGTAGCCAAATCATGTACAATACCACACTCATGAATGGTTAGCCGAAGCTAGCCACTGAACTATAAGCTTGAGCATTTTCATAAACACTTAAGACTCAACTTTAAACACAATCATGTGATCAAATATATCTATGGTGTTTTATAAATATAAATAGAGATTATTCAAATGCTAATTATCTCGGAGAAATAATTTTGAATTTAATCGACATGGTAAGTAGGCGTACAAGGCACAAGTACTTAACCTATTTGAACAATTATGTCATGGTACGTGTACCGATATGTATACTTTATAACATTACCGAGTTCCGGAGTTCACAGAATTTTTTCAATACGTGTACCAGTATGTAAACCTTAAGACACAGCCGAGTTCCATAGTAACACAGAATATTTTCGGTATGCATACTGGTATGGATACCATTTAAACATAACCAAGTTCCGGAGTTCATAGAACTTTTCTGGTACGTGTACCGATATAGATACCAAGCCGGTTTCGTAACCAACAGTTCCTTTTTAGTACGCATACTGGTTTGCGTATCGATCCGGATTCACGAGTTCACGGACTTTTAAAGGTGTGCATACTAATATGCATACCAAAAATCTGTTTGTCGACATATATCTACTCAGTTACGTGTACTGAGTACATGTATTACGGCTTCAGACTTATAACCGTTTTCCCAGTTTGTAAGACTGATATGTACACTGTCTTGTATCCGAATTTATAGTAGTTCTATATTTTTCTCTAAATCGATTCGAAACATTCCCGAATAACATCAATGACACATATCACTGTTCCATGCAATTTTTGAATGATAATCTTGAATCATGATTTTATTACGAACAGTAAATTGTTCTTAACCGAAATTCATCAAGTATGAAATGTTTATTAAGCTTAGTCGTATTTCGAGGACTAATTACAAGAAGAATCTTGACTCGAAATTCTTAATATGCTTCCGATAGTCTAATTAGTTACGCGACAACGTCTCAAAGATAAAAATGTGAATATAACTTGACAAATAGGTGGTTTAGTCTTCACTTACCTTTTGTTGAGGAAGTTCTCCAAAAGCTTCGGTTGATCTTCGCCTTCAAATGGTATAACACAATGATGATTGCCATGATGTCCTTTTCTCAACTACATCTTCTATCCTAATCCGAGACTTTACTGATTGTAAACTGGAAATCAATATATAGTTTTGACAACTAAATTTGACAACAAGCTTGAGATAGCAACACTTGTGAGTTCGACTGAGCAATGCTCTAACAATCTACCCCTTTGTCAATTTTGGTGACAAAACTATCAATAGATAAGGATAATAAAATAAAGCTTCAAAAACTACTTGTATACATCATGCCTTGATTTCCTTGGTTTCTTCAACTCCTTGAACTCTTTGTTATTTCAAGTTGTAGTGATTCTGAACGTGTTCAACTCAGTATCGTTGTTGTTGAAGATCCGTATCCATATTTATAATAACTTTTGAAAGCAAATATCCTCAATCGCCATCATACAGTAACATATACTATTATCTTCTCCAAATCTCAATTGTATCCCAACTTTGAAGTAATACTACGGTGATATGTTTCTCCCCCTTGATCAATACTTACATCTTTTGCATAATAGGTGAAACCCTATATATTATTGATTCACTCCCCCTTACATAATGATTCGTAAACCATATGTATGTAGTGCGAAAATACTAATTAATTCTCCCCCTTTTTGTCAATAAAAATTGGCAAAGGTACGAAAATCGTGGGATCGTAACCAAAAGATATTTAAGGATTCAAAGGTATTACATATCAACTTTATTTAGATGATATCACATAGTAAGAAAATACTTAACGCTCATTTAGGATATTTAAGATACAAACATCCCCTGTAAATTCCACAACCACACTCCCCACAAAGATATAGCAATTAAGCACAAGTTCATTTAAGAACTCTCCCCCATTTGATGTCATTCCCAAGAAAACAACATGAGTGACCTTACTTTATGAAAAAGAAGGATTTTGGCGGACATAAACAAATCACATGGATTTGTATCCTTAATATCGACTTAAATTAATCTCAACGCCAGTTACGAACAAGAGATAATTTTAATCGGTATGACTCAACATAAGAAAATCTTACGAAGTGTGTAACGCATTAATAACACCAAAGTGTGATCACAAGTAAATCGATACTGTGAGAAAATTCTCAAAGAGTTTGTTCTATTTTCAGTTTATAAAAAAATAATAGCTGAGCATATATGAAATATCAGCTCGATTCACAAAAACGTAAGGGCACATATTCATAAGACTTTTGAAATATTTAAACCAATAATGATTACATACTGCAAGTTCATATTCCAAAAACACTAGAATTTAAATAAATAAATCTAAAAACATGCAAGATGAAAATCGTTGGAAATAGCTTGTGTAATCACAATTTATGCTATACCAAACCCTAGTTATCCTTAACAAAAGCAAGAATAAATTCTCACAAGAAGTTTTCTAGAAAACAAACTAAGAAGAACTATAATTCATATGTAGTCTGCGACTTGCGTTCTGAGAGAACCAAGATCATTAAATGCTTTTCCCAGTTTCAGATTAAGAAGCTTAAGATCCCTTTTGGCGGCAGACAATTGTTCAAACACAACTTTGATGTCACTCATAATGTTTCCGACCAAATCACGGGACATCTGAACCGGTCTTGACCCTGTATGTTCTTTATAAAAGTAACATGATATGGTGACAGGATTATCGTAAAACTCAACAGTTCCCGTGGAATCATCATCCTTCATCTTCTTGTTATCTTCCTTTGTGTTGTTTGAAATCTTAGAAGCATCCATGGTTTGTGAACGTTCGCGAGTTATTCCATCACTTTATATATAATACAAGGTAGGCGTACCTTGATATATATCACAATTTCTAGGTTAAGGAAACTGAGGGAAGAGAGATCCTTTCTGAAATCTTCTGAAGAGGTTTTGACTTATTACTTTCATAGGTTCGGGCCGGCTTCGAAACTTACACGCATATGGGTCCGCGAGCACATGAATTATGACCGGACTCATTTAAACAGACAAATATAATCAACCTTTTTCTTAGATCAATAAATATAAATCTAGAGCATAAGAGGTAGTTGAGATTTTCATTAGAATACATCACATAATCAAAGATGAACCACTTTATGGTGAAATTCAAAACAAAAAATAAGGTACACAATACAAAATACATCATGTGTTAAGAAGGAGTTTGTTACCATTCTTGAACAGATTGTGCTTTCTCCTTTTCATGCTCCAGGAGGAGGCACAATTTACCAAAATCAAGTTATGTTATGGTAGGCATCCGCCAAATGCCCATTATAAACAAACATATTTTTTTGGTAAGCTTCCATTATTTTGTACCGGTTATGTCTTTAGCACAGTTTATATTACTACGGTAAAAGGATGTAGAATTCTTACCTGTATTCAGCCTTTTCCTTGCCTTCCCAATTTCCTTGAATTGGCTAATCTGTTTTCTGAGCTCAAAAATTGTATGATCAACCCTTGTCCGAAGGTTCAAAACTGTGTGGTTATGTGTTTCTGAGACATATTTATTCGGTATCCTCTTCTTCTCATTATTCTCTTCAAGATTTCTTGAAGTGGAATTAGAATGACTATTTTTTAGGATAGTCTTTTTCCAATTGGAAGCATCGGATCTTGTCTTTACAAAGTTATCATTTTTTTGATAATCATTACAATTGTGAAAAGGCTTTGTATGACATTTATAGGCAAGTCTAGGTTTATCATAGCACTGATTCCTTTGCCTAAAGGTTGGACGTTGACAAACCGTAATGTCAAGAGTATTAGTCTTAACATATGATCTAGGTTTAATCACTTCTTGTGATGCCCAAATAAGAACATCATGAAGTTTTTCATTCTTTATGCGAAAACGACATTCCTTTTGCGGGTGACCGTTTTTAACGCAATAATAGAAAACATAAGGAGTGTTATTACCTGGATTCATGTGTGCTGATTTTGGAGGTTGATATAATTTGCTCTTCCGAACATCAACTTCCGATATAGGTATTTCACTTTTGCCATCAGTGGAAACCTTTGGTTGAGAGGAAGTACTAGCCTTGACAAATTTTACCTCTTTGCTAATATTGGAGCATCTATTCCCTTATAGCCCAATCCTCGTGTATCACGATGATTTTTACCTGCTCCTATCATAATGGTTGATTTGTTTGAACTAGTATTGAACTTTTTCAAGTTTTCTTCCAACAACTTGATATTATCAAGAGCAACAGTTAAATCAGCCTCAAGCTGTCCTTCTCGAGTGAGAAAAAAACTTTATCTGTCTTTAAAACAATTTTGTTGAGGGTTAAACCTTGCTTCCTTTCTTGCAAGTTTTTCTTCCATCCCAATGAGATTTCTACGAAGATTTTCACATTCATAATTTGTTTAACGCTCATCTTCTTCGCGATCCTTAAGAAGGGATTGTATTAGATGATAATCATTATTAGGGTATTGTTCGGTCGAACTCACAAGTGTTACTATATCAAGCTTGTTGTCAAATTTAGTTGTCAAAAATATATCTTGATTTCTAGTCTACAATTGGTTAAGTCTCGTCTAGGATAGAGGTAGTTAAGAAATGAGCCAGTCATCATTTGCGTTCTACCGTTTGAAGGCGAAGATCAACCGAAGCTATTGGAGAACTTCATCAACAAAAGGTAAGTAAAAACTGAA
The DNA here is from genome assembly GCA_023531105.1 of Papaver atlanticum. Lineage (NCBI taxonomy): Eukaryota > Viridiplantae > Streptophyta > Magnoliopsida > Ranunculales > Papaveraceae > Papaver > Papaver atlanticum. Next base: position 20,083,469 of record JAJJMB010007708.1, read on the forward strand.
CCGCATATTTTTCAAGTTATATTCACCTTTCTATCCTTGAGACGATTGTCGCATAACTAACTAGACTAGCTTGCATAGACAAGAATTTCGAGTCGAGAACTAATTATTTAGTTTATGAATTTCTCGAAATATAATGACTAAGCTTAATGAACATTTGTTCATACTTGATCAAATTCGGTGGATAACATTTCATTGTTCGGAACCAAATCTTGATTCAAGTCTATCATTTGAAAATAGTCTGGAACAGTGATATGTGTCATTGATGTTATTCAGGAATGTTTCGAATTGATTTAGAGAAATATAAAACTACTATATTCGGAATATAAGACAATGTTATCAGTCTTACAAACTGGGAAAAATGTTATATGTCTGAAGCCATATTACATGTATTCGTACACGTAGCAGAGTAGCTATATATCGACTTTCAGATTTGTGTGATACGCATATTCGTATGCACATCATGGGAAAATCTGTTTGTTTCGTGATCCATATTGGTATGTATTTTTATATACAAACCATTTTAGAACTGTGGTAAGGGAACCGGGTTAAATTATTCAAACCGGTATGCGATCCAATACAGTTCTATGTTCTAAAACCAGTTTAGTACCCAAACCGGTACGCAAACTGAAAAGGTTATGTGAACTTCGGAACCAGTGAGGTCTTAAGTTTGCAAACCGGTACATGAACTGAAAAAGTTCTGACAACTCCGGTTCTCAGAGATAATTTGCATTTGATCAATTCTCTAATTAACACTAGACTCATTTGATCACATGATTGTGACACAAGATTAATGTATCTGTGTTCATGGAAATGAGTGTTAAGCTTTTAAGTTCAAACCGGCTAGTTTCGGCTAACCATGTAGAATATAGTCTTTATACATGGTTTGGTTATGGTTTACCTAACCAGAGTGTATATCTTGTTTATGTGAATAAGATTCAAAGCTTTCATCTAATGGTGGATATTGTTTGTTTGGTTCCAAATATATCTTAGCTTAAACGTAAAACAACCTAGGCTTTGAAATCTATATAAGGGGAACTCTTGGCAACTGGGATCTTTGAATCCCAATACTACTTTTTGGTGTGTCCTAGTTGTATCTAGAGTCGTCCTCTCCAGAAACCCTTTTAGGGTTTAGCGACTATCAAAGACTTCATTGGGATTCGTCAAGCCAGGACTAGTTATCTTTTATATTGATAACTTAAGTATCCTGATCTTGTTCTATTGTTAATTTATCACTTGAACAAGATAGATAGAAATCACAAAGTTCTCTTCTTCTCAATCTTTGTGATTCCACAAGTTTTATACTTGTGAGGTGAATAATAATCTAGGCTACACTTCGGGTTGCATAAGTCCGGATTTTGAGAATAACCACACTTTTTTCAAGTTGCTATCAATTTCTATCACCTGGATCTTTCCTTTGATCCGATCATCCGTTTAGATCGTAAATCAGGAAATCAATTATATAGGCTTAATCTGTGGGAGGCAGATTTGGTTTAAACTCTTCTATTGAGTTGAAGCAACTCTTAGTTGGTGTGAGATCTTCTAAAGAAATCAATTGCGCGGAGTCCTGCTGGGATTCAAGAGGCGTAAGGAGCGCGACTTTACCTGAATCAGCGGGAGACTGAGTTCAGGCTCAACTACATTCCAGACCGAAGTTAATTGGTAGTAGGCTAGTATCTGTAGCGACTTCATACAATTTGGTGTTCAATCTGGACAAGGTCCCAGGGTTTTTCTGCATTTGCGGTTTCCTCATTAACAAAATTTCCGGTGTCTGTGATTTTTTTTTTCCGCATTATATTGTTTATCTTTATAATTGAAATATCACAGGTTGTACGTTGATAAATCACAGTAGATAAGTCTGAACTTGTTTGTTGGATAAGACTTCATTGATTCTTGGATATTGGTCTTTGGTACCGTCCAAGAACTCTCTTTGTAGTTAGGTTCACAGATTCAGTTATATAAACGTTTTAACAATAAGAGAGAGAGATATAACTCTAGACACTTTCATTGATTGAGTTTTAACTCTCTGAGTTGTGTTGAGTTTTTCTATACAGATTGCTTACGAAAAATTTGGTGGTGTATTTTGGTACCCCTAGTGTTTTTAATTGGTATCAGAGCAGGCAAACACGCTAAGACCTAATAAGTCTGTGTCTGAAGCAGTCTGACTATATGGACATGAGTGCAATCTCAATAAACATACCGCCAGCGTTTGATGGCTCAAATTACTTATGGTGAAAAATCGCTATGCGTTCCTTTACAAGCCCATGACTTTGAGACATGGAAACTTGTAGTTATTGGATACAACGCACCAACAGTTGTTATAAACGGAGCTACTGTTGCAAAGTCATAAGGAGAATATAGTGAACCCAAGATAAGTGTCGCAAAGCAAATTTCAGACGGGTTAAATGTTATTATCCACGCCATAAGCCCATATCTTTAGCACCATGTGACTTCATGCACTAAGTCTAAAGATGCTTGGGATATCTTGGAAACCGTATTTGAAGGAGATACCTTAGAGAAAGATGATAGGCTTCTAAACCTAACTTATGAAGGGGAAAATATTTGTATGTCTGATGAAGATTCGTTTGAAGAATTTAATCAAAAGGTGTCTAGTATTGTTAATGCTTGTTATGCATTAGGGAAGACTATCTCCCAAAAGGACATTGTGATGAAAATTCTCCGATCTTTACCAGCAAACGAGTATAAGAATGTAGATGGGGAAAAACGATTTGCTGGTTTTTTGGGAAAGTGAAGAGACGACCGATCGGACGAGACTCCTCAACCGCGCACACTGCCTAACCTCACACAGATGCACTGTACGGGAGTGCTTTGAGTTCGAGAGATCAATCTTTATGACTCCGGCCTAAACAAAGTCAATGGCCGTTCCAGAGTCAATTCGGTCATAAAGAGGGAGATGGGTTGATCTGTAGGAGGGAAGCTGAAAATTGTGGGATCAATGATGATCAAGGATTGTGGATGTGTTGAACGTTTCTGCAAGTTTGTGTAAACAAGTTTCGAATGATTGAGAGAGTGTTGCTCACACGATGATTCTTGGTTAGACGATGGATTATCTGTTCAATATCTCGTGGATTTTCTGTGTCATTTTCAATCATGGATTCAACGACTTATTTATATTGTCAGAATAGTGAACACATTAATCCAGTAAGTGTGACAGTTTCTTGAGTGAAAGAGTGAGAAAGTGGGAATTCATGGTGAAAAAGGTTCCAGGTCGTGTGGAGACTTGGTTAACCGTCCACCAACTACTTTTCTAACTCCTTCAACCGTTTGCACGACTTACTCACATTTTTCATCGTGGATGAACACACATGCCCTAGGCCGCCAGACCAAAACCCTAAGTAATATCCCCCATGTGACGTGATTGATGCCTCACGAACGTGGAGTCTGCAAATAAGACGTGTATTTGATCAGTCAGTCGTTGACTTGATTAGACAAGCGAGTCTAAGTTTTGTTGAATTGAGCATGAGTGATGAATGCTCAGTGATTCATGGATTGAACATGTCAGACGTATAGTTCTTGAATGATGTTGATATTGCTCGTCCGAGCAAATATTGCAAATTCGATGAATTGTTGAATATTGAGTTAGATCTGAGCAAGTATTGCTCAACTCGATAAATTACTGAATATTGATAGTTGGATCAATATTCGAGCAACTGAGCAAGTACTGCTCAATTAGACGAATTATTGGTAACGTGACCCAATAAAATATTAATTAAAATATTGGTAGTCTACCAAATATTATATAATTAATCTGGAAGTCGATTACTAGATCGACATAAAATTATTAGTGTTTGAACTTGCTCAAAATTATGATTTGTGGAGCGTTTGTTCGAAACCCTAATTTTTGATCAATTGTTCGTCAATTGATGAATTGCTGAAAATAGGTCATGAGTGAGGGAGGGACCGACCACATGGGATGATGAACGACCATGTGGTGCCCAAGCGCTCGAGTGAGCGTGCACCAGGGTCCTTAGTTGACCGGTTGGTGAAAGAATGATCAAATGCTGGTGTTGATCATTTATTAGAATAATGCTCGTGCGAGCGTTAGGTGATAAAACCTAATTATGGAGAAGTGAGGGACCGACCAATAGGCCATGAGACCGGCCCTTGGTGGTCGTGGGACCAACTGATGGTCGTTTGAGCAAATTCCAAGTTGGTTGGAAAGAGTTTGGACCCAATATGAGCAATTGAGCAAATTAGGTCAAAATTATAATAATGTGTGGGACCGGCTCCTTGCAAGCCTTAAGGACGGCCTTGGTCGGTCAAGGAAGCATGCTCGTGTCGCCATAATGTCCGTGTCTCAGTCCTGAGAGTTTTGGTATTTTCTGGTGTGCATTTGAGCAATATTTTAGGTTTTCAGAAGAGTTTGATCTTTGACTGAAATTCTTGATTTTTGCTCGAATGAGCAAGTAGAACTTTGCTCGTTTGATCAAAATTTTGAGAATATTAAAATAATAATATTTTAATATTTGATGTGAGTAGCCTAGTCGGTCATGTGACCGTTTGACCTTTTGGCTTTTACATGGTTTGAGCAATATTTGAGAAAATATGAAGAAACCATGATTTTTGCTCAAACAGAGGAGTTTCATGAGATGAGGGAAATAATAATTATGAAAACAAGGGATTGCAAGGTGTGAGACCGGACAAGGCTAGGGCATGGCCGGCCGGCCGGCTAGGTAGCCCGGTCCCGCTACACTTTCCCTATTTTATTATTTTTCATGAAACCGTGAAAATATGGAGAAACCGTGAGTTTTGCTCAAACAAGGAAAGTTGCTTGAATGAAGGAGTTTTCATGAGTTCATGAAAATAAATAAATAAAATAATAAAAATAAAGGAAGAGGCTTGGGGGACCGGCCACGGCGGCATGGCTGGCCGACCGGTGGGCCCGGTCTCTAGGCGTCTCTTTTCTATTTTTAATTATTATTTTCTCTCTCTTGTTTTGTGTAGGATTCCTCGTTTGTCCATATTTTCGAATGATCGTTCGTGCATTTGGGTGCTCGTTCGTGCATCACTGTCGAGTACACTTGCACCATTTTATTGGGGCTTACACGGTGATAATCAGATGCCCGATTGTTGGATATTTATTACTAATTCATGAAATTCAGCGGAGAATGACTCATGAAACGGAGTAATAAATGAATTTTGTATCTATTACTAATCGATGAATCCATCCGGGGAATTCAAGGAACGGAGTAACGAGATAAGATGGTTATCTATTACTAATCCATGGAATCAACCGGGGATAGCCATGGAACGGAGTAATGAGATATAATAGATTATTTTCTAAGAATTCTGTGGCGAATGTCACGGTAGAATTAATCTATTGTAGAATCGAGATATGAGATAGTTGAAGCATCATACTCGTTCTGAAAGGTGTATAGTCGGGGAACAACGTGCAGCATTGGTGTCCTGAAGGCGTTTAGCCCCCTCAACAAACAATTATGTAGTAGATCCGCCTGAATCTATACACGGTCTCTCTGCATAGTCAGGGAACAGCGAGTGTCGCCGATGACCTGAAGGCGTTAAGCCCTCTCAACAAACAATTATGTAGGAGGACCGCCCAATCGTTCTTCTATGTAGAGGTGGGTATCTCTATGTAGTCAGGGAACAACGAGTATCGCCAACGTCCTGAAGGCGTTAAGCCCTCTCAACAAACAATTATGTAGGAGGACCGCCCAATCATGTTATTCTACATAGAGGTCACGATGAAATGTGTAGCATCGAACGCTCAGCTAGTGGGAGGCCTTTCGAGAAACATATTCATCATGGCTCTGACAGGAACTCGATCAGAGATCGTGAAACGGTTCACGGATCGTAAAATATGAATCGTCACATGCGTTCCTAAAGCCGGGTCAGAAACATGCAGTATCATGATTTTACGATTTTGACCTTTGTCGAAAATCCACCATCAACAAAGAAACACGCCATCATGGAAGGAAATAACCTTGATATACTTTCCAGGAACACTCTTGTTGGAAAGGCTAAGATCTTTTATCATGAACTGCAATCTAGAGACGGAAGGGATATTGCGTTCAAGGCATCGAAAAACACTAGACCCCTAAAAAGTTAAAGTGTTGACAACTCTGGAGATAATCTTGTCGATCTTGATTTTTCAGATGAAGATCTTGATAACTCAGTTTCTCTTATCACAAGACAATTTAGAGAACTTCTTAGGAAGAGAAATAAACAATTATCCATAGAAAAACCTCCAATGTCAGCTAAGCCACGTAATCGTATTTCTGCTAAAAACAAAGATTCTGATACTGACGACGAGGATATGCCACAGTGCTTCAAGTGTAAAGGATTCGGTCACTTTGCCAATGAGTGTCCAAATCGAAAAAAAATACACCGGCAACAAGAGTTTTGCTGCAACACTTGATGAGACCTCTGATCACTATGATTTTGAAGAGGAAAAAAATTCAAGTGTAGCTCTCTTGGGTGAAATTGTCAATTTTGATAATTGTAGCAATACTCATATCAATCTTAATAGTTTAATTGATGATTCTTCATCAAAATCATTGGAGAATGGATTTTTCATATACTAATGAGAATTCTGATAATGTTTTAGGTACCCTGTGTTTAGCCGCTAAAGATGTTCCTGAAACAATCTCCAATTCAACATGTCCTTATTGTACCAGTAAAGGTCACCGACTCATACAATATTTTAAGTATAAACATAAACTAAGGTATGTCAACAAACTGCAACAGAGGGCTAGTCGGTTGGAAAATGCGCTTAAAATTAATCAAAAGTCCAATCCTGAGGTACACAGAGTTAACTCTTCTTCTTCTAAGAGATTGATTGATTCTAAGGATAAGGAAAAATCTCAAACAAAGAGAAGATTCCATGCTAAACGTTCTGTAGTGAAGCATATTGTCAATTCCGTGCAGGAATTTGGTGGTGAGCAATCTAACGCTCACCTCAACACAATCTAATTGTGTTGAAATGTACATCTTATCTCATGCGCCCTTGAAAGAGATAACAACCTTGCACATCAGGGCTTTTGAATCAAAATTGAATATTATTACTTGGATTTCCATCTTTATCTGTCCATGCATATCTATGTCTCAAGTAATGGTATTGAAATTTTGATCTAATAAACTTAAAAAGGATAAAAATGACATTTTCATTCCATTTTAGGTTTTGTATGTTCCACTGTGTGAACCTTTATAGGTTCCGAAATCCTGCATGATAAAATGTCTTATTCAAGACTCATATCTCCTTCGCAAGAAGTGTTACCTGTTGAGCCATATATTTGTGTGTTTCACAAATCCATTTTATTCTCACGAATCATGGAGGCTCCAAGCACAACATCTTCTCGTAAAGCCTATGTTCCAATGGTTGTTGATTCTGATCCAACTAAAAAGGAGAAAGTGATGTCTCTTCCTCTTGCCTCGTCTCTTAAGAGGAAAAGGAAGAATAAGAAGAAACCTAGATCGGATTACTCCAATCATAAAAGGTTTGAAATCTTCTTGGAGAACTTAATAAAACCAAGAAAAGAGGGACAGGGGCTAAAAAGGTTTTTGCAGAGATCTGTCAAACCTCAAGCGCCCGTCAATCAACAGCCTACCAGGTTTGCAGAAATTAACTCCTTCATTCATGAACCATATGTTCTTATTCCAGTTATTGATAAGGAGTTTGGAGATGATAAGGAATTCTTCAAAGACTTTATGTACTAGGAAACTTCTTTTGAGGATTTTATTCTTGAGAAGGATAACTAGGGTTTGGTATAGCAAAGATTGTGATTACACATAGCTATTTCCAACGTTTTTTCATCTTGCATGTTTTTAGATTTATTTATTTAAATTCTAGAGTTGTTGGAAGATGAATCATTATTGCAAAATTCTAGATTTATTTGTTGCAGTATGTAATCATTATTGGTTTAATTATTGCAAAATTCTTATGGAATATTTGTGCCTTTACGTTCTCGTGAATCGAGCTAATATTTAATATATGCTCAGAAGTTAAATCTATTATGTTTTATAAACGAAAAATAGAACAAAATTTTTGAGATATTTCTAGCAGTATTGATCTTTTTGTGATCACACTTTTGTGTTTTGCTGCTTGACACACTCCATAAGATTATCTTATGTTGAGTAAAATCAAGTAAAATTGTTGTTAGAGCACTGCTCGGTCGAACTCGCAAGCATTGCTATATCAAGCTTGTTTGTCAAGTTTAGTTTTCAAAACTATAAGTCTTGATTTCTAGTCTACTTATAGCTATGTCTCGGATTAGGATAAAATGTGTACTTGAGCTTTAGACTTCATGACGTTCATCGATTGAAGACGGAGAACTACTAAGGGGAGCTTGTGGAACTTCATCAACAAAAGGTATGTGGAGACTTAAACTCATCTATCACTCAGAAGTCTATTATATTTTATCTCCTATTGAGACAAAGTCATATAGCTATATAGACTTTACATTATACACATTTGATATTCTGAGCTGAGTTTAACTCGCTTATATCTTTCTCGAAATATGTGTTGGAAAGCTTTTTGCTTTAACTACGTTCATAATTATTCTTGATGAAAGTCGAAAGATGATCATGTGAAAATCGCTTGGTAACATCTTACATGATTTGTGTGAAACAGTCATTTAATGTAGAATCAGAATGTTTCGTATTCGGTCACTTGAAAATTACTTATAAGCTAATAGTTTGCGTGAGACAGCTATTGTCGTCTTCTAAGAATGTTTCAATGATTGAAATGAGAGTTTAGAACAATTAATCATTGTCTGGATATTGCACAGTATGCGTACCCGTATGCAAACTGTTGTTAAAGTGATTCATGTCCGGGAACCAAGTATGCATACCCGTATGCGAACGGTTTTAACTGTCAAAGTCCGGGAACTAAGTTTGCGTACCCGTTTGCAAACTTATTCACCTGAGTTCTGTCCGGAACGACAATATGCATTCCCGTTTGCGAACTGTCGGAAAGGATTAAGTCCGGAACTTAAGTTTGCGTACCTGTTTGGAAACTTATGTGGTTAAGTTCTAAAATCGGCTAAGTATTTTTTCATACTCATGAACAAATACATTTATATATTAAGGAACGCAATCTTTGCAAACCGTGGCTAAAATGTTCATGAACTGATTCTTTTGAATCAATCCGATTTTGCTTCAATTGTATATTGTATACTCTTATGAGAATAGAAACAATTGAACAACTCTATGATTAACACAATTAGATTCATTTGATTATCATTTGATCTAGAAGTGTTAAGATGAACATGGTTAACACAAAAGTGTTCATATGGCTAACTTTGGTTAACTGTTATTGAGCCAACTCAATATACACGTTTAGGTACGGTTAACCATATCTAAATGAAAGTATATTTCATTTGTGCGTAACAAGCTAAGACCATCTAACGGTGGAAAGATAATAGATTGAATCTTAAATCAGGTTTCATCCAACGGTGAATATTGATTGCTTTGTTACAAAGTTATCAAACCCTGATTTGAAGACTATATAAGGGAGAACTCTAGCAACTGGGAAACCTAATCCCCACACCTCCTGTGTGATACTAGTTGCGACTAGAGTCGATTCTCCTTTAACCTAGGTTTTTCCTAAAACCATTATAGGTTAACGACTTCATTGGGATTCTGAAGCCATACCCAACTATTTTCTATGTAGTTGCGTGTTCTGATCTTACTTGTTCTATCGTATTTAGTATTATCTTCTCTAAGATTTACTCGAGATTTATCTCCGATAGGTAAGATATAAAAAGTAATCACAAAGCTTTCGTCTCATTCTTTGTGATTCCACAATAACTTGTTCTACTACCATATAGTTTAGTTATTATGAGGTGATTGATATTTCTAGGCTGTTCTTCGGGAATATAAGACCGGATTATCAATTGGTTCTTGTTCACCTTGATTTATCAAAAGACGGAACAAAAACTTCGTAGGTATTTATGTGGGAGATAGATTTATCTATCAGAATAGACTTTTATGTGGGAGACAGATTTGTTTATCAAGTCTTCGACTTTGGGTCGTAGCAACTCTTAGTTGTGGGTGAGATCAGCTAAGGGAATCAAGTGTGTAGAGTCCTGTTGGGATTCAGAGGTGTAAGGAACACAACTGTACCTTAATCAGTGTGAGATTGGTTAGGGATCAACTACATTCCAGTCCGAAGTTAACTTGTAGTAGGCTAGAGTCTGTAGCGGCTTAATACAGTGCGGTGTTCAAATCTGGACTAGGTCCCGGGGTTTTTCTGCATTTGCGGTTTCCTCGTTAACAAAACTTCTGGTGTCTGTGTTATTTCTTTTCCACATTATATGTTCTATATAATTGAAATATCATAGGTTGTGCGTAGTTCAATCAATTGGTAAATCCAACCTTTGGTTGTTGATTGAAATTGATTGACACTTGAACATTGGTATTTGGTACCATTCAAGTTGTTTCTCAAAATAATCAGGCTCGTGGATTTCTATCTGTTTGATTTGCTGATTACATTGATAAACAGAGATATAACTCTTGGATATATTTTTCTTGGTTGAGTCTGATCGTCTAGTTGATTCTCTTGGAATTATATCGAAGTTAGTCCATACAGATTGCCTAACGAAATATTGGGTGTGGTTGTTAGACCCCCGCTTTTTTAATTGTCTCTTTGTTCGTAACTGGCCTTGAGATTAATTTATGTCGACATTATGGATACAAATCCTTGTGATTTGTTAATGTCCGCCAAAATCCTTATTTTTCACAAAAGCTAGGTCACTCATGTTGTTCTCTTGGGAATAACATTTTATGGGGAGAATTCTTCAATGAACTTGTGCTTAATTGCTACATCTTTGCGGGGAGTGAGGATGTGGAGTTATAAAGGGGATGCTTGTATCTTTTTAATCTCCTAGGATGAGTGCTAAGTATTTATCACTATGTGAAATTATCTACATAAGTTGATATGAGGAGTTACATTTTAACTATGTTATTATGTAGTATCTCCACCTTCCTTAAAACTTGAAGATATCTTTTGTTTGTATTCATTATGATCCCACGATTTTCGTACCTTTGTTAATTTTATTTACAAAAAGGGGGAGAATTATTTAGTAGTTTCATACTATATACATATGGTTTACTGATCATTATGCAAGGGGGAGTGAATCATTAAGCTATAGGTTTTACCTATTATTCAAAAGATGTAAGTATTGATTAAGGGGGAGAAACATATCACCGTAGTATTACTTCAAAGTTGAGATACAATTGAACTTTAGAGAGAAGATAATAATACTATGTTTTTGTATAGCAACAATTGAGAATATTTATTTTCAAAGTTGTTATCGCTATGGAATAGGTTCTTCAACAACAACGATGCTGAGTTGAACACGCTCAGAATCATTGCGACTTGAAATAAAGAAGAGTTCAAGGAAAATTGAAGAAACCTAGGAAATCAAGGCATGATGGATCGAGGAGTTTTTATAGCTTTATTTTTGTTATCCATATGTATTAATATTTTTGTCACTAAAATTGACAAAGGGGGAGATTGAGAGCATTGCTCGGTTGAACTCACAAGTGTTGCTATATCAAGCTTGTTGTCAAATTTAGTTGTCAAAACTATATATTGATTTCTAGTCTACAATTAGTTAAGTCTGGAGAAATTTAGTTGTCAAATATAATGCGGAAAAGAAATAACACAAACACCAGAATTTTGTGAACGAGGAAACCGCAAATGCAGGAAAACCCCCGGGACCTAGTCTAAATTGAACACCAAATTGTATTAAGCCGCTACAGACACTAGCCTACTACCAATTATCTTCGGACTGAAATGTAGTTGAGACTGAATTAAACCCTCACAGCAATTCAGTTACAGTCGCGTTCCTTAAGCCTCTTGAATCCCAGCAGGACTCCACGCAATTGATTCTCTTGGCTGACGTCACACCAACTAAGAGTTGCTTCAACTCAATTGAAGACTTTAAACCAATCTTCCTCCCACAGATAAGCCTATATATGTGATTTCCTTTTTGATAAAAGATCAAGGTGATGGAAATCGATAGCAATAGACAAATTCTATGTAACCTCAAAATCCGGACTTATGCAACCCGAAGTGCAGCCTAGATTATTATTCACCTCATAAGTATTAAACTTGTGGAATCGACAAAGTCTGAGACGAAAAGAGCTTTGAAGATTACTATCTATCTTGTTCAATTGAGCACCTCAAAAATCGAACAAGATTAGGATACTCGAGCTATCAGATAAACAATAGCTGAACATGGATTCACGAATCCCTATGAAGTTTTTGTAGTCGCTAAACCCTAAAAGGGTTTTAGGAAGAGGACGACTAAAATTTTACAACTAGGACACACCAAGAAAAGTAGTGTCGGGATTCAAAGATCCCAGTTGTTTGAGGTTCCCCTTATATAGACATTCAAAGCATAGGTTGCTTTAGGTTTAAGCTAAGATAGCTTTGGAACCAAGCAAACAATATCCACCATTAAACGAGTCTTTGAATCTGGTTAGGATGAACTGTAACTGAACCGTGTACAAGACCACGCTCATTGATGGTTAGCCGAAGCTAGCCAAACGAACTATAAGCTTGAGCATTTTCATAAACATTTAAGACTTAACTCGAAACACAATCATGTGATCAACTATGTCTATGGTGTTTTATAAATATAAATATAGATTATTCAAATGCTAATTATCTAAGAGAAATAATTTTATGTGCATATGAATTTAATCGACATGGTAAGTAGGTGTACAAGGTACAAGTACTTAACCGGTTTGTGAACAGTTATGTCATGGTACGTGTATCGGTATGTATACTTTATAACATTACCGAGTTCCAGAGTTCATAGAACTTTTTTAGTATGTGTACCGGTATGTAAACCTTAAGACATAACCGAGTCCTAGAGTTAACACTGAACATTTTCGGTATGCGTACTGGTATGGATACCATTTAAACATAACCAAGTTCCGGAGTTCATAGAACTTTTCTGGTACGAGTACCGGTATGAATACCAAACCGGTTCCGTAACTAACATTTCTTTTCTAGTACGCGTACTGGTTTGCGTATCGATCCAGATTCATGAGTTCATAGACTTTCAAAGGTGTGCATACTAATATGCATGCCAAAAATCTGTTTGTCGACATATAGCTACTCCGTTACATGTATTACGGCTTTAGACTTATAACCGTTTTCCCAGTTTGTAAGACTAATATGTACACTGTCTTGTATCCGAATTTATAGTAGTTTTATATTTCTCTCTATATCGATTCAAAATATTCCTGAATAACATCAATGACACATATCACTGTTCCAGGCTATTTCGAATGATAATCTTGAATCATGATATTGATTGCGAATAATAAATTGTTCTTAACCGAAATTCATCAAGTATGAAATATTTATTAAGCTTAGTCATATTTCGAGGACTAATTACAAGAAGAATCTTGACTCAAAATTCTTGATATGCTTATGGTAGTCTAATTAGTTACGTGACAACGTCTCAAAGATAGAAAGGTGAATATAACTTGAGAAATAGCTGGTTCGGTCTTCACTTACCTTTTGTTGAGGAAGTTCTCCAAAAGCTTCGGTTGATCTTCGCCTTCAAACGGTAGAACGAAATGATGACTTCCGTGAGGTCCGTTTCTCAACTACATCTTCTTTCCTAATCCGAGACTTATCTAATTGTAGACTAAAAATCAAGATATAGTTTTGACAACTAAATTTGACAACAAGCTTGAGATAGCAACATTTGTGAGTTCGACCGAGCAATGCTCTAATAGACACAACAACAAAATTGGAGTCACCATAACCATAAGCTCAATGGATGTTCATTCTATTAGAGCTTAAGACAACTCTTATCAGTATACTGATTTCACTCTTGTTTCCATGTCTTTCTCAGGGAATTGTTTGGGAGTAAAAAACTTCAAAGACTTTATCTCTGGAGACTGCAGAGCGAAGAGAGGAGCTTAACTAGCTCTGAGCTGGGGCAAAAAGTTGCATAGGTCAAATATAGACTATCAAGCTGAGGATGATACAACTTTAGAAGAAATAAAGGAAGCTTACAATAGAGAAGTTCAAGGCAGATTCAACTTAGGATTTCACCAGATTAAAGGTGGAAATTTTGAGGCAATCAATTTTGTGCTAGATAACCAGATCATGATGGGACAGGATCAGAAAAAAATGACAGTTAGTATAGCTAATTTAGTAGCCAATTTCATGGCTCTAGGAAATTTAATTTGGAAAGGTCCAAACTTCTTGTAATTACTTCAAAACTTACATTCGGCACAATACCTTATATGTTAATGCTGGGATCCTAGATGGTGCTAGCGCCATCGCCCTGCAGACTCGACTCTTGTTATAGACTAGCTGTTCCCCTTTAACAGTCTCCTCTGTTTTATGTTTTATTATAAAAAAGAAAGAAGAAAAATTACCCTTGCACGGTCAACGTACTGACGGCGGTTAAAGCCACGTTAACGGACACGGCCACACCGGATCGTCGTGTATTTTTACCCAAACCAACTACCACTTTAGAATCTTAAAGGTATTATCTATCCCGCTTTCAGTTCGGATTGGATCAGTAAATTTACATGTCATTAAAATTCCCGAAACTTGAGTCATACTAGGGTTTCCTTCTATGCCCGTCGTCTTGAAACTGTCACATTAATTGAACTTCTATTGGGGTTGGTTTCAGAGAAGAAGATCGTTCGATTTAGCTCTTCAATTCTTTGGTTGTTTCAATCAGCTGGTGAAGATCTACAAGGATGGTAATTAACTTCTCAATCATCTTTTTAGAAATAATCCACTTTTTCTTGTTTTTTGAAGGTGAATTCAAGTTTTTTTAATGTATGTGTTAAGTAATTTGATATGTATAAAATTTGAAAATCTTGTGTAGGGTACATCAAAGAGAGTGATTACTAGGGAGGAGTGGGAGAAAAGGCTGAATGAGGTAAACATTAGGAAAGAAGATATGAATAAATTAGTGATGAATTATCTTGTCACTGAGGGTTATGTTGAAGCTGCAGAGAGATTCAAGATGGAATCTGGGACTGAACGTATCCTTATGCATATTTATTTACTTGATTCAATCTGTTTTGTTTGATTAATATTGGCGTCTGTCATAATTAGGTTATGGTTCGTTTTATTTGTTAGTTAATGCTTGTATAAAGTTGTGTCTCCTTAGCAATAACTAGCTCTAGTAGATCTTGCATCAATCACTGAACGCATGGCTGTGAAGAAGGCTTTACATTCTGGAGATATTGAGGATGCAATCGAGAAAGTGAATGACTTGAATCCTGAGGTTGGTTCCTACGTGCCTTCTAAATTGTGTTCTAGTCTTATACTGTAATTTTTTTTTTTTAAATTCACTTTGTACAGTATATTGTATCGCAATAACTTTGATAAATTCACCACCTCGTTCAGGAAAGGAACCTTGCATGTTCGGATTTTGTGGATTGATGAATCAAATGATATTTGTGTTTTAATTTCTGTCTATGAGTTAAACTTTGCTGTGCTGTAATGGTTCAGTTTGTATAAATGGAGCCTAGATGTAGAAATATAAGAAGGCAAGCCCCGTCTTTATAAAATTAAAAGTAAATAGAGTGCTGCGGAAGCAACACAATCAAAAAGCTTAGTAAACCAGTTAGTAGACATGGTCAAAAAAGCTGGGCAAGTAAACGTAAAACAGAAAAGTGGGTTAGTCCAGCTGATCTTACTTGCACCAGGAAAAGAGCTGTTGATATTTGTTTTTCTCAGTTAGCTTTGATATACTATATCATGCCACATAACACCTATAACTTTGTTGGTCAACTTAATACCTTAGGAATTTTCGGGGTTAGCTTCCACAGCTGTTAACTGATCTTAGCTAGTTGTTTTTCACATTTACTTTCCACTAGGGTGATCTCTTGATCAAATCAAAACCCCAAGGGCCACGTATCTAGTCAGTCACACTTTTCTTATCACCTCAAAACTGACAAAACTGTTATAGTTACTTAATGTTTCTTTGGATGTTAATTTCACATAATTCTATGGCATATCTGAAGTAAATCTCCATTGGCTTTCTGCTTCTTTATGCAGATATTGGATACAAACCCACAGCTATTTTTTCTTCTCCAACAACAAAAGTTAATAGAATTGATTCGCAACGGAAAAACAGAAGAAGCTCTGGAGTTTGCTCAGGAGGAACTTGCTCCAAGGGGTGAAGAAAACGTAACAAATATTCTTCTTATTTATATGTTTGTTGTCGCTTTATGTTTAAATCGAACAGTTAGTTCTTTTTTCTTATCTCATTTCAGATGATAAATCCCTTGAATTTTTTGGAATGCATATGTATTTGAAACTTTAGTATCTTGTTTCTTCTAGGATGGTAATTTGTTTTTTTTCCTCGTATTATGTAAGATCTATTTACTAATCTTTAACCAATCTTAAGTGTTCTGCAGCAAAGTTTTCTTGAAGAGCTAGAGAAAACAGTTGCGTTGCTAGCATTTGAGAATGCTGCTGATTGTCCTGTTGGGGGACTTTTGGACATATCACAGCGTCTCAAAACAGCAAATGAGGTGAATGCAGCCATTCTAACTAGCCAGAATCACGAAAAAGGTATGGGGTTGGATTATCAGGATTTCTTTCTTATTTCTGCAGTCCTTGCAATATGAATGAATTTCACTACTAATATATATAGTTCAGTTCATACTGTGCATCTTTATGACTATTTAGGTCCTCAATGATCACCATGATTTTCAACTTAACCGTTGATGCTCGGGCTGTTCAGTTTTCTAGTTTATGTACAAGATGTAGGTTAGTTTAGATTTGTCTATAGATTCAGGAGTGGGGGTGACTGCCTAGAGCATTGAATACGAATGAAGGAAAAACATATGGCGCAGCCCTGTTGGGTCATGAATCTGCCCTAGTGACCACATTTTGCACTTGTCATTGTCTTTGAACAATGTAGGTAGTCTGTCGTCTGTCGCTAGACTCGCCACCACCCATAATAAATGACTCTCTAAGATTTTTTTGATTGTATCTCAATGCACTTCTTAGTTTTTATTTCGAATGATTTTACCTGACCTGGAGTAGGAATTTTAATCACTTAGCTTCATAACTGAGTTCTGTGATTCTGGAAGTCTATCTATTTTGTTCTGGTCAGTATAATAAAATAGCAATCCGTTCCTATATTGTTAAACCACAGATCCAAAGCTGCCTAGTTTGTTGAAGATGCTGGTTTGGGCTCAATCCCAACTGGATGAAAAGGCTTTGTATCCACACATCAAAGATTTATCAACTGGCGTGCTTGAAGACCACTCGGCTTCCAAGAAGTAAAAGCTTCCCATGTAGAACACACTCAAGTCAATCTGATGATACTGCAGTTGAGTCACATCCATAATCCAGTTTGAAACAGTAGTTCTTTAGATTAGTCTTTGTTTATTAGTACACGGACTCTGATACTATGTTACTATTTACGGATAGCTCTTATGGCCACAATACCTTTTGCTATGAGAGGATAAATTGTGTCCCGTCTGCGTAAAAGATAAATTGCTCACTTGTTCTTGCCCCCGGTCACACAATCTACCCTCTTGTTATCCCTTTCAGTTTTACATTCCGTAGACATCATCATTAAATCGTTTCCCGTAACCTACCACAAGTATAATGAGATCGGCCATTATTGTGAGTCTGTATTCTTTCTTTTTTCTTTTTTTTAGGTTTTTGAAGAATTTGTAATTGAACAATGTGTTAGCTAAAATAAAAAAGATCATATCCTTCTTCTGCAAGAAAAATAAAATGAATTAAAGAAGACTTTGAAGGTGAAGTAAGGCCGTGGTTGGAGCATTCTGCTGTTTCATAAAAATTTATCTTCTAAGCATATCAAATGATTGATATTTGTGGATTACCATGCCATATCAAAACTCTTCTTCGTTTTGTTCTTTAACCAAGACATTCTAGGACATAATGCAGATTGCAGAGACTAAATGTTAGAATTTTGTGGAATGCGTCAAAAAAATAAAAATAAAAATAAAAATAAATTGTGGAGTTAAAACATTGTTTGATTTGCAGAAAATAGGTAAGACATCTCGAAAGGAGAGGGTAGATAAATGCACTGTTCGTGTTCACAACTCCCAAATGTACCTAATTTAAGCAATTCTCAAAGATAGACAGTGATTTACACACATAGTGAACTCATTCCACAATTGGCTAAGCAGAAAAAGAAAACACAAAAAGTAAAATAAATATATTGAAATTATCTAACCAGCTGAAACTTGCACACACCCTAGCAAGAAAAGAAACAGTAATGATGTGAACACTCACTGAATCTTGGCAAGAAGCAAAACAGGGTAAAGTTTTGAATTTGCACGACTTTCTCTGTTCTTGTTCTAGTATGATTTCACCCACAATACATAAACCCACGTGGAGTTTATTTCATCGCAGGAACCAGTTATCTGATTATCAGCTTCTTTTCTTAATCCATCATCAAAATTCAATGCATAACTTGAAGGGTCATACTGAAACTTCAATCTCTTCCCTTTCTCATTCTTAACCACAACTTTCTTCAATGTTGCTCTTGTTCTAAAGAAAAGACTTCTGCAGAATTTCCACCCCATTTCTTCTTCTTCCTCTTCTTCTCTTCTTCCCAACTTCCACTGTTGAAGACCCGATTGAATATGTTTTCAATTTTCTTTTCTGCAAACGCTAAATATCAAAAAAGACTCATGCATGCAATAAGATCATTGAAATCTTCATTTCTTTGTAGCATTACTATTGTCTAGTAGCTAGCTTCTTTAAGATTCCAAATTCCAGCTCTCAAAATGGTTAAATTCTTATACTGCAGCTTTAAGAAACCAAAAAGACCCCATTACTAGAACTCCTTCAGTAAGTTTTTTGATCTTTCCATTTCAATGTAACTGAAACTAGAACAGAATATTAAAAAGCAACTCTCGTATCTAGCTAAGACAAGAAAACCCACTCAACAAAACTAATTGTTAATAAGAATAAAAACTAAAGAAAGAAAACAAAGAGAGAAAGAGAGAGGACTTGCAGCTGAATTTTGATGAAATCAAAATCGGTAATGAAAATCGTCTTTGGGTTGGAAAGTAAGAAAAAGAATGTACATTACAAGTATAACTCAGTCTCATGTGGTGAGTGGTTTGTCTCATAGGAAGGCTAAAATTCCATAATACAGATAGAGTGAGAAAGACTGGAGAGAGAGAGCTGCAGAGGGACCTCTCTTTTCTGGTAGAGTCACTTTCAAAGAAATCGTCGTTTTCATACAAGTTAATGGAGCTAGAGATGAGAGCCGATTAGATTCCCAAATTTAATGGTTTCTCATTATGTCAAGTCATCGGCATTTCTACGTGCAGTTTTACATTATGGGGATAATTCAGGGTTCGATTTTGATTAATTTGTCAATCGTTAGGATGATTTATTCATCGTGTACTGGCAGCTGCCAACTCTGAGTGGAGGTACTATCGAGTGTGCCTTTTGATGCACGCGGCACATCTTTCTCTTATTATACCCAGATATGCCGTCCACAAGGCATCATCACAATGGTTCTCCTTTGTGATCAATCTATGTTATCATCTCTTTATGTCATCCCCAGGTAGGCTGCAAAAAAGTTCGTGTTAAATGAGTCGCGTCAACCATAATACAGAATTACAGATTACTTAAATGACTTTTACTGTGCTGCTCAAGATTTTTTTCTTTCTTGAAGTTATACCAGACGAATTCCATGAACTGCATTGTGGCTTGCTAATTAAACCAAACACTTCTGGCACAGTGGTTTCAACATGACCACCGCAAACCTAAAAGGTTAGCAAAATCTGTACCCATAACCCTTTTGTTGTTTCCCCCCTCAAGATAACTTGTGTTATTCTTTATTGGCCCTACCTCGAGGTAATTACAGCACAGTGACACCTCATCGTAACCAGCCAGGTATAGGACATCATATACCAGATCTGTAGTACCACCACTCCAAGCATGGCCTAATGTGCCTATACGCATACGTTACGGTGGGCAGGATTTTCTGGAAAGTCCAACGCATACTCCCGTCAACATAACGTAAGAAATCTGCACCTTTTTTCTTAAAAAAAACAATTTCTTTAGAGAAATATTAAGAGAGTATTATTTAAATATGTTTCATCATTTAAGGGTATATTTTAAGTTTTAGCAAAACTGAACTGATATTTTTGATCATAAAATGAAATTAAACTAGTATGTTTTTGAAGTGTAAAAGATTATTTTTTATTTTTAGACGAAGGCCTTCTACAAGGCTAATGGTCTTCCTCAACAACTGGCATGAGCCAGATTGGAGGCACAGGTCAGTACATAGTAGACTTATGTTTTTTTGTCCATTGAGTAAGCTCATGAGCAACAAAATTACATAATCTAGGTTGAAAGGTAAAAATACATGCTTCTAACCTAGAAGAAAATAACTGAATGTCTGTAAAAATAGCATCTGTCCTAGTACCACCATCAAACTGCCCATAGGAAAAAAAAATTGAATAAGATCTTGAGCATCACTTTCAATAATGATATGAGTAAGTTTCTGCTCCACTACTTAATTTCTTTAACACAGCCCAAATTGCTCTAGCTTCTGCTTCAACAGCAGACTGGACTTCAAAATAACTTCTATTGCTCTAGGTTGAAAGGTAAAAATACATGCTTCTAACCTAGAAGAAAATAATTGAATGTCTTTAAAAATAGCATCTGTCCTAGTACCACCATCAAACTGCCCATAGGAATATTTTTTTTGATAAGATCTTGAGCATCACTTTCAATAATGATATGAGTAAGTTTCTGCTCCACTGCTTAATTTCTTTAACACAGCCCAAATTGCTCTAGCTTCTGCTTCAACAGCAGACTGGACTTCAAAAACCACAACAGCACAAAAGAAGCTTTACTTGTAAAGTCTCTCATCACATAGCTTGCTTCATTGTCTAAAGAGGTATCATCAAAGGCACCATCAGTATTACATTTTATCCAACCAAAAGGAAGAGGCATCCACTTGTCCAACAAACCAATAAAAATAGAGGTGCTAATGTTGAGTATTGGTTTCCTAGTCGAAAGCATGGCTCTAGCTCTATTCAGAACTGCTAAATGGGATTCCTTAGTGTTTTGAAAGACTAAGTTGTTCCTGCTACTCCATAGAAACCAAATAATAGTAACAAACAAACATTGGGATTCATCAGACAACTTAGAACCAGGATCAATTAACCAGAACATTAACCAGTCAATGAAAGTTTTATTACTAAAGACATGAGTATTAACACACAGAGAAGAGAGAAACCAAACACGACTAGCAAAGGGACATAAAACCAAAGCATGCATAACAGATTCGTTTAGGTGACAACATCTAGTACAGTCAACAGCATTCATAGGCATTCTAGTATTGAGAACAGTCCTAGTAGGTATAGCATTCTTAGCAGCTTTCCAAGTGAAAATCTGTATTCTATGAGGAACTCTAAGTTTCCAAATGTGCTTCCAAAGATTACTACATGGGGAGGACCTGAATCCTCTAATTCCTAAGTAGACAGATTTAGAGGTAAATTTACCATTCTTTGAAAGATCCCAAGCCCTCCTATCAGGAGTGCACACCTGACTTAAGGGAATGGTGATGATCTTCTCAACAGAAGCATCATCAAAGTGGGTATTGAGTATACTAATATCCCAAGACCTAGAGGTAGGATTAATAAAATAAGAAACTTTAATGTTAGGGTCAGGAGGGAGCAGAGGGTTGGGTGTGGCATATCTTATAGTTGGGATCCATTTATCACACCAAGGGTCTACAAATTGACCATCTCCAACAATCCAGGAAATAAAAGGTTTAATGATTTCTTTAGTAGCATGTAAGAATTTCCAGGTCCAAGAACAAGTAGCAAGACACTTAGCATTCAAAAAATCAGTCCTAGGGAAGTACTTAGCTTTAAGAATCTGAGCTAAAAGACAATTAGGATTTTCAATAATTTTCCAAGCATCTCTAGCAAGCATAGACAAATTGTTCAACTCAGCTTTCCTAAACCCTAAACCTCCCTCAGACTTAGGGGAGCAGAGAATATCACACCCTAGCAGATGCAATTTTCTATCCTTAGGGTCTAGAGTTTCTCCCTATCAAAACTTACATAAGTGAGAATCAATTTTTCTACAAAGATATTTAGGGATAATAAAGTCACCCATCTGATAAAAAGGGATAGCCTGGCCAACATGTTTTATCAAAGTGGATCTAGCAGCCTGAGATAAAAGTTTATGAAACCAAATAGAAATTCTAACATCCACTGCTTGTAAGATACTCATATGAGTTTGAATTTTAGAGGATTGAAAAACAGTAGGGGTTCCCAATACTTTTCGCCTAAGTCTCTAGTATGAATATCAAGAATGTTAGACAAACGACATTTTAAAGATTCAGTATTTTTGTTACTAAACATGATACCAGACTTGTCAAAATTAATCTCCTGACCAGAGGCTAAGCAATACTTTTTCAAATAATCCTTAACGGTTTCAAAATCTTTTATAGTGGCTTTAGAGAACAACAAAGAATCATCAGCAAATAGGAGGTGAGTCATAGGGGGCATCTTTACACACTTTAATGCATTCAACTAGGCCTCTCCTATAAAGAGCATCAATATATGCAGACAATGCCTCAGAGCATATGATATACAAGTAAAGAGAAAGAGGGTCTCCTTGTCTCAGACCTCTCTCAGGTTTTATAAGACCAGTAGGATTACCATTCAGAAGAACAAAATAAGAAACATAAGACAAACATTGATTTATAAGCTTAACCCAATGGTCAGATAAACCCATTTTTTGTAAAACCTTTTCAATAAATGACCATTCAAGCTTATCATAAGCTTTAGACATGTCAAGTTTTATAACTGCAATACCATCAATATTCTTATGACGATTTACAACATAAATATCCTCATTAGCAAGAAGGATGTTATCAGAGTTACTTCTCTTAGGAACAAAAGCACTTTGATTTTGAGAGATTAGATTGTTCATAAAAGGTTTGAGTCTATTAGCTAAAGTTTTAGATAAGATTATGTAAATGAAGTTACAAAGGCCAATAGGTCTATATTGGGATACTAGATCAGCTAGAGGAACCTTAGGAATAAGAGCTATATTGGTATGGTTGAAGACTTTAGCAATATGCCCAGTACGAAAACAAGTTTGGGTCATGTAAACAACAACCTCACCAACAATGTCCCAATGTTTGTGGTAGAAAATCCACGTAAAACCATCAGGTCCAGGGACTTTTTTCCCTCCCATTTGAAAAACAACATTTTTAATCTCCTCGGGAGAAATGAGAGAATTTAGATGAGAATTATCCTCATCAGAGAACTTCACAGGAAGATCTTGGAGGATATCATCCTGAAATTGTTGGGGATGGGAAGAATACAAGGTTTTAAAATAGTCTACAAAAAATCAAACAATACTATCTCTATCAGTAAGAATAGTTCCAGAATTGTTCTTAATCCAACTGATGGAATTTCTTTTTCTTCTGAAAAGAGTGACTCTATGGAAATATAAGCCACACTTCTCTTGATTTATCCTTCCAGTATAACTCCTCTAAGTTATACAAGTACTCCAATCTGGCTCTAAGTCTAGAAATGGAACTAGAGTCAGTTGGGTTAGAAGTTTTAATATAAACTAAGTCCTCCCTAGTGGTTTTAATGTTAGTCTGAATGTTACCAAAAGAGGACTTATTCCAATCACGAAGACCTTTCTTAGTACTAAGAAGTTTAGCTTTCAATTTAAATGCAGGGGATTTCGCCACATTAATAGACCAAGAATTGGCTATAATGTCTCTACAAGTAGGGTCTTCAATCCACATGGCCATGAAATGAAAAGGTCTAGGCATGCTAATATCATCATAATTAAAACCAATATGCATGAGACAATGGTCTGAGGAATCTCTAGGCAAGTTTTTAACACAAAATTTAGGAAATAATTGTTCATCAATTTGATTAATTAGACATCCATCCAATCTTTCAAGAATAAGGTCATTACCCTGTTGCATATTAGACCAAGTAAATCTAGGACCAAAAAAACCAGGATCATGTAAATTAAAAACATTGCAAAAGTTTTTAAGGTTAAAAAAATCAGAGTCTTCTACTTCTAAGCCACCATTCTTATCCTCAGTACCTAAAAGGGAATTAAAATCTCCTAAAAAGAAGATAGGTTTATCAGGAGGTGTAGAAGGTAACTGGCATTGGTTATCCCAGAAGGCATGTCTTAAGATACTATTAGGTTCACCATATATAAAGTGGATATGACATAGTTTGGAATGGATAATATCATTGGTTGTGACATAGATGCCCCTCGAGCTCGAAGATAAAACATTAAGATTAACCTCTTTTTTCCAGGCCAACACTAACCCACCACTCCTTCCAATACTTGGAACATT
This sequence comes from Papaver atlanticum, assembly GCA_023531105.1. Lineage (NCBI taxonomy): Eukaryota > Viridiplantae > Streptophyta > Magnoliopsida > Ranunculales > Papaveraceae > Papaver > Papaver atlanticum. Next base: position 20,107,807 of record JAJJMB010007708.1, read on the forward strand.
GAAAGTACACGGAAAACCCATATTTCTCAGTCTTTTAGCAGACAAATCTTTATTCATTTTAGTTTCAAACAAAAAGATAATATCAGGGTTGATATTTATACAGAGGAGGTTAAGTTCCTTATTAGCAGTTTTTTTTTACCTAAATCTCTAACATTCAAACACAGCATGTTAACATTATTCACATGGAAATAATTTATAGGAATAACAGAATTGAGCGGATCATTCAAAGGAGGTGATGATTCGTAGAATCAGGCCCACCACCAAGATGAGAATCAGTAAAACCACTAATTTGAGTAGCATCTTGGGTAGAATTGAGACTCAGAGTAGCAGCCGCATGATAAACTTTATTGCGGACACCATTGTTGCTTGGGGAATCGTCAGCAGGTGCATTATAACTACCATAAGGATCAACCAAGGAATGGGTATTGAGGGTATAATTAGACAAATTTATGGTAGGGAGATCTCCCAATTTGGTAATAGGAGGGCATAACTTTGAATAATCAGGTTCAGAAACATCATTTTGTTCAGGGATGACCACAATACTGGCTAAAGTATAAGAGCTAGCTCTAGTACGTTTCCTCAAATCTGATCTGGGGTTAATTTTCCTTTTGAGATTTGAAAGAGCATCATGCTCAGCAGCTGAGAAAATAACTTCTTCTCTAGTAATAACAGTATTTTGAGTCGGAGCAGCTGCAGTTTTAAACCTTCTAGAAGAATTAATAGTTCGAATCGGGCCCCGATTTGATGACTCAAGATTAGGAATTGATGCATTAACTGTCACGTTTTGAGTAGTAACTTGCTTAAAGATGATTGGAAAACCATTATTTAACTGAGTTGAGCTTTGTTGAATCAGACCAACATCAAAGATTTTTAAGGCAGTTGATCGATTAACAAAAGGACCCATTTGGAGATTATTTGCCAAACCTTTTTAAACAATATTTTCAGCATTTTGAGTAGTATCTCTAGCTTTTCCTTTGTTACTATGATGAGCATCAAGGGTGTCATCTTGGGTATCTAGAACAATATCACTTGGAGACATGATAGTATCATTCACCACTATATTAGAACTAGAAGCAGGACATTGAATAATTGGATTTAGTGGCATCATGAGTTTAGAGACACCTGGAAGAGAATATATGTTGCTAGATGAGGCTGCTTCTTTAATAGCTTTCTGCCTAGTTCTCCAAGATGGGCAATCAGTGTCTTTGTGATCAATAACACGATAGGAAGTACAGAATCAACGCGTGACTTTAAAGTATCTGCACTCGATGAGAAAAGATTAAGTTCTTCCACTAGTAAAGAGAGGAATACCAGCAGGTAAAGCCTTTTGAACTGAAACCATGACACAAACTCTAACATTCTTCTTCAAGGGATAATTTCCATAAGGTTCTTGTGCTTCAATTAATTCACCCAGTTTGAAAGTGATCTTTTGTAAATCTTCAAATTCAGTGTATTCTTTTAGGATATTGCATAGGATCAACCACATGAGTTCTTCTGCAAAAGAAACTTGATAATTTGGTGGCCATCCTTTTGGAGGGACAACTCTAAAAACCATTAGATAACCACATGTGAACCAAGGATGTTGCTCATTTACTCTGTTGAAATCATTCTCTGCTAGAAACCTTATAAGAACTTTGTTTCTTAGACCACTGAAGGTAGTAACAGTTGGTGTTTATGCTAATGGCCATTGATTACAGATATAATGACGAATAAAAGAGGTGAGAACAAGAGTTTCACTACAGACATACCCAACCATACACCATTTCCAGTTATTATCAGATTCAGCTAAGATGACAGTTTTATCAATGAAGACTGGTTCAGAAAGAGTAGATGGTATAGTTAATTTCCCAGCCATTTGAGATGTAAGGTTTTGAATGTCTAAATTTGCAGAATGAGTATTATCTTGAGAACTAGAGGACCCCATATAACTTATAAAAAGGATGTATATAGAGGAATAACTTTTGGGAGGAGAAGCTAGGTTGTGAATTAAAATATATATATGGATGCAAAAGAATATAGCTTTGGTACTTACTTGATGATACTGACACAACATCCTGATGTGAAGAGAAGGACAAATTTTATCTTTTGTTGAAGACTGAACCTTAAAATGGGAAGTATTTGAGAGTTGAATATGGTTTGTGGTATGCACAAGGGAAAAAAGATGTAAAAATATGCTAGCTTTGTATTTTTAAACATAAAGCTCTTTGCAGTTGTTTTGTCCACCTCTATCTCACTTTTCAGATTTACTAAGAAGGATTGAAGCTTCATATTCACGTGAGATCGGTAACAAAAATACAAACCAACAACTTTCCCGATAATCCAACCCAAAATTTTTCTCATTACGTACATCCTATGCATAAGGGTGATGAGAGAAGAAGTTGTTGAGCATTTAATAGGTTTGTATTTTCTGGGTTTGATACGAGAATGTTGGCACAACCTGCTAAATGTAATTAAAGCATTAATCGATGGTAAATAATGTTGCTGGTAGGTAGAGCTTGGCTGTTTGATATGATGATTTTCTGGCTTTGGGGTATGGAAGGCTAACGTTTTTTTGGCATGATACTTCACAAGGTTAACCTGGATGGCTATAGTTATAACCCATCTGGTTGACGTGCCCCAATAACCAATGGTGCCTCTCAACAGGTGTTGCCTTATTATAATTTGCATAAAACCAAAAGTTCTAATTAATACCCAAGGAGACTCGTCAATATTAGGTAACTTACCAATACATCTTTTAATAACAGTTCCAAATGGTGTAAAAGCTAATTAAGCGTCTAGAATCTGACTTTGAAAGTAGGGTTTTATAGAGTAATGATGGTTTTGAAGAGGGTGCACATAGCATTGAAAAGGCATGAATGCCAAGCGACATGCCATTTAACCAAGATCCATAAATGGCTATAAATGGTCTTACTTGACTCTCTATAAGAGGGGTTAGAAAGAAATTTGCAAAAACAGAAAGAGATTAAACTAGAAGAGGAAAAGATTAGAGATAGATAAGTAAGAAATGGCAAATCCTGGCGATAATCTTCCCGTAAACCCTCCCACTTCTGCATCTTACAATCTAGCCAAGAGTGAAAAGACGAGGGTACCCAAATATACCTCAATCTAAAACTTTTCCACCTATAAGTCCTTTCTCCGAAAATGATTGTCTATGGAATGAGTCGAGAAAATACAACTAATCGGTTCACATTTCGTGTGATCGTCTATGGATACTAGATCGAGACAATACGACAACAAGATAACTTGCGTGATTGACTATGGATACAAGATCGAGACAATACAACAACGAAGTATGTTTACTTGATAATAGGTTCAGACTTAACCAAACACAATAGGATTGCTATCAAGTAAATAGGAAATAACGTTTGTGTATTTTACTTCTAATTATAATAAAACAATTATAATTGCGGAAATAGAAAAGTAAAAGACACAACAAGATTTTGTTAACGAGGAAACCGCAAATGCAGAAAACTCCCGGGACCTAGTCCAGAATTGAATACTCTCAGAATTAAGATGCTATACAAAATCTAAACCAACTTCGTATAGTTGAGACCAAGCAACTAAACCTATAGTTCACCTAGTTCCCTCAGTATCCCTGCGCCTCCAACTTGTAATAAGTCACGCACTTGGAACAATTCCTTTGGTTCGTATTCCAAACAGTAAAGGAACAACAAATCTGTTCGGTAACAACTCTTTTCAAACAAAGTAATATGAGTTTGACAAAAGGTTCTTCCATTTATCCCAATAAAATCCTTTGTCAGGTTCTTAGATCTATCTCTTAAACAACTACCAAAGTAATTGTCTAGACTTATGCAATCAATACTCTTAATCACAAAGAATTGTATTGATGTCGATCTACTTAACTAATCAATTAAGGTTATCACAAAGATAAACCAATTATAGTTGGATCCCCAGCCGATCAAGTTTTGTACACACCAAAGATTATGAACTCAAATAAGAAATCTTCTTTGTCTTCAAATCTTCTTAGATCTTCAATAAACACCTGCACACAAACAACTTGAATCTCTTGTGATCAATCACACACAAAACGGAGTCTGTTAACAATGGATTATCACAAGACATCTTTAGATCTACAAACAGTCTAAATATCCCCGTCGACACTTCGATCTAGTTTGAGTGAATCTTATATCAGAAGAGAAGATTCTCAAGCATAAACAAACTAGGTGCAATCAAAGTTCAACAACCGTTAGTCAATCAAATCAATCGAAAACTAATAATAAACTGCAATTATCTAGTTCCCACCAACGGTACTCGTAGAGCTTCCCAATCCAAAATAAGTCTTTAAAACGAGCGGTCGTAAGAGATTTCGCCTAATTAGGGTACTTTCCTCTCCGAATAGATGGCTCCACCAGTAACAACACAACTAGGTAGTTTTGCTGGCTCTGAGGATTAGTTTGCTTGAAATGCAAACTTCAATATTTATAGACCAAGGAAGTTTGGACACCAAGGAATTTCCAAAACCGAATATTCTCAAAGATATGCAAATAAAGTCCAAATCGGTTTTCATAATTCCTGGAAATACTCTGTCCAAATATTGACCGAAATCTCATTAAAAAATCTCCAATTAGTAAATGCACATTACTAATTTTTATTTTCTAAAGATATGCATTTAATTGCTGGAAATTAAAAGCATATAAAGACTAAAAACCTTAATTAAAAGATTCTCAATTTATTGCGATCCGGGATTCTCCTTTAGCTATTAAGGAATATCTTTGAACAATAAAAGATAAGAGTTATTTCACATGTTCAAAGTATGTCGACATCTTTACTTTGTAAATCCTTTTTCATATTTACAATCTTGGAACCGATTTTCCACACTTCCAAACAAGTTTAGAATTGGTTCATCTGACTTCCAAGAACTATGTGATTGATTATCCTATCAAATCACCAATCATGGGTTTAACGGTTCTACCAAAACAAGTTTCGGTTATACCTCCATGTAGGTACTAAGATTAGTCACGCTAGTTACCAAAAGTTGGTTGACTAGGTACTAGGATCGGTTACCACATATTTATGGTATAACTTGTATTCGGTTGCACAAGTCATAGGATCGGTTCCCCAATTACTAAAAACTTGTTGCACCTCTTACAAGGATCGATTCCCTCTTGTGATCGGCTGCACCTCTTACTAGGATCGGTTCCCCAATGTCTAGAGTTGGTAATACCAATTACAACATATCGATCATACCATCTCAGGTGATTACTTAAGATCGGTTTCACTAATAAAAGTCATACCAATACAAAAGTCAGGCATTGTGAATAGTTTTACCAAGATACATAAACAAGTTATGAGCGGTTATACTAAACACACATATTGGTAATCCAAAGATTTGCAATGAATAATAATACCAATAAGCCTAGTGATTTCCCTTTCGATTCACAAAACAAGTTTATGAATGTACTTCCTTTAAATGAATGTAAAACATTGTTTACTAGGACGAAATCTTCACCCATACCCATACATAATCACAATAGCATTCATACGATTATGTCGATGTCTTACATACGAAGTTCAAAAGATAGACGATATACTTCGTATTGTAATTCCTTAATACTATGTCTAACTAGAGTATAATCATTCACAGCTTCGCAGTTATGTTTTCAATATGCACGACTTGAAAGATACGTTAGGAATGAAATAGTTCAAGTCAAATATTACTAACCTCAAGTGGAAGGATGATATCGTCGTTGTAGCTCTTTATTTCTTCACATTCTTCAAGTCTTCACGTAATACTTGTAAGTCTCATGTCCTAGTAACTTTCTAGCTAACCTATATGAAGTTGACTCTAGTAAATAATCAAGCGAATCTTTAAATGAGTTTTGATTCACTAAAATATTACAACCAAACTTGACATACCAACACTTGGTGGGTTTAACCGAGATATGCTCTAACAATCTCCTCCTTTGTCAATTTTAGTGACAAAACTCTTACATCATATGAATAAACAAATTATAAGAATTCATTAAACATACGCTTGATTCCAAGTTTCAACGGCACAATAACCTGTGTACATTCCATCCATAAATGCCGCTGTTGATATTATAATAACAAAGCTAATACTCCTCCTAAAGGTAAGATAGGTAGATTTTCAATCCGCACGTCTTTGTTATTTCCTCTTGTAGTCCATATAACTACAAATCATCATATGATATGTTACTCCCCCTAGTCTATGCTTTACTCTTTCGTTAGATACAACTTTTAAGCACCATTGTCCTTTCCTTAGTGATACCAAATCACTTGTTTAATTCATATATTTCTCCCCCTTTTTGTCACAAAATGAACAAGGTACGAGCAAATAAAATATAAACTGAAAGGATCGTACAAATCATAAAAGACTTGCAAAACCTATAAGAGTTAAGCACGAGGGTTCCACACACCATTTTAGACAACCAATATCAAAACCGAAACTACAAAGTAATTTTGTTTTGATATGTTACCAAGGAAACAATTACCCGAAGCAATTTTCCCTAATAGTTTAGCAAATCAAAAATTGACTAAGCACTTTAGTTGTTTTGCTAAACCGTTTGTACAAATACAATCGCTTGTTCGATAAGACCAAAATAAAGATCAGAATTAACTCTATTTTTCTCATCAGGTTCTAATTATTCACATAATAACTTAGACCTTTCACTTTTAAACAAGACAAGTACTAGGTTAGTTGACTAGCATTTCTTGTTAAGGCATTCGATTAGACTTGAATAACCGAAACCTCCACTTTGATAAGTCTAACTAAGATCATAATTAACTTAGTGTCTCTTATCCGGAATCAAATTTGACTAAACAATTGATCCCGAAAACCCTTTTGTTAAGCCATAAACAATTCATACAAACCAAATAAATCAACTTGCATAATTATTTACCTCAACCGGAAGCAATTGAAACAAACATAGACATTATAGTACCGTAATTGCACCGTAATTTCGTAAGCCTAAACAATTGATATCAAACCATAAACCAAGATAACAATAGTTTTTCTTAACCGGAAACAATTGAATCACACACACACATCCATACACAAATAATGGAATAAACATCAATTGTACCGAAATTTTGTTAAGCAAAAGCAATAAATATATGCAATAAAATCAGGCTTTTCTTAAACAGGAAAACGATTAACTAACAAATTCGTTACCTCAAATTCCACATCCTCTTCTCCCCAGAAAGATATATCATTAAGCGCAAGTTCACATAGAACTCTCCCCCGTTGTGTTGTCATCCTCCCGCCAAAACAAAAGAACAACAACAAGGACCAACCTTTACCAGAGAAAGGTTGAAAACCGGTTTTAACTAGTGCAATGCAAAAGTTGAAACCCCGAAACACATATGCTTTTATGCTAAACCAAATGATTCAACATATTGTGACTTTTTCACATATTTGTTTCAATCAGAACCCCTTATGATCCTTTGGTAAAGCCTACCAACATGGGCTAGAACTTAATCCTGCTAAACCAAAAAGTCACCCAAACCATAAGGGTTCACACAATATGAGATCGAATAGTAAGGTTATGAAAACCAAAATCAAACATCCCATAAACATACATAGCAATAAAATAAAGTATTCAAGAACAAGCTATGTAATCGAAAACTATCACAAGAAAAATTATAAAATAATAATTTTATTCATAATAATAAGATAGTTTTGTTCAGAATAGACTTTATTGAAATAATCAAAGACTAATGTCTATTTTTCTCTTGGATTAAGTATTACAAATAACTTAATCTCTAGTGGTGCTCTTATTGTGTACTTAGGTTTCATCAGTATTCAAACTTTTGAAGCGTGTCTCGAAAGACTTGTCCGTAACCACTTTCTGTTTTTTAAGTTTTTCAACTTGAAGCTTCATGTCTGCAAGATCAGCTTTAGTCTCTTCTATTTTAACTTTTAGTTCATCTCGATCTTGAACCAAAGTAAAAAGATTTCCTATGAGTTCTTCAAACCCATGCATAGCTTCACACATACCATCTGTGGGAAACCACTTGGTAAGATCTGAATTATTGAAAGCAAAAAGACATGACTCTTCTTGAGGTCTATCAGGGTTACGATCAAATATGATTCTTGAGACAATCTTCCTGATTCTTCGTTTTGAGACGAATCCTTGACAGTTTCTCACCTTCCGTGCTTCCCTTTTATTACTCTTTGTAACACTGCGAGTTCTAGGAGACATGCTTAACAAAAAGTTTTACCAAGGGAAGACAATATTCCTAAGAGAAGATTTTTTTTATTTTGATAAGAATATATTTAGTTCAGAAAAACAGGGTTTCCGAAACTATACAACATATTTTTCGAACTTCTCTCTCTCTTTTTTTTAAGGGGAGATATTCTTTAAAAATCTCTTATTACTGAAAATAGAAGCTACCATGAACATGTGCCCTTGATTTTTATGTGCTTTTCCCATCCAAGGTTATGAGCACGAATAGGATGGGTTTGCACAATCTCCATACAACTAGGTTGTATTTGAGTAAGCTTTTTCTAGCTTACATCGAGCATCAGAAACATAGTTCATGTTTCTCTTTGGGAATTTCTGCCCAAAATATTTTCTCCCAAGAAGATGATCCTTCCTTGATCCAAAAATATGATCATTAGGAGACACTGTACTGACGTGAGAATTTTCAGAGATGAATAAATCTCTCTTAATTCTATTAATGAGATTCTCATTCTAAGGATTTCCTTATGATGCACATCAGCATGATTATCTGAAACAATTATCGGAAATTCCTGATTATTTCTTTTGGCAGAGATTCTCTCTTTCTCTTTCTTCTAGAATCGTTCTTCATCAAAACAAGGATTGTTTCGATATGGGTGAGAATGAACCTTTTTTCAGAAGCGATTATTAACTCTTACTTCTAATTCTTTTGAGTTGACCTTGTCGGGTTGTGGTGTATTATGTCTTTCTACTGAGGAATGATCTTTTAGTTTTTTAAGACAAGAAACTTCTTTCAATATTTCTACCACCATATTTTGAAGAAGTATAAGTTTCCTGTCAAGTGACTGAAAGTTGTATTCCTTAAGATCACGCACACGAAATCGGTTCAAAGTTTATTTTGGACAAGATTTTGTATGATCATTAGTAGATGTAGAAGATGGTTTCTCATCCTCTTCTGACTTGATGTAGTTAGGAAAACTACCATCATCATGATCTGTTTTTGATGTGATCAAACAAGTTTTGTTATCACAATTTCGCAAAGTCAAGCAAAGACCTTTGGTTTCTTCATCATAAGAAATTGTAACAGGATCATTAGTCAGAGTCATAGGATGTGCCTCTTTATCTTGAGTAAGAGTTTGACCAAGAGCTTCTAATTTGGCAATGAGATCCATATTCTCTTTGGCTAGACTATCTAGTTGAATGTCTTTATCTCTGATCTCACGTTTAAGAAGATTTAACTCTGTCTTTAATATTAGCATTCTTGTAGACAGAGATTTAATGGGCTTTAGGAGTTTTATCAACTCTTTATCATCATCTTCTTTTCGATCAGAGATAGACTCAGATGTACTCTTGATTTTCATAACTCTTGGATCATGAGTTAACAAAGTGGTAACATCTTCAAATTTTGAGTATTCATACTCTTGCATAACGTTAACTGAATCACTCATCGATTCAATTCTTATAGGATGGATCACACCAAACACAGATTGTTAGATCTTTTCGTGTTTGCCTACTCTGATACTAATTGAAAAGATGAGGGTACCCAAATATACCTCAATCTAAAACTTTTCAACCTATAAGTCCCTTCTCCGAAAGTGATTATCTATGGACTGAGTCGAGACAATTGATAGACGCATTTATGTGTCTAATATGTCTCAATTGTATATATTGTTAGTGCTCGATTTTGTATTTATTTTGTTATTTTATGTCTTTGTAGGTATTTATAGAGAAATAAGCTCTTGCGGCGAAATTGGTTCGAAAAGTGGTGTTTTACACCCCATTTCGGGAATGTACTAAAGGGACACCGGAACTGGATAAGGGGGAGGTCATCTTCTCAAATTCAAATTTCATTTTGGTGGGAAATATTTTTCAGCAGCGTGTTTCTCTAGCAGATTTTTCGATCGGATTTTGGATGGGTTAGAGGTAGACTCAATCGCTGAAACTTCATGGGCAGATGTGATATGTCCTAAAGAAGTTATTATGGGTGATTTGATCGATTAAATTTGTCTGAATAATCATGTGGAAGAGAAAACAGTGACCATAAGTTTCACGGATATTACACAAGTTGTGAAGAATTTAAACGTGTACTGCACGTGCTTGGAAGACTTAATCGACATTCTGGAACGTGAAGAAGATTTATAAGGAAGGTAATCCAGCTGCAGATGCTTAAAAATCAAAATCAGTGATAAAAAAGGAAAGAAATAAACCCGAGTAAAAGCAGATTATTCTCGAGTTATGGCAGAGATATTTTGGTTTCTGTTGCTATATAAAGGTGTTAGGGGGTTAACAGAAAGGGTGGAGAGAATTGGGAGCAGTTTAGAACATTAGAGAGCCGGAAAATCAGAGTTGCATGAATAATATTTTTGCTGCTGGTGAAGAACATACGAAGAACATAAGACACTCAAAGACAGTCGTTGTTCAACAGTGCTAGTGATAGTTATCTTTTATCATTCCTTGTAACAATTGAGTTTGTAACAAATATAAGTGTTACAAACCCGGTTTTAATCATTTTTCTCCCATTTCATCATTTGTGAACCATTTTTGAGCATTAATAAAGATGAATTTTGAGCGTGTTTCCATGATGATGAGCTAATTCTCGCGTAACCAAGGCACGGAGGAAGCTATTTATGCATGAATAATTGGTAACTATTCTATTTTTCTCTAATTTGTATTTTATAATTCACTCAATCACTGCTTTGCAGAATTTTAATTGTTCACATTATTTTCTCTAATTAGTTGTGATTCAATTAGATAGGTTATACTTTGTTTAGATAATCTATGCTTAGGGAATACAATTAATGTTTGAGAATATGCTTGATTATTTGTGAATTAAGAAATAAGAGATTTAAAAGATAATTAGAGTTTTGGAATTTTTACCATCATTCATTCATGTGTAATAGTGGAATCTAGTTTCTTGGTTATTTTCATTCTTGAAATAAAATTTGGAATTAGTTTTCTCTATTTTTAGTTTAAATAAGTCTAGAATCAATTGCTTTCACACGTCTCAACGAACCTTTTACTACAACAAAATTGAAAACACATCAATTTTTGGCGCCGCAGACGCGGACTTGTTTTTAAGTTAGAGTTTTTAGATTTATTATTTTTTTTAGATTTTTATTATTTTCTCTTTGTTCTATTTTACGTTTCTTTGGGTATATTTCTTTGTGCTACAGGTTTGGAGTTTGGACCGAAAAGAATTTAAGCCAAAGACTTTGGTGACTAAGAGATTAGGAGCCAAAGATAAAAGCTAAAAGAAAAGGAAAAGAAAGACAAAGAATTTTTTTTATTTTTTTTATTAGGTTTTTAGATTTTATTTTTATTTTAGTTTTTATTTCTTTTGATTTTCTTTAGATTTTATTTTTAGAAATTGTATTAGGATATCTTTTATTTTTGTATTTTTTTTTTTCTTTTGCACTTTATTTTTGGACTTTGGACTGTGGACTTTGGGACATTATTCTTTTATTTTTAAACCCTACGGAAGGGTAGTTTTAAACATTAAACCGTTTGCAGAGAAGGACGACGATTACGATATCGTCTCGGCCCCTCGGGTTCGTACATGACATAGGAGTCGTGGCCCGAGTCGACTTCAGCGGTTCATCCCTCGTCTGGTACGGGAGGTAAGCTTCTAAACACCCGCGAATCCCCTGTTAGAGGGTTTATTGTCTTCCTTAAGGTGCATATATGTTGAGGACTGAAAACGGTTTAATTTTATAGTAAAGGGCAAGGACTGGCCAAATCAAGATAGGAACTCGGATTTCATCACCGTTTCCCTCTTGCCCGCCTTAGGAACACATAACCTACGCGAACCCAAGCTTAAAATAATGATTAGAACGAGACCTATAGGGTATCGAGCTTAATAGGAAAGTCGTTCGAAAAATATTGGTTACTCTTTTAAGCATACTTTAAAGTTCATGATGGTTAATGTAAGTTGAGCGTGCCGCCTTGTAACCCAAGTGAATGTTTTGCCAGTGAGGCCTGGGTATCAAAGCTCCATTGAGCTTCCCTTGTCTCTATACAACTTACATTAACTCAGATTGATTCCAGAGAGGTTTGCTTAGATTGTAACGAATTCCCTTTCGAAGGATTAGAAGCTGGTCTAAAAACAATCTAAGTGGAGCCATCATGCTTGTTGTTTGCTAGAAATCTTTTGGTTTGCTTTGGTGGAGTCAGCATGCTGTGTGTTTGCTTAGAACCTCCCTTCCTTAGGATTTTTTTTTTTTTTTTTTTTGTTAGTGTATGCCAAAATCGCTCGAGTCCATTAGTGAGCGTGCTTGGAAAAGAGATACTTTTGGCCGTTTGATTAGTGACGAGCCTAGAGGTTCTTCGTTTGTAAACGGGGAGCTCGAAGACTCTTCTTTGGAGAGCCCTGTTTTTGGAAACTTCAGTTTTGATAATTTAAGTCTTAGTGAGGAATTCACCCCTAGGATTTTTACTGTGCCAACAATGACAACTTTGAAGGAGTACAAGTACCCAACTAGGACCAACCGACCATCGTGCATTAAGTTGCCAGCCTCTACGGCTAATTATGAGTTGAAACCTGGTATTCTTCAGATGATCACTATATTCTTAGGAAAAGATGATGAAAACCCTTACTTTCACGTTAGGGACTTTGAAGAAATTTGTGGAACAATTAAGATTAAAGACCTTAGTGACGAAGTCTTGAAACTTAGGATTTTCCCATTTTCCTTGAGAGATAAAGCCAAGACTTGGCTGAACAACCTACCATCTGAATCCATAGAAACATGGCAGGAACTTATTGCTGCATTCTATTTGAAATTTTACCCTAAGGATAAAACTGCAGCTGTTAGGCAGAAAATTAGTGCTAGTGTTCAACAAGAGGGAGAATCTCTTTATAGGTTTTTAGAGAGACTCAATGATCTCCTATCCCAATGTCCTCACCATGGGTTTGAGAAAATGAAGCTAGTAGAGATTCTTTATGATGGTTTAGACTATTTGGCCAAAGCCATGGTCGAGTCTTTGTGCGCTGGTGAGTTCACTAGTAAAAAAGCTGATGAAGCGTTTTCCTTCTTAGAAGTTATCGCTGAAAAATCCCAACAGTGGGAGTCTTGTGTTAAACCCCCTAAAAGACTCTTGGTCAATAGAAGTAGCACCAATGTGGTGGATACAAGCTTTGGGTCAGATGCTAAGTTTACTGCTTTGTCAAGAAGGTTGGAAGCTTTGGAATTGAATCAGTCTAAACATAGGTCTTTTGTTGAACCTGATGATAGGATTGGAGCCTCTCAAGTCTCTAGTTGTGGAATAGAACCAAATAACTCGTTTTGGGAAGGTCAGGTTAGTGAAGAGCAAGCCCATGCTGTCTATAACAACGCTAGATTTGAAAACCGTCAGAAGTTTGACCCATACTCGGAGACCTACAACCCTGGTTGGAGAAACCATCTTAATTTCTCTTGGTCTAAAGGACAGAGTCAAGGCCAGTCTAGTAATTCTAAGCTAATAAGAACTCTTCAGGTCAAGCCCAATTCCAGAACCCTTCTGATAATAGAATAACTAGCTTAGAGGAATCTCTTAGTATATTAAAAAAGAGCCAAGACATGTTCGCACATACCCAAGAAATGTTAATAAAGAACCAGGCTAGTTTTCTAGAGGAAACCAAGCAGAATTTTCAACATAGTGCCAAGACTCTTGCTAAGTTAGAACTTCAAGTTGGCCAAATGGCTAAGATTCTAAGTGAGAGAGATGACGGAAAGTTCCCTAGTCATACTGATCCTAACCCTAAAGGAGAGAAATCGTATCGTCATGTGAATTCTGTTACAACTCTTAGGAGTGGAAAGAAAGTTGACAACAAGGTTGCAATGCCTGACAGTGAACATGCTGTAGTTCACTTTTCCGATCCAGAAAATGAAGAGACTGATAGAGTCTCCAAAGAGATCAATGAGGGTCCTGTTGAGCCCGGCTTTGTTCCCAGAGCCCTATTCCCATAGCTGCTAGTTCCAACTAAGAGGGAGTCCAACTTTAATGATATATTTGAGGTTTTTAAGCAGGTTACTATCAACCTTCCTTTATTAGATGAGATTAAGCAGATTCCCGCTTTTGCCAAGTTCCTTAAAGACTTGTGTACCCGAAAGCGTAAGCTTAGTGTCCAGAAGAAAGCCTTCCTATCTAGTCATGTGAGTTCTATTATTCTGAACACCACTACTCCTAAGTATAAAGACCCAAGTTCCCCTACCATTGTTTGCACAATAGGGAAATACCGTGTTGAGAAAGCGCTGCTTGACTTAGGAGCCAGTGTGAACTTACTCCCATACCATGTGTACCTTAAGCTAGGACTTGGTGAGATGAAACCTACCCAGATAACACTTCAGTTAGCTGATAGGTCCGTGAAAATTTCTCGTGGTGTGATCAAATATGTTCTTATTGAGGTCGACAAGTTTATTTATCTAGTGGATTTTGTTATCCTAGATACCCAACCTGTCCCTGACCCAGAGAACCAGATACCGGTAATTATAGGTCGCCCGTTTTTAGCTACATCCAATGCGATCATCAACTGTCGAAACGGTATTCTGAATTTGTCTTTTGGTAACATGAACATTGAGCTGAACATTTTTCATATTAGTAAGCTTCCCTCTGAACTAAATGACTCGAGCATAGAAGAGGTCAACATGATAGGAACATTAGTCGAGGAGTCATTACCAAACACTTTGTTAGAAGATCCACTAGAGAAATGCCTAGGCCACTTTGGGATTGATTTTGATGATGATAATGTGATTAATGAGGTTAATGCTTTGTTAGATTCAACCCCTTTGTTGGACACTAGTAATGTTTGGAAACCTAAGTTCGAACCACTACCAGTTTCTGAGTCTACTCTAGTTCCTTCGTTAGAAGAGCCTCCTAAGTTGGACCTTAAACCATTACCAGATACCTTGAAGTATGTGTTTTTAGGCCCATCTGAAACTTTACCTGTGATTGTAGCATCCAACTTGGATAGTGATCAGGAGAGTAGGCTAGTAACCGTCCTTTAAAACAACAAGGAAGCTTTAGGATGGACCATAACATACATTAAGGGTATAAGTCCTACTGTTTGTATGCATCAGATTTATTTAGAGGAAGATACCAAACCTTCTAGGGAGATACAACGTCGACTAAACCCTAATATGAAAGAGGTAGTTCGAACCGAGGTTCTTAAGTTGTTAGATGCAGGCATTATCTACCCTATTTCAGACAGCAAGTGGGTCAGCCCTGTTCAAGTTGTCCCCAAGAAATCCGGTATTACTGTAGTCCAGAATGAGAACAATGAGTTAATCCCAACCCGAATGACCACGGGTTGGCGTGTTTGTATTGACTATAGGAAATTGAACAAGGTCATCAGGAAGGACCACTTTCCCCTTCCTTTCATTGACCAAATGCTACAGAGATTAGCTGGACATAGTCACTACTGCTTCTTAGATGGCTACTCCGGATATAATCAGATCGTTATTGCCCCTGAAGACCAATAAAAAACTACTTTTACCTGTCCCTTTGGTACCTTTGCGTATAGACGCATGCCTTTCGGGTTTTGTAATGCCCCTGCGACTTTTCAGCGTTGTATGATGAGCATTTTTCCTGACATGGTAGAACGGTTCTTAGAGGTCTTTATGGATGATTTTTCAGTGTTTGGTTCGCATTTTGATGAGTTCTTGCATCATTTGTCATTAGTTTTGACTAGGTGTAAGGAGAAGAATTTAGTGCTTAATTGGGAGAAATGTCATTTCATGGTTCGTTCAGGATTTTTTTTAGGGCATATCGTATCTTCTAAGGGTATAGAGGTAGATAAAGCAAAAGTTGACCTTATTAAGACTTTACAGGTCCCAAAAACCGTAAGAGATATTAGGTCATTCTTAGGGCATATAGGTTTTTATCGTCGATTCATTAAGGATTTTAGCTTGATTTCTAGACCTCTTTGCAATTTGCTTGCAAAAGATGTTAAGTTCGTCTTGATGATGCTTGTTTAGAGGCTTTTGAGAAGCTTCAGACTTTACTCACTACCACCCCCATAGTCCAGGCACCCAACTGGAACCTACCCTTTGAGATCATGTGTGATGCTTCAGATTTTGCTATTGGTGTTGTGCTAGGTCAGCGAGAAAACAAATTACTCCATGTGATTTACTATGCTAGCAAAACTCTGAATGATGCCCAGTTGAACTATACTACTACAGAGAAGGAACTGTTAGCCATTGTGTTCGCCTTAGATAAGTTTAGACCATATCTTTTAGGTTCTAAGGTTATAATCTTCACTGATCATGCTGCTTTGAAGTATCTTCTTTCCAAGAAGGATACAAAACCTAGATTGATTAGATGGATCCTATTGTTGCAGGAATTTTCCTTAGACATTAGAGACAAAAAAGGTGCAGAAAATGTAGTAGCAAACCACTTGTCTAGGCTTGTTGTGGATACCCCTAATGATTCCCCTCCTGTTAGAGATAGTTTTCCTGATGAACAACTGTTCTTTGTTACCCAATTACCTTGGTATGCGAATATAGTGAACTATCTTGTTACTGGTCGAATGCCCCAACATTGGGGTATACAAGATCGTTCTAGATTTTTATCTGAGGTTAAGCACTTCTTTTGGGATGATCCTTATTTGTTTAAGTATTGTCAAGACCAGATTATTAGGAGATGTATACCTGAGATTGATCAGTCCAGTATTATTTACTTTTGTCATGATCATGCTTGTGGGGGTCACTTTATGATAGACGCATTTATGTGTCTATTTTCATCTCTTTTATGTATAGTGTTAGTACCCATTTTTGTACTAATTTTGGTATTTTATCCCTTGTAGGTGTTTTTGGAAAAATGGGCTTTTGCGGCGAATTTGGCTCAAAAAGTGGTTTTTGCGCTCATGGGAGAAAATTACTAAGGGGCACCCAAATTACTAAGGGGTGGCCACTTGCTATTCGCACTCCTGGTCTGGATAAGGGGAGGTCATCCCCTTCGTTTTGAAAATGAAAAAGGCGGGAAAACTGTGTTCTACGCCTGCAGATTTGAGATTTAGCTTTTGAGCGATTTTGAAGGAGATTTAATCGCAGGAAACAATTGGGCTGAACGTGATTAAGCTAAACAGGCCTGGTATGGTGTTTTTATTCGACTAAATTGGGCTGGATAATCGGTACTCTCTAAAACAGGAAAAAAAATTCTCGGGTAGTTTGTTTTGGTTATTTAGGGAAGGTACACAAGTGTTAAGGAGAAATAATCCTTTGGGATTCTATATGATCAATTTAGAGAGTTTGGAAAGGTATAAACAGCTAGATTATGTCGACAGAGAAGAAAAAAAAAAGAAATTTCGTAACTTTGAGAAAAAGAAAAAAATTATTTTTGGGAAGATTTTGTCGAGTTTTAACCGACCTGTGAGGTATATATAAGCTATAGAGAGGCTAAGGAAGGGTTAGGAACACTTTGGAGAAGTTTAGAAGAGAACAAAGAGCTGAAATCACGAGTTGAAATTTGTTTCTGCTGCTGCTGCTGCGAAGAACACGAAGAACATAAGACCCTCGGAGTCAGTTGCAGAGGCAGACTTATTTTCAGTGACAACGAGGTACGGTCGCATCTTCCTGCTGTCACCGAAGCCCTTCAGCAACAATTCCGACTTCTGTTTTAGACCTTCAGCAACTACAGAATCCGCTGCTTTAACACCTTTCTCTCTTTTAATCAACTTTTGAGCCATAAACATGTATTTTGATATTATGACTAATATGAGGAGCTAAACCCCATTGCTGAGGCGATAGAGGAAGCTATTTTTCCAATAAAAAGTGGTATAATCTATTTTATTTATTTTATTTCAATTATTTTTATGATTATTTGCCTTGATTTATAATTGTTTGAATGATTTTTGTTAAGCAATTTTATTTCTTTTGATAGAGCATGCTTAGCCATAGGTTCTTGATGCTTTATACTTTGGATTTACACTTGTTATTTTGAAAATCTACATGTTGCAATAGCTTAGAATCAAATTAAATGCAAAAATTGAATAAATATAAATACTAGATAAAATCACTTTGAACTTGGAAAAATAGTGGAATCTTAGCCTCAGTGTTCTTTTAATATTGATATCAACTTTGTCAGTGTTTGTTTTAAATATCAGTGATTTTTTATATTTTAGTTTTAAAATTTAAGTCTAAAGTTATTTAAAACAAACACTGACAAAGTTGATATCAATATTAAAAGAACACTGAGGCTAAGATTCCACTATTTTTCCAAGTTCAAAGTGATTTTATCTAGTATTTATATTTATTCAATTTTTGCGTTTAATTTGATTCTAAACTATTGCAACATGTAGATTTTCAAAATAACAAGTGTAAATCCAAAGTATAAAGCATCAAAAACCTATGGTTAAGCATGCTCTATCAAAAGAAATAACAATTGCTTAACAAAAATCATTCAAACAATTATAAATCAAGGCAAATAATCATAAAAATAATTGAAATAAAATAAAATATACCACTTTTTGTGGGAAAAATAGGTTCCTCTATCGCCTCAGCAATGGGGTTTAGCTCCTCATATTAATCATAATCTCAAAATACATGTTTATGGCTCAAAAGTTGATTAAAAGGAAGAAAGGTGTTAAAGCAGCGGATTCTGTAGTTGCTGAAGGTCTAAAACAGAAGTCGGAATTGTTGCTGAAGGGCTTCGGTGACTGCAGGAAGATGCGACCGTACCTCGTTGTCACTGAAAATAAGTCTGCCTCTGCAACTGACTCCGAGGGTCTTATGTTCTTCGTGTTCTTCTTCTTCGCAGCAGCAGAAACAAATTTCAACTCGTGATTTCAGCTCTCTGTTCTCTTATAAACTTCTCCAAAATGTTCCCACCCCTTCCTTGGCCTCTCTAGAGCTTATATATCCCTCACAGGTCGGTTTAAACTCGATTAAAATCTCTTTTTCTTCCACCAAAAGTCTCGGACTTTTTTTCTCTTATTTTCTTCTTCTACACGTCTCTAGAAGTGATATTATCGGTTAGATGATAGAATCAAATCACTAGGATATCTTCTCTCCAATTCTTCACGTTTGTTTCCAAGAATAAACCAATAAGTTGCCCGTAATATATTTTTTTCTGTTTTCGCCAAATCACTAAAATAAGAGGATTTGATCCCTCTTTTTAACTCCAAAACACGTCACATTCCTTGTTTAATCATATCAAGCCCATACTAATCCAAAACATCCAAAAATATCCGAAAGAACCCATCCAAAAATCGATCCAAAACTTGCTAGGAAGTTACGCATGCGACATTTGGTCTTCCCGCCAAAAATGAAATTCAAACGAAGGGGATGACCTCCCCTTATCAAGACCAGGGGTGCGAATAGCAAGTGGTCACCTCTTAGTAATTTGGGTGCCCCTTAGTAATTTTCTCCCATGAGCGTAAAAACCACTTTTTGAGCCAAATTCGCCGCAAAAGCCCATTTTTCCAAAAACACCTACAAGGGATAAAATACCAAAATTAGTACAAAAATGGGTACTAACACTATACATAAAAGAGATGAAAATAGACACATAAATGCGTCTATCATCGGCATCGCTTTATATTTTCTCTTTGAGATCTATATTGATTGATTGCAAATACAGACTTGACTATTTCGATAGTTAAAGTTAGATTGATCTAACCAGGCAAAGGAGTTTATTAGATTAAACGGAAGAGCCTTTGCGTATGACTTGAGATATCTTTATCTTGAAAAGAATCAATAGAGTTGTTACCAAACAGATTTGTTGTTTCTTTACTGTTTGGAATACGATCCAAAGGAATTGTACCAGTGCGTGACTCTCAAAGTCGGAAGCGCAGGGATACCGAGGAAACTAAGTGAACTAGGGGTAGTTGCTTGGTCTCAACTATACGAAGTTGGTGTAGATTTTGTATAGCGGCTTAATTATGAGAGTATTCAATTCTGGACTAGGTCCCGGGGTTTTTCTGCATTTGCAGTTTCCTCGCTAACAAAATCTTGCTGTGCCATTTACTTTATCTTTCCGCTTTATAAATATTTTATTATAATTAAAGTAAATTGCACTTTACGTTAACTCCCGTTATACTTGATAGTGATCATATAGAGTTTGGTTAACTCCGAACCTATTATCAAGTATCACACTTTGTTTGTCGTATTGTCTCGATCTCGTATCCATAGACAATCACACAAAGTGTGAATACCGAAGTTGTTGTATTGTCTCGACTTTGTCCATGGACGATCACACTTGTTAAGAGGAATTATAGGTTGAAACAAAAAGATTGTGGTGTATTTGGGTACCCTCGCCTTTTCAGAATATGTGAAGGTGAACCCGATGAGATGTTACCTCGTTAGGATGATGTGAGTGGACGGTCTTGTTGCTAATACCGATATTGATCAGATCTTCTGGTTGAAGGCGTTTAAACTTATAAAACTAAAGGAGCCTTCAGTCCCCAAGTGTAGCTTACTTTGATTGTATCATCATGAATCTATGCCTATAGGATTTGATCTAGAAAGGAAAGTCAAGAAGGTTTAAGTCTCCCTTCGTCGTTGTTATTTTTGTCGCGTTAAGGATGGGGCAAGAACTTAAATAGATGTTGAAGCCTTTGTTGGTGTCTGGGCTGTTGAGACGCAACTTGGATGATTTCTGAACTCAACATTTAGTGAATGAAGTCGTATCTTTTCCTAACTCTTAGACACACGAGCTTATTGTACTCTTATGGATGTGATGATTGGATGCTTGGAACATCATATAGACGAAGTCCTTTGGAAAACATAGAGAATTAAGAGGTATAGGTGAGAGGGTCATGTTGCTGGCGTGGCTCCCCGGGTGTCTTCGAGGAAATTTTTCAGCAGCATCTCCAGAGTTATCTTCTGAGTCTTTGATTATTGTCGGGCTTGGGCTATGATGAGCAGTCCCCGGTCTCACTTCTCTTTATTTGTTGAAGTTGTGTTCTTTGGGCAGGCTTGGGATACGTCTCGGCCTCGTATAGTGTTGCAGGCCCCTACAAGACATAAATGTAATGATATCCTTGCGCTACATCTTTGAAGAGTGGATGAACTTGTCAAGGTTATGACTTTTGGTTGACCGTCTCTTCTGAGCTGGAGAGGTTCTTAACAGTGAAGGGATTTCGTGTAATGCCTCAGTCCCCAAGTGTGGTTTACGTGGTTCTATCTTATATGGTTGGTGGACGTTGACCATGATAAAGATATAACCATCTTGAATCCATACTTCCGGTGACTATTTCTTCTTACAGAGGAATTAAAATATGGAGAAGTACGGATTACCCTTGTATGTAGTGGTTGTTGCTGTGGTGAAGCTCTGGTTGGTATCAATAAATGAGTAGCAATGAGTCTTGGAAGCAGTTGTGATCAGAAGAGACTGCATTTCCATGGGAACAAAACAGGTTGGCTGGAGATGCATGGACTTCCGTGGAAGCAAGGGGGTTGGATGGACGTGTAAGCGAGTAAAAATGTCCACGACCACGAGCTTTGGCGGTATGGGACAAGAAGTGGCCATAACCATGAACCTTGGCTGGCTACGGCCACGATCCTTGGCATGGAGGAGTGGTGGTTATGGGAACGAACCTTGGCAGGGAGAGGCGTGGTGGCTACGACCATGGGAGGCGTGGTGGCTACGGGCACGAACCTTGGCAGGAAAGAGAAGCGGTGTCCACGGCCACGGACCTTGGAAGGAAGGAGGAGTGGTGGTTACGGGAACGAAACTTGGATGAGCATAAGTGGTGGTGGCCTCGGCCACGAACATTGACGGGCTTTGATTGGTCGTTAAGGCCCAAAGGAAGGGTTTCTACCTTTCATATAGAACGATATTTTGGGGACTACTCAAAAAAGGTGGGGGACTACTTTGTGATAGGAATGTCCACCCTACATTCTAAGGGGTGTCCTAAAAGATTAGGGAAGACTAATCTGCCCTTATCCTAATTAAGGTCTAATCCTAATAACCCACTAATTTAACCACTACCCACTAATCTAACCCACTAAATTAAAACCTAAAATCAGTTTCAAAATCTTTTCTTTTCTTTTATTCTTCTTCTTCTTCTTCTTCTCTTCTTTTCCTCTTCTTCGTAGACATCGACGTTAATCGTCGATTCTAAAAAAAATCATCGTCGATTAATCAATCTTTATAAAAAAATGCGTTCTAAGCAGACACCAAGAATTTCAGGATTGAGTCCGGGACTGGCAAATATAGCGAATCTCCCAAATCAATTTCAAATTGATAAACAACTTCAAGCAAAGTTGGGAGATCAAGTCAAGCATCCAACATCCACCAAGAAGTCCGATTCGAGTAAAATGAAAATCCGCAGGTAATTTCCTTCATACCCATTCCTTTTAATCGTTTTTTGTTGAAGAAATCAATTAGAAATCATCAAAAACCATAGGAATGGTAGTTATAGTATAGATTTCGGCTAGGAGAAATTTTGAAAACCATAGATTTTGGTAACCGAACTTTCAATATGAAGAACAGTTCGGCCAATTAGGAATTTTTAGGTAACCGAACTATGTAGTTCGGTAAGCTCGCAAAAAAAAATCGCAACTGAACTCCTTTATATGAGAAATTTGAGTTCGGTTTAGTCGATAAATTTATATAGGTAACCGAACTTTGATAAAATATAGTTCGGTTACTTCGCAATTTCTATGGGGTAACCGAACTTTGATCTGTCAACACCAAACTTGTAGTTCGGTGACTTCGCAACTTATACCAGATAACCGAACTTTAGTCTGTTAACATTTTGTGTTTGATGTAATCCCATGTTCAATTTTATTTGATAAGACAATATTCTGTTTAGCTAATAATGTGGTTTTCATTCATTAGGAATAAAGGAAAAAAATCTAATCCCCACCTAGATGAAGATTTGAGAACTCCCACCCCTCGTGGTAGAATACATTTGGATTTCCGAAACCGTGGTACTAAAAATGCTAAACATGGAGGGGGGTCATTACAGGAAGTGAACCAAGAGAATGTTCGTAATGTAATCCAAGATGTCAATCAAGAGGTGATGGAGAATACAATTGATAATGTTATTGAAGAAGAGAATGATGATGAAGAAGAGCAAGGAAATGAAGACCAAGGAAATGAAGAGGTTGAACAACAAAGAGAACACGTTGAAAATGTAGAGGAAGAAGAACAAGGACATGGCAAAGAAAGAGAAGGACAAGAGGAAGAGAAGGATGAGGAAGGAGAGGAAGAAGGGGAGGGATAGGATGAAGAGGAAAAAGAGGAGGGAGAGGATTAAGAGGAGGAAGAGGAAGAAGAGGAGGAAGAGAAACAAGAGCAAGAAATTGTTCATGTTAAAGAGAAAAAGAAGCCGAAGCCGCCTTGTGATAGATACTCACACATTCCCCCTGATAATTTGTGTTTGCCACCAGTGAACCCAACTTATGGTACTCCAAATAATGGAGGGGCAACATTGTTTGGCTACAAACACTCATGGGCTGCGAAGATCTATGCGACAAAGGTATTGTTTAAGTTCATTCTTAACTAACAAAACGATTTTTTTTGGGACATGTTTCGTCAAGTATTAATAGTGTTATGTTCTTTTCGTATGATCATAATGATGCAGTTCGTCTTATTCGTCGTCAAAAGGCGTCCAAATGGGATCTTTCTTTGGAGTGTGACGAGTTTCAAGCGAAGGTTAAAGAATGTGTGTTATGGAGAGCTATTGAGTACGCACATGTGGATTTTGACGCTGTTGCCGTATCCGCATTTCTCGAGAGGCATTATCCTGAGACATATACAATGCATCTTCCATTTAGAGAGATGGGAATTACTCCCGATGATTGCAAGAGAATTACCGGCTTACCAGTGGAAGGTAAATGTCTTCGAGAAGGCTACAACCCCTCTATGCGTTATGAAGCTCTTGAAGAATTGGCTCTAAAATGTCTAGGATGGGATGCAAGAAAGGCTCAATGTGAGTTTAGACGTTCTGTGAGGTCCCCTAAACGTGGCGATGAGTAAAATCCAAGAGAGGAAAATGGAGCATTGAAGAAGATGGTGAAGAAATTCAAATTGGTAAAGTTGAAGGCAGCATTTGGAGGGACAAGAAAGAAGGTGGAGAAAGGAAAGTTGGTGATGGACCAGGAGACCCTTAGGCATCATGTCACCTCTTATTGGTTATATCAGCTAGGAACCGTCATTTTCCCCGACACTTCTGGAAATAGGGTGGATGCACAATATCTACAGCTTTTGGAGAATCTCGATGAGATTAACAAATACTCTTGGGCCACTGGGGTTCTTGCTTTTGTTCTAGGAGAGATGAGCAAAGGGTCGAGGATTAAGACAACTCAAATTGGAGGTTACTTAACTCTTATTCAGGTGACCTTCTACATTGTTAATTAGCAAATTATTCGCTAAAATTTTCTGCTTCCAAATCAATTTTCATGTATGTGGTTAATATTTTCGTATTTTCGCATAGGTTTGGATTTATGACCACTTCCCTTCATTGGGATTGGCTAAGGAAAAGACACCTTATCCCTATGACGAACCTACAACAGGAAAGTGGTTGTTTTTGGACGCACAAAAGAAGTCTAAAGAAGAGCAGTTGACTTCGTTGAGGGAGAAATTGGATAAACTTACGGTGAACGATGTGGTATTTCACCCATACGCCGTACCCGATGATGTCCCTGTAGATGAAGAAGATCTGAATGGTTTCTCTACCATCTCGGCTTACTATAGACCAATTTGGTATCCTAATGGCTATGCAATATATAATCAAGGAGAATACTAAGACAACTTTGTTGTGTCCAAATGGATCCCGACGTGGAGAATGAAAATTTCAATTTGCTGGTTCAAGGAACAAAGAACACCGAGAAATATTTTATTCCAAAACATGAACCAACTCCTACGGTAGGACATTGGAATGCACTTGGTAACTACTACTTACCTTTAGGTGATTGTGTACCTTGTGGTAGAGATGTAAATGCATGTGATGAAGATTATATGGAGTTTTATCAAGAAATTAGTCATCCTTTTGTGATAAATAGAGAACAACAAGCTAAGACTGATAAGGCGAAGGCGAAGGCAGAGGAGAGGGAGGCTAAGAGAGCTCAGAAGGAGATGCCTATTTGTGGAGAAGAAGCAAAAATGTTATGGGATAATGTGGTAAGAAAATGTCTTCTCTTATACTTCCTTGTTGTTTGAAAGTATTGAAAATATATTTACTTAGGCTTAAAATTGGAATCAGGTGAAGAATGGTATGAAATTGTTGAAGAAATGGATGGCTAAAATCCGTAGTGGAGAGCCGATGTCGACTAAGGAATAAACCTACTACTACGGCGAGTAGGAGGGTCTTATAACTAAAAGAATGATGGAGCCAAGTAGGTCTAAGCAATTGAAGAGGGGTCGACAACAAGGAGAATGTTCAAGTCGCGCCGTGGAGGAAACCGGTCGAGTAGATGAAACCCCAAGTGATGAGGAAGTTCAACCTAAAACTCGTGGTAAAAGGGTTCGTCGTAGTGGTCGTTAGTGATTTCGTATGGTTTTAGTTTCAAAAAACATCTTAGTTATGGATTTCGTATGGTTTAATTTCGTATGTTTGTGTGTTTTAAACAATTAGTTAAGGATTTTGTAGTTTGGTATATATAACAACTTTTATATTTGTTTTAGAACCTTGTTTGTGTTTTTAATTTTAATTGGGTTTGTGTTTTCAATTTTATAAGGCTGAAATTTTGAATATAGGATGTTTTTCGGCAACCTGAAATTTTTACACAGCTAACCGAACTTAAAGTTCAGTAACCTATGACAAATTCAAGGTCACCGAACTGTTTTTTCGGCGAACAGCTAAATCCTACCAGGTTGCCGAAGACAGAGTTCGGTTACCTCGCTACATTTTCACTGGTTGCCGAACTCTTCTCTGAAGACTCAAAATTTTGCTTTTGCATAAGTTGAAAAAGTCATTCTATTAATGCAGAAATCACAGAACTCCACTCTTAGGTTTGTTTTAGAGTGGTTTGTATATCATATATATGTTCAGTTTGTGACTGAGCCTTCAAATAAAAGTTCGGTTACCTCAATTTTTACCTTGTAACCGAACTTTATAGTTCGGTTAGCAAAGTATAATATCACTGGTTGCCGAACTCGTCTTTTGAGACTCAAAATTTTACTTTTGCACAAGTTGGAAAAGTCATTCTTTTGATGCAGAAATCACAGAACTACACTCTTAGGTTTGTTTTAGAGTG
>JAJJMB010007708.1:20142333-20175755 GCA_023531105.1 Papaver atlanticum
AAACGGATTGAGGATAAAATTGTAATTTTGGGAAGGAATACTGATTTTTAGGCAGTATTCTTAGATAAGGAAATATTCCAAGACAAGGTAATATTCCTAGATAAGGAAATATACCTAGACAAGGTAATATACCTAGAAAAGGAATTATTCCTTAAAGGTTTGGGAAACAGTTAAAGCTATAAATACAGATGTTTATCTCATAGCTAAGACATCTAGAGTGTGGTTTGTGATACAGACACACCTAGATCTAGATAGTGTGGTTTGACACCTAGCAAAGGAGGTTTAACGCACAGACCTAGAGATAAGTTTGTGAGACAATTATTATTGTAAAAGCAAGCTTAGCAAACAGTTTAAGGTTATTTACCTAGAGAGATTGTGAGCGTAACAAAGAGAGAATTGTAATAGTTTTCTTGTTCATAATCTAGAGAAGATATTTTCTTTTTATCTGGTTTCTAGTTTTCGTCTATTATTATTCTGAATTCCGCCTCTATAATAATAGTCACCAAGGTACAGAGATCAATACATATCATTAATGACCGCGCTAATTATAAGATAATAAAAGTTTTAAGTTTTCAATAGGGCCCAACTAATATATAAATTAATAATCACTATAATACCCATTATGTTATATGGCGCATTATCAAAATAGTATTCCAAAGTTGTTTGTTTCTTGTTTACATTTGTACAACATTAGAGTTCATAGCTATTCAATTGGCAAGTTTCACATTGTTTTTTCATATCATAGAAAAAAATCTTTTAGTTTCACTATTGATAAGATTGCTTCTTTACGAGAAACCAACTCCACGATGTAACTATTATCCTCTAATTCCTCTCATTTGGAGATTCGATATGACTTTCCCAATAGTCTCTTTGTCTGTAAAAAACTTCGTACTGGTATCATTTTCATCTGGATAGTTTTGAAAAAAATGTCGGCATTCATTTGATTATGGTAATTCAACTCCTTGATTATCAATCTAAGAATTTTAAGTTCATTGATTCCTTCCTCTTCAACGATTTGTACATCTTCAATAAATCTCTAGATATTTGTTATTGTAGGAAAATGATCTACACACTTATTTTATTTTATATTTGAAACTTAAATTGGAATGTTTTGATATATTAATAATTTATTAATTTATCGATAAATTAATACTTCGCTAAATTGATAGAATTTCGTAGTCCCAAGACTATTAATTTATCTAAGTTTTACTGTATTAATTCCCAATATATCTTCTGATTTACAATAGAGTAAATTATTCCTATAACCCTGAAAAATACGAGTTTTATTCTTGAGGCCCTGGTGTTACTTTCCGAAACAAACAAATTATTCTCGTGGCCCTATAAAATTTGAAAAACATCTCTAATTGTAAGATGACCTTATTTACCTTCCTTGGTATAATAGAAGTTCAACTTTTATACCTCATTTGTTCACTTCATCCAAAAAATCTCTCTCTTGACCTTCTTTCGCCGCCAAAAATCCATGAAATCCATCTTTAAAAACCAAACAAAAATTGTTCAAACTACTGAATTGATCATAGAAACCTCCACTATAATGAAATCCAAAACTCGAATCACAAAAAAAAAAAAAAAAAAAAAAAAAAAAAAAAAAAAAAAAAAAAAACTACGAAATCCCAACAACTAGAATAAATAATTGAGGAAAACAAAATCACAAACCATAACTCTCGAAAATCCAGTATACTTATTCTATAACTTCTTCATCATCATCGATCCACTTCTTCATCATCGATCACATCATATGATTTTGATTCTTTTCAATTTCGAAAAACAATTCAAACATTAGAACCACAAAAAACAACGATCAAAAGTTAAAAAAGAAGAAACCAAAAGAAATTGTTATCAAAGACGAACAAACTGAATCATATTTTCTACACTTGATATGTGCATATTTGTTTTGCATATATTTAATAGAAAATTCTCAAAATCAAACAGGTTTTACAAATAGTGTGCTATATTCTTTGCACAAATTAAATGTGTATTTTCAGCAAAGATCAAGTTTGTTCCGTTGTTAATGTTAAAAGTAATTTTTATTATGATATGCAACTTCTTTAATTACTGCACAAATCAACATACACACACTAATATTTTTGTGTGCAACCATTACGTATATATTTTTTTTCATATGGCCTTTTATGGTGAACAAATACTACTAATTTCGTCTCTAAAACCCATACAAACATTTAGGAACATAAAATAGAGTTTTTTAGCTCTTATAAAAAGTTCATTAACACTGTGGATAATAGCTTGACACTAAAAAACACTGTGTATAATATTTGCACAAATGAATGAATGAAGAAAAATAAATAAAAATCATTTAGATAATAAAAGAAATTCTTGAAAATGAAAATTAGATATTAGTATCTATGCTCGTTTTTTTTAAGCATTTATTCTCAATGTATGTCTTTCAAAATCTTTTCGAATGTATAAAATTTACCAAATTTGGACATATGATTTGTAAGATATTAAATTTAAATTTGATTGAGAATTATACCCATGAAGAATAATGTTTCTACATACAAGGATATTCCTGTCATTAAAATCTTTTATTTGACGATATCATCAAACATCTTAGATGACCCTTTTCTTACCTCCCTAGTTTGAGGCCTATGGATTTTTTCATAAACCTAATAGAATAGGATAAGGGGTGTCTAAAGTATGTTAAAATACTGAATTATCCTTTCCACAAACCATAATAATTATATTTATCTAAAACAAATACAAAAATCTTCATCATTTTTATTAACAAACTTTAATTAAATCTTAATTGTTTTTTTCAAATTTCCATCAAAATCAAAAACTAAAACTTAATCTCGAATAACAATTTAATTTAATTTTCTTTTCTTTTTTTATTTTTTCAAACAATATTTTTGGCAACAAACAATTCAAGAAATTGAGTTAAATACCTTTAATCCGTTCCTTTAATTCGGAAACAAACAATTCACGAAGAACATTGCCCAGAATTGGTGGATATGGTACACATACATAAACCGATTATGGGTTTGATGTTCTTCATGTTTGATGAACATTAACAACAATCGATATATGTTAATGCATATATCAACCGATTCATTAACCATGTTTTGAATTTTTGCACAAATCTTGAATTTTTTATTTTTGTATTATAGAGCATGAAAATACAAGTTGAACGCAAAAAGAATGATGTCGTTCCGACATCGGACGAAGAAGTTATGAGCAAAATAGTCGGAGAAATGCCCAGATTTACAATCAGTTGACGTGGGCATTTATGTAAACCGATTCTAGTAAAAAAAAAAAAAACTCTTGAATTTTACAATTGGTCTATGTTCTAAGTCTTATACACCGATTCCTAAAATCGGTTTACAAGTGCATAAACATATACCAATTCTGGGTTGAGATTTTTCAAGAAATATCAAAATTGTTACATGTTTTGACGATGATTTAAGATTAGTTGATTTTTAGGTTAACAGGATTAAACATCAATTAATCACCCAAATTAACATTAATTAATCAAGAATAAATTAGCCAAAAATAAAATAGTTAGATAAGGGTTTTCCAATTTGGTTCAAAATGTCTTTTTTTGTCTTGTAGTGGCAGACCCCAAATGATATGGATATGGATAGACCTCAAATTAGGGAGGTTCTTTTTTTTACGATAAAGATACATCCATCTCTCAACTTAAGCAAATTTAGTGGAACCTGAACCCAACCACCTTACTTTTCCTTGGATGGGCCCTAAGGATTGTCTCTGTCGGAACGTTTCACGAGATATTATCCTGTCGCATGTAAAATTACTGTTTTTTATGGATCATTTTAATAAACTGGTTTAAGCTAAAGTGGATGAGGGCCAAACATTTAATTCCCATTAAAATCGAAAATGTTATTCACCTCTCCATATTCACTTCTTTATAATCGAAAACATTTAGGTTCATGTTCAAACAGAGTTCACCATTTTTCAAATATGGAGATTAGATAGAGGTGAATAGGGAGGTGGGGAATAGTAAGGTGAATAGCATCGGCCAAAATGCTAAACTGTAAATAATGCTTTGTTTTCCGCCATGTATGCTACAATTGTCGTGACATGTTTCATGAGATTCCACGTCATAACACACTGTGTAAAAAAAAAATTATTTTTTTTTCCTTTCTCTGGTCTAGCGTAATGTTATGTTTTGTTCCACCTTGTTCTTTTTGCGTTTCTTTTGTTCTTTTTGTTTTCCATATCTCAAGACCCATTTTGTCTTCCACCAAATTCTGGAGCTTAATCTTATGACACTTCAATTTGTTAAATCCGGATTGTTATATAGGTGGTGGACCGTATAGGCGTTTATCTTTTATTTCGTGACCGAGTTGTCATTCTCTTTTGGTACTTAGCAATTGATTCAATCTTTGTCTCCAACCATGCTAACTGTATCACCGATCGTGTCAGTACTGTTCGGCTGTTCCATTTGTTGTTTCTTTTGGAGGACTTCACTGGAGCAGAATCTTAAATTATCAATGAACGCAACTTCCTGTGGTGGGGTTTGATTTCTTGTCTTCGCATATAATGATATAAGATGGGGCGTTTTAAGGCGACCTACGCAGGAAAAGGATAACAGGTACCTCACAAATTATGAACACCCTAAAAAATAGGCAACTCGGTTAGTACTCATTTAATACTGTCCAATTTCAATTATGGTATTAGAGTTTCGAAGCTTCTTGAAGTCTTGAACTAGCTCCAAAGGAAAAGAACATCCGCTGCATTTGTACCAATGTTGCGCATCTTTACTTTTCTGATGGTTATGGCAACAAACTCCGGGAACTGGATAGAATCTAAGAAAACAGTCCAGTTATGATATAGCTCTACAAGAGACTTTGGGAAATTGGGACATCGAATTGGAAACTTCTTAAAGCATGGCACATTCTTTAGTACTTACTCTTGTCCGAGAAGTGTAGGACGTTGAAATTTGGGGGCGGTCTATGTGTGTAATTTTCTTCCAGAGATGCACATTCTTTGTTGGATGAATCAATTTTTAAGGAAATATACTGTAAAGCATACTACTCATTAGGTAAAAAGAAAAAAGAAAAACTCATCTCGTATCATGTCATCGAATTTTCTTTTTACTGTGAAGATGGACATTCAACTTGCACAATGTAGAATCACGAAGCAGGTTCATGAGTCTCCTATTTGCTACAACCATAAAGATCCATGAAAACCAATGTAATTGCGGGAGAGGACGTAATATGCTTAAAAAATTGGGAACGCAGTTTCTCGTTATCATTTGTTGGAAGGGATCCGCGTCCTTATAATGAAAAGTTACTCGATTCGGTAGAAAAAATTGTCGTCCGGCCAAAGATGGAATTATCCACAATTCCTCTTCATGGATTCCTGATCTCGAAGAGTGGCATAGTATTTGGGTCTTGCGCTTGCCCATAAACGAGAGTATTCGAGTCCTTTTAAGCCCACTTATTTAATTTCCTAGTCACTAAAGGCCCAACGGGAGAGAGGTGAGATCTCAGCATGGGCACCTA
Source organism: Papaver atlanticum (assembly GCA_023531105.1). Classification (NCBI taxonomy): domain Eukaryota; kingdom Viridiplantae; phylum Streptophyta; class Magnoliopsida; order Ranunculales; family Papaveraceae; genus Papaver; species Papaver atlanticum. The sequence goes on from JAJJMB010007708.1 coordinate 20,147,835, forward strand.
AAGCCTAAAGGTTGGATGAGCATGGGCTGATGTGGACGGGTTTTCACCTCATCCGCATCCAATCCAATTCATTATGGATTTCAAATTTAGCATTCACATCCTATCGATTATCCAACGGATTTGCATCTAATGGATTCACGGATGACAGATTGGATGTGGATAATCCTTTATTTTATAATCAAAATAAAAATTTGTAGTAGAAGAATAAAGCTTGAGTTTTTGTGTTGCTCTCAGGAAAAAACAGTAAATACAATATGTTGAATTACGGGCAACTAAGGACCTCACTAAAAAGGGCCTAGTACTATATACCTCTTTCACGTTAGAATATAATATCTAATGAAATTACAGGATACAATATCAAGCCTACCAAAGAACAAAGTAATGAAAGAGGAGTTGCAACTACAATCAGGGGTGACCATTTGGGATCGAAAAGAAAATATCACATCTCAAGTTGACTGTGACCATTTGGGATCGAAAAGAAAATATCACATCTCAAGTTGACTGTGACCATTTGGGATCGAAAAGAAACTATCACATCTCAAGTTGACTCATTGTCAACATGATGTGTCTGGATGCCAACAGATTTTCATGGTTGCACCCAAGGCCAATCCATAATCCGTTGGATTTCAAAAATTACATCCGCATCCAACCCACTAGCGAACGGATTCCGGACCAATTGCTCACCCATATCTAAAGGATGAGGATATCAGATCACTCTTTCTTATCTCCGGTCTAGTTATCCGCACTATAGCTTTCACGAAGTTTTGAACAACTAGTATCTCATCTTGTTATAGGGGTTGTTTATGCGATCAAGATCGGCTAACAAACATCATGACCGTAAGAAATTTAATATCTAACGGTCCTAATATCTGATAATATGACACATTAATTACTTTTGGTGTGTGTTTGGTTATGACTTGATTTTGGGATGTCACCTAAAACAGAACATTAGTAAGCCTCTGCTACTTACATTTGTTCTCTCCTTTGACAATTCCATATACATGAAGAAGAAAAACAGTTGAAGTACTAACCATGATGCATGCCTCCATCCTTATTTTTTAAATACAGCTACAAACTATAATCCTTACTTGCAAAAAACCATTATCATCCCTGTCACCAAATCCACAACCATCAATCCTTCCCCTGCTATTACTTTCACCACCACTATTAGCCTCCTTCTAAATAAATCAACAAGATCAACTTTAATCGTCATTCAAAACAATTTCAGTATCGAACTCTTTGGTAACTGGTTCAAAACGATTTTTTTCTAATTCTAAATTTGATTGAGGCTTGACCACCAAGTTTAATCAAAGTTACCAAACATATACACACATGTAACCGGAAATTTCCTATTATATTGTCTTTTTCATATTCTCGGCCAGTGACTAAACCAAATGCATCCTAAAACCAAAATTTTGTGTTATGTCGTAAAAAAATGTTACTCCCTCCGTCCCACTATTAAGTGACCTATTTGATTTTATATTTTGTCCCACTAATAAGTGACCTATATCACTAAACAAGGAGATATTTCTAAAATTATCCTTTTAGTTAATTATAAAAAACATAAGAAATATGCATAATTTGATAGGCATGTTTATATTCATTATGTAGGTGTTTTAAAATGTTTTTCAATGGTATGAAGTTTGCGAACATCCGTGGAGTAGTTTGAGAGATAAATCATTTCTAAATTTCACTAGTTATTATCCATAAGGGTATAATTGTTAAAAGAAATGCTTAAAAGTACTCTTTTCCTTGCTTGCCTTAAAAATTGTGCAAACTTAAACTAGATCACTTAATAGTGGGACGGAGGGAGTAGTTTTTAGATATGTTAGATTTGACGGTTATTATGTTTTCTCAAAACCATTTGTTAACGGATCCCAATCCTTTATTTATATGCTAGTTACATTTCAATCTATGATCACAATTCATATTCAAAATATCAAAAAACTTTCTTTTAATCTTTCATAAAATAGCAACTTTGTTTTGTTTTTTAGGTTGGTAAGGTCAATTTATACATACATAATAATATGTACGAAGTACAGACCCCAAACATACACTTCTAACAAAGTAAGTTCAAGGCCCAAGAAATGCTAACTCATGTTATACAATTATAGGAGGCCAATGTACAAAACCCTCTTCGTGAAAAATGAGTTCCCCATATATACATAGAAACCCCATCCTTAAAAGAACATTATCCATCAGGCCACCTGAATAAATGATCCACTAAACGATTGTGGAATCGTGTAGTGTTATTAGTTTTTTTTTCCCCCTCTTTATCTCTCGTTTTAGTGGCAGATTTCAGATCTGGATATATCAGATGTGACTAGATCAATCTTGGATATTAATTTTTGATATCGTCCATGTACTATTCTTAGCAATGAGGTTCACGAACTTCATTGTCTAGACTTTCTGATTGAGAAGAGGTAGAGATATAAACTTTATATACATATCATCAAGGATATTTAAGTTGGTCTACTTGCAATTGTATTAGGTTTTGTACATACAGGTTTACGAACGAAAAAGTTTGTGGTGTACTTGGTACCCTCTGAAAAAGCGGGGGTCTAACAACCACACCCAATATTTTGCTTAGCAATCTGTATGGACTAACTCCAATATACTTTCAAGAGAATCAACTAGACAGTCAGACTCAATCTTAAGAAAAGTATATCCAAGAGTTATATCTCTATTTCTCAATTCAATCTGCAATCAAACAAATAAGAATTTACGAGCCCGATTTAATATAATAAATAACTTGGACGGTATCAAAAACCAATATCCAAGTGTCAATCAATTTAATCAACCAAAGGTTGGATTCACAATTGATTGAACTTACGCACAACCTGCGATATTTCAATTATATAGAAAATATAATGCGGAAAAGAAATAACACATACACCAGAAATTTGTTAACGAGGAAACCGCAAATGCAGAAAACCCCCGGGACCTAGTCCAGATTTGAACACCACACTGTATTAAGCCGCTACAGACACTAGCCTACTCCGAGTTAACTTCAGACCGGAATGTAGTTGAGCCCTAACCAATCTCACACTGATCAAGGTACAGTCGCATTCCTTACACCTCTAGAACCACGCCGGATTCTGCGCACTTGAATCCTTTAGCTGATCTCACCCACAACTAAGAGTTGCTACGACCCAAAGTCGAAGACTTAATAAACCAATCTGTCTCACACAGAAAAGTCTATTGAATAGATAAATCTATCTCCCACAGATATACCTATGAGTTTTGTTCAGTCTTTTGATAAATCAAGGTGAACATGAACCAATTGATATACCGGACTTATATTCCCCAAGAACAGCCTAGAAATATCAATCACCTCACAATAATCTTAATCGTAGATATTTTGGAATCAAAAACGATGAAACGAAGATGTTTGTGACTACTTTTTATCTTGCCTATCGGAGAATAAATCTCGAGGAAATATTAGAGAAGATAGTACTCAATACGATAGAAAACAGCAAGATCAGAACACGCAACTATAGAGAAATAGTTGGGTCTGGCTTCACAATCCCAATGAAGTCTTCAAGTCGTTAACCTACAGGGTTTTGGGAAAAACCTAAGGTTAAAGGAGAATCGACTCTAGTCGCAACTAGTATCACACAGGAGGTGTGGGGATTAGGATTTCCAGTTGCTAGAGTTCTCCCTTATATAGTCTTCAAATTAGGGTTTGCAATCAATGTTACCTTGGTAACAAAGCATTCAATATTCACCGTTAAATGAAAACTGATTAGACTCAAGCTAATATCCTTCAACCGTTAGATCGAACTTAGATTGTTACACACAAATGAAAAGTGAATTCATTTAGATATGAGTAACCGTACCTAAACGTGTACACCTTGTTGGCTCAACAATAGTTAACCGAAGTTAGCCATATATGAACATATTCATATCAACCATATTCATCTTAACCATAACTAGTTCAAATGACTCAAATGAAACTAGTTATAGAGTTGTTCAATTGTTTATATTCTCAAAGAAGTGTACAAGACACAATTGAACCAAAATCGATTTTGATTCACTCGAATCAATTCATGAACATTATAGCCACGGTTTGCAAAAAATTGCATTCCTTATTATATAAATGTGTTAGTTCATGAATAAATCGATTTTAGAACATAACCTACTCAAGTATGCAAACGGGTACGCATACCTAAGTGGCCGGACTAAGTTTGGGTTCGCCTGTATGCGAACGGGTACGCATACCTTCCAAAACTTAGTTGAATTTCCGAAACTTGGAACTCACGCCAGTACGCATACCGGTATGCATACTAAGTTCCCGGACTTTCATTAACCAACCAGTACGCATACGGGTATGCATACCATGGTTCCCGGATTTGGACAACACATATACAAGTACGCATACTGTGTTATATCCAATCATGGTTAATTGTTCTAAAGTCCCATTTCAATCATTGAAACATTCTCGGAAGACGGGAATAGCTGTCTCACACAAACTATTAGCTTCAAAGCAATTTTCAAGTGATCGAATGATCAATACGAAATATTCCGAGTCTACATCAAATGACTGTCTCACACAAATCATGTAAGATGTTACAAGGCGATTTTCACATGATCATCTTTTGACTTTCGTCATGAATATAATATGAACTTGGTTAAATAGAAAGCTTACCAACACATATTTCGAGAAATATGTAAGCGAGTTAAACTCAGCTCCAAATATCAAATGTGTATAATTGAAGTCTATATAGCTATACGACTTTTGTCTCAAATAGGAGATAGAGTAGATATACTTTTGAGTGATAAATGAGTTCAAGTCTCCACATACCTTTTGTTTATGAAGTTCCAAGAGCTCCCCTTAGTAGTTCTTCGTCTTCAGTCGATGAACGTCGTGAAGTCTAATGCTAAACTACACTTTCTATCCTAATCCGAGATTTAGCTATAAGCAGACTAGAAGTCAAAACTTATAATTTTGGCAACTAAACTTGACAACAAACTTGAGATAGCAACGCTTGCGAGTTCGACCGAGCAGTGCTCTAACAATCTCCCCATTTGTCAATTTTAGTGACAAAACTATAAATACATATGGATTACAAAATAAATAAACTTTGAAGCTTCTCATCCAAATGCTTGATTTCCTTGGTTCTTCAACATTACTCGAAATCTTAGTCACTTCCAAGTACTCCAGTGATTCTGAACGTGTTCAACTGAGCATCATTGTTGTTGATGATCCGTAGCTATAACAATGAGAAAACAATAGCTCTCAATCATCGTTATACAGTGTCATAGTATTATTACACAACATCAAAGTCCAATTGTATCACAACTTTGACAACAATACTATAGTGATATGTATCACTCCCCCTTAGTCAATACTTCATCTCACAATGAAAACCACCCCCCTTTACATAATGATCCGTAAACCATATGTATTTGTAGTGTGAACTACACATTAATTCTCCCCCTTTTTTTCAATATAAATTGGAAAAGGTACGAAAACTAGTGGGATCATAATGAAATTCTCATAGAGATTCTTCATGACTAAAAGAAAACATATCAACTTTGTTTAGATGCAATCATATAGTCGAAACTAAATGCATTCATCATGGAGTTTATAAAGATACAAGAAAACTCCTACAATATTCCACAGCCGCACTCCCCACAAAGATTTGGCAATTAAGCACAAGTTCAATTAAGAACTCTCCTCCATAAAATGTCATTCCCGAAAGAACAACAAGAGCAACCTTACTTTCACAAGGAAGGAAGGATTTCTTTGGACATTAACAAATTGCATGAAACAAGAATTTGTATCCATAAAACTCAATTAAATTAACCAAAAGAGGACCCATGATTAATTTAATCGGAAATGCTCAACATAAGAGAACTTACGGAGCCTTACAGTACTTTCACAAAGAAGTGGATCATGGAAAAATCAATATTGCGAAATATACAAAGATTCATTCTATTTTTCATCAATATTTGTATAAAACTCAATTAAATTAACCACAAGAGGACCCATGATTAATTTAATCAGAAATGCTTAACATAAGAGAACTTACGGAGCCGCACAGTACTTTCACAAAGAAGTGGATCATGGAAAAATCAATACTGCGGAATATACAAAGATTCATTCTATTTTTCATCAATATTTGCATAAAGACATATAATAGACTTAATCTTTGCAATCAAAAGTTCATCATATCTTCCATCAATATTTGCATAATGACATAATAGGCTTAACTTTTGACATGTATGGGATAATCATAGTTCACGGACGCAAACATACATATTCCATAACAATTTTTGCAATATATAAAACCAATAAAGATTAATACTGCAAAATCATCTTCCAAATAAACTTTAGAATTTAAATAAATAAATCTAAAAACATTGCAAGATGAAAATCGTTGGCAATAGCTATGTGTACTCACAATAATGGATATTCCAAACCGTAGTTATCCTTCTTAAAACACAAGAATAAATTCTCATAAGAAGTTTCCTAGACAAAATAAAGTGTAACTCCTAAGAAAAACAAAACTGAAGGTCTTCAGACATAATCAGCAACCAGACATCGAACACAGGCAAGTTCATCAGTTGCTTTCTTCAGTTCGATTTTCAAAAATTCAAGATTCGTTGTTGCAATTTCAAGCTGTTCACGAACAACCCCAAAATCTCGAAGAAGATTTCCCACCAATTGAGATGACATCTGAACTGGAAGATCTTTTTCATGATTAACTGCATGGAAGCAGGTTATGGAGAGAGGATTTTCGTGAAACTCAATAACTTTGTCGCCTTCATCATTGTCTTCCTTTTTGCATCCATCCATTGTACACACCATGATCTCACTAGAGAATTTTTTACGTTACTGAACGAGTATATATATCAGAGGAAGACTTCATGATATATATATATATATATATATATATATATATGAGATGTTTATAGGGAAACCCTAGGGTTACTCGTTTACGTTCGGTAATGGGATAGGTGCACGTACACTAATGATTATGAACCAGGTTCAAAACCAAGAGAACCATGGAGCCTAATTTAGAAGTAGTAAAATCAAAGCCAAAATCTAAACACATTGACAGAGGATCTTAGCTCAAAAGGAAAGAGCATAAGATAATTGTTGAAAGACAACAAATCAACTGTCATAAGGAAGAAAAACGAGGGATTTCAAAGTGGGCAACAAAGCGCACTTTCTCAAGAGTTACTGATCAAATATATTACAAATGTAATAATTAACCGGAGTAGGGCTCAACAGTAACATGATCAACTTATTTTTAAATGAAAAAAAAAAGATACAACAGAGACCACTTTCCAAAGAAGAAAAACTTCTTGAGAAGTATGAGCATCTTCTCACGGTTTCAAAGAGGATGCTCATTAGTAAGCATTCAAGTTGTAGTTTGACAAGCAAAAAGCTTATCATTGACATTTCCCCTTTTTCTTTCTTGACTGTCATCAGAAACATCATCAGACTTTTCAAAAGAATTAATAGGAGTAGAACAAGTATTACCTGATGCAGCAAAAAAATTTCGCCTTCTTAATACTGCGTTTAAGTCTATTTATACTGGTCTTGAGCTCCGAGACACGATTATTGATGTGAATGTATTCGGGAACAAACACTTTAGATTCAAGACTTTCTTCAGTGAGAGGCAAGGAGTTTGAACTTTTCTTCTTCCTTCGATGACTTTTTCTCTTCACAGAGTAATTTAAAGAGTTAGTCTTCCATATAACATTCTTCCCTTTACAATTGTAAACAGATTTTGTGTCATATTTACAACCAAGAATTGTCCCATCACAGCACTTTTCTTGATTGCAGACTAAACCTTTAACACCAGCATAATGAGAAGCGGGTTTGATTACTTCTTTAGACATCCATACAAGAATGTTATGAAGTTTTTCATTCCGCAATCGAAAATGACATCTCCTTTCAAAATGACCCTTTTTGCCGCAATAATAACAGTTAAAGGGAATGTTTTTGACTGTTCTCATATGAGCTGTTTTTGAAGGTTGACAATCTTTGTCCTTAGGAACATCAGCTGCTGAAGGTAGTCTTTCACTTTTGATATCAGTGAAATTTTCACTAGAGAGTTTGCCATTAGCACAGAAAAAATTAATCTTACCAGCACTTGGAGCGTCCATTCTTGTATAGCCCAGACCACATGTATAACGATGTTCTTTACATGCTCCCAGCATAGTGGATAATTTTGTAGAACTAGCATTGAATCTTTTAATATTATCTTCCAGTGATTTGACCTTATCAAGAGCAGCAGCTAGATCAGCCTCCAATTGTTTTTCTCTGGCGAGAAAGCTGATTTCTCTGTCGTTAAAACATTTTTGTTGAGAGTCATATCTTGCTTCAGTTTCTGCAAGTCTTTCTTTCAACACAAAGAGATTTCGACAAAGATTATCACATTCAAAAAACTTTGAACGCACATCTTCTTCACGATCTTTAAGAAGATATTGTAAGAGTTTGTAAACACAATCATATCCCTTAAAGAGTTTTCTCAATTTCCTGTTTTCTACACAGAGAGGTTTCAGATATTCAGCCAAACAAGCTAATGACTTCTTTTTCTTTCTGAGACGGTCAAAAAGCTTGATATATTGTGAGAATTCCTCATCAACATCTTGTCCTTCATCTGAAAGATCATCCAACTGTTCATCTAGGCGTTTTTCCCAGTTGATTTCAGTTTCAGTCAATTGAGAAGATTTGAGAGATTTCTCAGGAGACTCAAGGCTTTGAACCAAGTCAGAATTTTTCTGAACTGGTGTTGCGTCGTCAAAGATAACACTATTGTCCATAGAGTCAGATCGCTACAAACACAGACTTATAAGGTCTTAAACGTGTTTGCCTACTCTGATACCAATTGAAAAAGTGAGGGTCTGACAACCACACCCAATATTTCTCTTAGCAATCTGTATGGACTAACTCCAATATACTTTCAAGAGAATCAACTAGACAGTTAGACTCAATCTTAAGAAAAGTATATCCAAGAGTTATATCTATATTTCTCAATTCAATCTGCAATCAAACAAGTAGGAATTTGCGAGCCCGATTGAATATAAGAAATAACTTGGACGGTATCAAAAACCCAATATCCAAGTGTCAATCAATTTAATCAACAACCAAAGGTTGGATTCACAATTGATTGAACTTACGCACAACCTGTGATATTTCAATTATATAGAAAATATAATGCGAAAAAGAAATAACACAGAAGCCAGAAATTTGTTAACGAGGAAACCGCAAATACAGAAAACCCCCGAGACCTAGTCCATATTTGAACACCACACTGTATTAAGCCGCTACAGACACTAGCCTACTCCGAGTTAACTTCGGACCGGAATGTAGTTGAGCCCTAACCAATCTCACACTGATCAAGGTACAGTCGCATTCCTTACACCTCTAGAACCACGCCGGATTCTGCGCACTTGAATCCTTTAGCTGATCTCACCCACAACTAAGAGTTGCTACGACCCAAAGTCGAAGACTTAATAAACCAATCTGTCTCACACAGAAAAGTCTATTGAATAGATAAATCTATCTCCCACAGATATACCTATGAGTTTTGTTCAATCTTTTGATAAATCAAGGTGAACATGAACCAATTGATATACCGGACTTATATTCCCCAAGAACATCCTAGAAATATCAATCACCTCACAATAATCTTAATCGTAGATATTTTGGAATCACAAATGATGAAACGAAGATGTTTGTGACTACTTTTTATCTTGCCTATCGGAGAATAAATCTCGAGGAAATATTAGAGAAGATAGTACTCAATACGATAGAAAATAGCAAGATCAGAACACGCAACTACATAGAAAATAGTTGGGTCTGGCTTCACAATCCCAATGAAGTCTTCAAGTCGTTAACCTACAGGGTTTCGGGAAAAACCTAAGGTTAAAGGAGAATCGACTCTAGTCGCAACTAGTATCACACAGGAGGTGTGGGGATTAGGATTCCCCGTTGCTAGAGTTCTCCCTTATATAGTTTTCAAATGAGGGTTTGCAATCAATGTTACCTTGGTAACAAAGCATTCAATATTCACCGTTAGATGAAAACCTGATTAGACTCCAGCTAATATCTTTCAACCGTTATATCGAACTTAGCTTGTTACACATAAATGAAAAGTGACTTCATTTAGATATAAGTAACCGTACCTAAACATGTAAACCTTGTTGGCTCAACAATAGTTAACCCAAGTTAGCCATATGAACACTTTCATATCAACCATATTCATCTTAGCCATAACTAGTTCAAATGACTCAAATGAAACTAGTTATAGAGTTATTCAATTGTTTATATTCTCATAGAAGTATACAAGACACAATTGAAGCAAAATCGATTTTGATTCACTCGAATCAATTCATGAACATTATAGCCACGGTTTGCAAAAGATTGCATTCCTTATTATATAAATGTATTAGTTCATGAACAAACCGATTTTAGAACATAACCTACTCAAGTATGCAAACGGGTACGCATACCTAAGTGGACGGACTAAGTTTGGGTTCGCCTGTATGCGAAAGGGTACGCATACCTTCCAAAACTCGGTTGAATTTCTGAAATTTGAAACTCACGCCAGTACGCATACCGGTATGCATACTAAGTTCCCGGAATTTCATTAACCAATCAGTATGCATACCATGGTTCCCGGACTTGGACAACACATATACAAGTACGCATATTGTGTTATATCCAATCACGGTTAATTGTTCTAAACTCCCATTTCAATCATTGAAATATTCTCGAAAGATGGGAATAGCTGTGTCACATAAACTATTAGCTTCAAAGCAATTTTCAAGTGATCGAATGATCAATACGAATCATTCCGAGTCTACATCAAATGACTGTCTCACACATATCATGTAAGATGTTACAAGGCGATTTTCACATGATCATCTTTTGACTTTCGTCAAGAATATAAGATGAACTTGGTTAAAGCGAAAGCTTACCAACACATATTTCGAGAATATGTAAGCGAGTTAAACTCAGCTGGAAATATCAAATGTGTATAATTGAAGTCTATATAGCTATACGACTTTTGTCTCAAATAGGAGATAGAGTAGTTAAACTTTTAAGTGATAGATGAGTTCAAGTCTCCACATACCTTTTGTTGATGAAGTTCCATAAGCTCCCCTTAGTAGTTCTTCGTTTTCAGTCGATGAACGCTGTGATGTCTAATACTCAACTACACTTTTTATCCTAACCCGAGACTTAGATATAAGTAGACTAGAAATCAAGACTTATAGTTTTGGCAACTAAACTTGATAACAAGCTTGAGATAGCAACGCTTGCGAGTTCGACTGAGCAACGCTCTAACACCTTCTCCTTTTCATAACCTCCCACAGTGGTCGCCAAAATGTAGTTACCTAAAAAATGATGAAGGGGTATAAGTGAGTTTTTAAGGATTTGAGTTGAGTCGCGGAAGGTTGAGCAAGAAAAACCTTTCCCTAAACCAAGCTTATGGACGTTTAAACATTACTTCGGGCACAGGATGAAGAAATCAAAGTTGTTCTCAGGCAGGAAAGCATAAAGTATATAGAGATCATAGTAATTAGATTTTTACATAGAAGAATGCTCTGTAAGATGTGTTTAGCTGGGTCGATTGATGACCTATTTATAGTTGAAGCCTCTGTTATCAAGTTGGTGAGATAAGGATGAGGGATCCGATAAGCCTCTCATTTGTGATCTCCGTAATAACTAAGGATGAGCCTAGTTCATCCCTTGATTCCCGTAACCTCCTTAACAGATTATTTTCTTTAGCAGTGCGAAATTATAATACCCCGATTTCGGCAGTGGTTGCCGAATGGAATATAGGAAATGGTTTGTCCTTTCCTACCACCAAGGCCTTTTCAGCACAATTGGCTCCAGAGTTGGTAGAAAACTCTGCAGTTAAGCATGCTCGGGCGGGAGTAATCCAGGGATGGGTGAACTCCCTGGAAGTTGTTGCTGGATAACCGCAGCGATGCCCGTTAAAAACCTCACACCGCCGGATATCCGCAGTGGCTAAGTGGGGACGGTATCGGTGGAGGTCTGGTCATTAAAAATGATATCAAAGCCAAAAACGGTTCACCTGATGAGGGTGGGAAAGGAACGTTGGACGGGGTTGATCTAGGTGCTTCTCATGAGGGGCAGGGAACGTCAAAGATCTGGGCTTGTATATATATTCCGGAGCTGAGGACGGCTCCAATTTAAGGTGGTGGTATTGTAATACCCCGATTTCAGCAGTGGTTGTACGAATGAAATATAGGTAATGGTTTGTACTTTCCTAACACCGAGGCCTTTTCAGCACGATTGGCTCCAGAGTTAGCAGAAAACTATGCAGTTAAGCGTGCTCGGGAGGGAGTAATCCAAGGATGGATGACCTCCCGGGAAGTTGCTGCTGGATAACCGCAGTGGATAAGTGGGGATAGTATCGGTGGAGGGTCAGGCCATTACATAAATACATCTTAGTATTTGTCACGCGTACCATAAATTACTAGACCAAAACCTTAAAGTTATCCCACTTATGCGTCTGACTTAGTCAGCCTTCTCATATAAGCCGTCAGGGTAACAATAATGTTTGTAATCAAATATTACATATTTATGTATTCTGACAAGTTTGTGTGATGTGGATAAAATGATATAGCACAAGATAATGTCTTAAATTGTGCGTAGATCATAAGATGAGCTGAGCTTGGGTATGAACACTAACATGGCCAACCTTGAGGAGACATGACTTTATTGCATGGACTTTCACAACTTAGGTTTAGAGGGTCAGTTGTGGACGTGCCTTACAGAAGATGAAGCTTATTGGCGCGTTTAGTATCTCGTATTCCGAGATTCACGTATTGACATGACCAAAGAGTTGAAGCCCTAGTTATACACTTTAGAGAAGAGTGTGAGTCGTGTTAGAGCACTGCTCGGTCGAACTCGCAAGCGTTTCTATCTCAAGCTTGTTTATCAAGTTTAGGTGATCAAAACTATAAGTCTTGATTTCTAGTCTACTTATAGCTATGTCTCGGATTAGGATAGAATGTGTAGTAGAGATTTAGACTTCACGGCGTTCATCGATTGAAGACGAATATCTATTGAGGAGATCTTGAGGAACTTCATCAACAAATGGTATGTGGAGACTAAAACTTATCTATCACTCAAAAGTCTATTCTATTTTATCTCCTACTGAGACTAAGTCGTATAGCTATATAGGCTTTTACATTATACACATTTGATATTTCGAGCTGAGTTTAACTCGCTTATATATTTCTCGAAATATATGTTGGAAGCTTTTTGCTTTAGCTACGTTAATCATTATTCTTGACAAGTTTAGTTGGAAACAATTTATTTGTTGGAAACTAAATAATAAGTCAAAAGATGATCATGTGGAAATTGCCTTGGAACATCTTACATGATTTGTGTGAGACAGTCATTTGATGTAAACTCGAAATGTTTCGTATTGATCGTTCGACCACTTGAAAATTACTTTTAAACCTAATAGTTTGTGTGAGACAACTATTGTCGTCTTCTAAGGATGTTTCAATGATTGATATAGGAGTTTAGAACAATTAACCTTTGTGTGGATACAGCATAGTATGCATACCAGTATGCAAACTTTTGTGGTATGATTCAGGTCCGGAAACCTAGTTTGCATACCAGTATGCGAACGGTTTTAACTGTTAAAGTCCGGTAACCAAGTTCGCATACCAGTATGCGAACGGTTCTACCTGAGTTACGATTCGGGACGGCAGTATACATACCGATTTGCAAACTGCTGTACAAGACCAAAGTCCGGAACTTAAGTTTGCGTACCCGTTTGCAAACTTAGTGGTTAAAGTTCTAAAATCGGTTAAGTATGTTTTCATACTCATGAACAAATACATTTTTATAAATTAAGGAATGCAATCTTTGCAAACCTTGGCTTAATGTTCATGAATTGATTCTCATGAATCAAACCAATTTTGCTTCAATTGTTTCTTGTACACTTCTATGAGATATATACAATTCAACAACTCTATGAGTAACACAATTAGATTCATTTGATTATCTTTCATGGTTGATTTAATCTAGAAGTGTTAGATGAATGTGGTTAAGACAAAAGTGTTCATATGGCTAACTTCGCTTAACTATTGTTGAGCCAACTTAATATACACGTTTAGGTATAGTTACCCATATCTAAATGAAAGTATATTTCATTTGTGTGCAACAAGCTAAGACCATCTAACGGTGGAGAGATATTGCTTTGGTTTTAAGCAAACTTAGCTTGAAGCTTAAATCAGGTTTTCATCTAACGGTGAATATTGAATGCTTTGTTTCTAAGCTAACCTAGCTTTGATTGTAAGCAACCCTGATTTGAAAGACTATATAAGGGAGAAATCTAGCAACTAGAAACCCTAATCCCCACACTTCTGTGTGATACTAGTTGAGGCTAGATTTGATTCTCCTTTAACCTGGGTTTTTCCTAAAACCATTATAGGTTAACGACTTAAAGACTTCGTTGGGATTCTGAAGCCAGACCTAACTATTTTCTTTGTAGTTGCGTGTTCTGATCTTATTTGTTCTATCGTATTGAGTACTATCTTCTCTAAGATTTGCTCGAAATTTATCTCCGATAGGTAAGATATAAAAAGTAATCACAAAGCTCTTCGTTTCATTCTTTGTCACTTCAAAATTGGTCTTTGGTACCGTTCAAGTTATTCTCATACCAATCAGTTCACGGATTTTATCCTGTTGATTTGCTGATTGATTTGAGAAAGAGATATAACTCTTGGATATCTTTCCATGATTGACTCTGACTGTCTAGTCGATTCTCTTGGAATTATATGGGAGTTAGTCCATACAAATTGCCGAACGAAATATTGGGTGTGGTTGTTAGACCCCCGCTTTTTCAAGTCGAACTAAATTAAAGTGAGATTAATCACGATAGAGTTGATTCGGTTGCAACCTATGCCAGAACAAGCATATTGACTCTAGCCTCCCTAGCAAGACATCAAAAATGACCCTTTTTCCCTTAATCGAAAAACCACTATCTACATTATCCCTACTGCTTCCCAAGATGTTCTTTGAATGATGGTATGTCATGCATGCTTGGTCTTGTTCCCATTTGCCAGTTATATTTGGTTTTTTGCTCATTTCAGTATTAGTATCCATGTCTTTTCTGATAAAAGCTTTATTAATTGGATGGAATTCTGGTTTCTGAACCATATTTCTTCTTTAGTTGAGGAGTCTAGTCTGATTTTTGCTAGTATTTTGTGGTCCATCTGGGCTAGTCGTAATAAGTTTCCCTTTGGAGACAAAAGTATAAACCCTTTTATTGTCATATGTCGTGCTAGGTTCATGGTTCCTGCTGAGATATTAACTCTTCCTCATGGTTCTTTTGATCATAATAGGAGACTTGATAAATCGATTTTCCTCATATAAGATGGACTAAATGTAATATTAATGGCGTCTTTGATTGTCTTTCTTTGGCTAATGGTGCAAGCTATATAACGGTGATTCTATCAACAATGAAACTTTCATGCAACTCTCTCTCTTAGAGTTTCTTCTCCTGTTGAAGCTCAGACGTGTGGTCCCTTTGAAGAAAACAGTGGAAATTAAACTCACTCATGGCGTTGTAGAAAATGATACTAAAGACCTTGTTCATCAGTTTGCTGCTGGGAATTTTGATGATGGTCAACATACAAATGTCATTTTTAGAGACGCTTTCTACATTAGTTCTTGTTTAGTTGTTTGTACCTTCACTTACGGTCCTAAAACTTGTAACGAAGCTGCTGCTCATGCTTTAGCTCAATGGGATAAAGTTAAAACCTCTTTTATGTACTGCTTAAAACTAGGGTTGCCAACGGGTACCCGAATATCCGGACCCGTCCCAGAACCGGATCAATCGGGTCCGAGTCTGGGTCCCAAAACTGCACCCGTTAATGATTTTCGGGTCCTAACGGGTAGACCCAGTCGGAACCGTTTACTGTCGGGTCCTAACGGTTCCCACCCGACGGGTACCCGCGGGTCTCGGGTATTGTAATAGCAGTGATTTTCTAAGGTTAATCTCGTAAACTAAGGGAAAGATTAGGTCAATATATATTCTTATTTCACCACTTAGGCTTCATTTTAGCCGGATCTTTCTTTTTTCTTCTTCCGGCTGGCGACTGCTCTGCAACAATCAATTCTCTCATTCTTTCACTAATGATCGATAAGCAATTCACTGATACGTTATAAATTGAATCATTGAAAGGTATAATTACTTACTATCTATTTATGGTTAACGTTTTTAGTTTGTTTACATTTGTTTAGAGAGATTCTGAAATGGGGTTTTTCATTTTTACACTTGTTTAGGTGTTAATACTTACTATCTATTGATGACTTGAGTTGATTATTGGATTTTCTTTAGGGGAAATTCTGAAATGGGTTTTCAATTCTTCATTATTTTTATCTTAAGTGAAGTTAAATAGGGGGTTTCCAGCTTAATTTATCATTTGGTTTAAGTTTTTTTTTTTTTATCTGGATTTGTTGCTATGCATGTCATTCTGATTCGACCATTCTTATTTGAGGTAAAAGTAAATTTATTGAGATGATGAATATGGTAGTTCAGAATCTTCACATGAGTGATGATGAGTTATTAGTATATTTATTATACAGTGAGAAATGGAAAGGTTTGCTTGGATGTTCCATAAGATGTTTGTTTTTCTGCTTCAATGATTTTTTTTTCCTTCTTGTTATGTATGCTTCATGCTTGTTAAAATCAGTTGGTAGTCATTGACCACTATGGTAAGAGGTAACCCATATTGACGCAATTAGTGTTGTCTACCGGTTAAATCTAGTGGAATTGGACTGACCACTTGTGGATGGTTTGCATTCCTTTTGATTATTATGCCTTTGCTTAAATGGCTATTAGTGTTGTCTACTGGTTAATCAAAGATGCATTCTATATGTCCCTACTGTTGAGTTTCACATGCATGTATAGTGTATAAGCTTGACTCTAGTGTATGTCTTCTGCATTTTGCATCGCGATATAATGATTTATAGTGGGTACTCTTTGGTAAATGAACTAGAATTGTTAATTGTGCCGTTAAACACGAGAGCTACTTGTTGTCAAAGTCCCATTGTATTGCAGCTTACAACAAGTGTTTTTTGCTGCACAGGTTTCGAATCTCCACAAAGTTGTGCCGGACTAGAGTCTTGGGAACTTCAGGTGTTTGAAACTATCAATTTCATTGTTTATAAACACTAGAGTCTTGGGAACCTTATGATAGTATTATGTAATGGCTTAAATAGATGTTCCATTGGTTGATTCTGTTAGGTCATCCATGTTGTTATAGTTTTATTAGCTGCATCAACAACTTTACTCTTTTATGACCAAAAACTCCACATGATCAGAATATAGTGACGAAATATATATAAAGGGAACTTTTATTTGTATGTCTTGCTTCACTTACTTGAGAATGATTACTTATCTTTATATGAAATTTTTCATTTGCATGTCTTGCAGGACATGATGTCTGCTGATACAAATGGAGGTTCTTTTTGACATGGCCAAAGAACCCCAAGTTGCAATCTCCTCTCTTTTGTTTCTCTTTTGTTAATACATGTAAAGGAGACCACCCAGAGTCGCACACGCAGTTCTTTCTTTTGGCAACAGTATAGATTTATAAATCTGCCAATTTTTTGTTATGTTAGTTCTCTTTTTTTGGAAACATTATTAAAGTTCAAGTCTGCCAATCTTTTGTGGTTTATATTACAGCAGCTTAACTTTACATATGCATATGTTAGCGATGGAATTGTTGAACTCATTAGTTATTGCCATTATGCATAAACATGTTTCAGTAGGACTTTTTAGAATTTATAAAGATATTTCAAGAGAACCGATATATACCCGGACCCGATAATTACCCCGCTTATTTATAGGGTCCGGTTCCGGGTCCACAAAATTGAGAACCGGACCCAGAACTGTAAGGACCCGGAACCGGCTCCAATGGGTTCCGGGACCGTTGGCAGCCTACTTAAAACTTCTTATCTGAATTGTATCGATAATCGTGGCTGACTCTATCCCGTCTCCAAGACCCTTGTAAATCAAAAATAAAAACAATTTTTTTTCCTTTTTCTTGTAAATCGAAACTCGATGAAACGGCTTGCTAATCACTTGCAATGTCTTATTCATCAGAATCACCACAAAGGAAATTTGGTTCGGTAAAATTGTTAGTCTCCTTTGGCGGACATTACAGTAAAAGGTCAAAGGTTTACTATATCGTGATCAGACTTGAAAAAACAGTGTGGTCCTCGTTCACCGTACTAAGAGAGATAAGTAGACACTGATAAGGACTATGGATTGTGGAGATATAACATTTTTCAAGGACGATTATGACTCGAGAATTGTTTTGGCACATGTGTCTCTAGACTACAAAGTGATCACGACCCATGTTAATTGCTCTGTGAACGTTAAATTTTGTAGTTTGGTTAACTAGGAACCTACACATGGGGACTTTTTTCTACGTTTAATAAAAGGGGTGAGGGACTGATCAACTACCGCGTTGAAATAGTCCCTAGAACGAAATTTTCGATGTGGAAAATGTACCGAACACCCTCAAAATCAGAAATCTATCGAGAAGTTCGGTCAATTACCCAAATATTTTTAAAACATGGTTCTAATGGACGAGTAAAAATTAGTATGGGTGAAATGGACACCAAAAAAATAGCAAGAATGAATATGGATTCATCCAGGCTTAAACTTAAAAAATAGCGAGGATGAAACTGGATACATCCTGATGTAAATTAAAAATAAGAAAAAGTATTTGAAAATGGGTAGGATAAAACTGTTTACATCCCGACTATTTTTACATTCTCGTCAATTTAAACAGTATCAAATTTTACATGTCTTTTTCACCTAGGAATTGTCGTTATTGGGTTAATTGACCAATTTTATGAAATCTATCCCTTTACCCGAAAAAGGTAAAGTTATCTGGGTGGCGTTGCCTGTATGTTGTCTTCATTTTTGCTGGACGCACAAAATGATAAGAAAAGAATGCATTTCGGTTTCAGGTTAGACTGCAAGTGCAACCTCATCTTTTCGGGTTTTCCTTGCACACAAAACGCCAATAGGTCCCCATGTAACTTGTAAGTTGTACTTACTAGTTTCCTTCATAGAAGCCAAGTTACTTTCTAAGTTTTCCTCCAACCCGGCTAAACACCATACGAAAAGAAACAGTTCCATCAGGATAGAGAGGTATAGTTTAGCGGTCGGCAGAGTTGTCATTTAGCTCCAACACCGCCCAAAATCTCATGAACAAGATTCCCCTTGCCCGGGTAACACATTCATATAATCCATGAATTCATGCCCATGTTTGATATTAAGTCCAAATAAATCTACATAATACAAAACATACAAGTGCTTTTCGTGGGACTGTGGTGTAAATCAATTTATCATACAAGATAACAAAACCCATTTACCTATTACCATCTCAAATTGGCACTTTCGGATTGCAATGTTGTCAAATACTGGATTATAGCAATTAGCAACCTCATGGCGTAACAGTTTGTTTTAGCAAGCAGTGTAGATCAAAAAAAGAAAAAAGAAAAAGCTAGCAATGTGGATGCTCTTTAGGGAGAGTTGCACATACATGTATTTAGCACTTGCAGATTGTCACACTAAATGTAAACCAAAATGGGTGCCACCACCGGTGGGTATCACAAAAATCAACTTCGATGCCTCGTACAAGGAAGGAAATCTGGAAGTAAGATTAGGATTTTTGGATAGAGACCATACAGGAACATTTGGAGTAGGATATAGCATCAAGACAGTGGCGACATCGGCACAAATGGCAGAATGTTTGGCAGCTCAGGAAGCGGTGAAATGGGCGGTGCAGAAAAATTTAACTCGCATCATATTGGAGGGAGATAACCAAGATGTTATAACATATCTGGCAGGAGGAAATGACAATCTGGAATGGCAGTGTAGAGGGATTCTTGATGAAGTAAAAGCTATGGTGAAGTCATTCAACTACTGCAAAGTCTCACATATCAGAAGAATGGGGAACGAAGTTGCGGATGCTCTAGCGAAGGAAAGAAGAAAACAAGGGTCAGCAATGCATTCACCGACAAATATTTCTCAGTTGAGAATTAATTCAAAGATGCGAAGATTTTGTACTTCGTTTTATCTCGAGGGGAATCGGACGGCCACAACCCAGCGTGCTTAGCATTGGGATTGGTGAGGGCAAAAATAAGCCCCACCATCCCCTCTAACACGGTACAGATTTCGGTTCTTTGGTTCGGTGTATTAATCATTTTCGTATTTAATTTGCTTTGCAAGGATTCTAGGTTCATATTTCGTAAACAAGTCTGTAACTTGCTAGCCTGCGAGTAGTTTCTTTTTCTTTTTGTTTGTTTCTTTGACTATGAAAAAAAAAAATGTAAACCAAACAGAAAGAAACTGCAAGCAAGTTGATACCACATTTTGGCCGAAATTTGATGCTTCACTGTTTCAGACTCGGTTAATTGGATGACATCAGTGGCACCATATTTTTGACTGAAATTTATGAGATGATAAACCTTCAATGAAATAAATGTCAGTCAGTTACAATTTGGTGCGTAAATACGGCACTGGTTATTCCTAGTTGATAAATACATTTCAGCTACCTCAGATCTTCAACAGGACTCCAACAACAATTGCAATTATCAAAATAAAAAGTACCAATTTGAAAGTTAATACCAAACTGTTAGCATCAAATGATTCAAATTTCAAATGCTTCAAAACAAAATAAAAATCAAATGATTCAATTTCAAACCTAAAATTCCCTTATGTAATGATGAATATATCAAACATATTTTTATTTATTATATATTATCTGTATATACAATTAGTTATTAATAATTGTAACATCATATATATCTTCTTCCCTCAAGACACAGAATACATTAATTCATGTTCTTCTTAAGGATCTAAACCAGGCTTCGCCATTGCAGATTTTTTAAAACCTAAAGTTATACTTAAACAAACAGAAGAAAATTCAAAGATCTTTTGAAAAATTAACAGAGACCATGACATCTCCAATCAACCCTAAACTCCCCACTAAAACTAAGTAATTGTTGTTGATTTGGTTTACGAAACGAAACGATATGACTACTGACCATAAAAGCAGTAACACGTTCAGAAACTCCAATATCTTCCATTCTTAATTCTTTTAATCTCTGGACATATTCAGGAACATGAACTAAATCCCAAACAACACCAACACCACCAGGTTTCAACACCCGTACAACTTCACTTAATCCTTTCATTCTTTCAGCAGCTGCTGCAGCAGTTTTATGCCCAAATTCTTTACCAACTGTATGTAAAAAAACAGCAGAAACAACAACATCAAAGTAATTGTCACCGAATGGTAAATGACGAGCATCGCCTTCTTTACACGTTACATATTCTTGAACACCTTCCATTCCTGCCGTTCTTAAAGTCGATACAGTAGTTTTCCGGCGATCAAGTCCGACTACTCTACCGGAACTTCCTTCTTTTTTCAATTGCTGAGCAACAGCATTAAGGAGAATTCCTCTACCACAACCAACATCAAGTGCAGTTTTTACTGTTGACCAATCACTGACTGCGTTGACTATTCTTTGAGCCATATCCCAGTGAAGAGATACAGATGAGTAGAAAATGTTACAGGCGGCGAATAGTAAACAGACCGCTAAGATTGCGGTAACTGAACCAGTAAATCCAGCGATGAATCGAGGAGCTCCGGCAGGAAGAGCAGGGAAGAATGAATCAAAGATTGAACAGATTGGATTGAAGTAGAGAAGAAAGAAAACAGAAAGAAATGAGAAGAAAAAAGCATGGATTAATAAGAACATTAGGGTTTGCCATTCATCCATTCCATAGATCGCGTAGATCTGTGTCCAATCTCTACCAGATTTCCCCATTTTTAATCAAAATTTTGAACTATCTCAACGATTACAATTCCAATTCTCCAACTTCAAATCTGCAAATTTTTGACAAATTGAATATAAAATCAGTTACAATACCAGATCAAATGAGTAATTTCTCTTGATTTTGTAAGGAAACATATGATAATCTATAAATAGTAGAAAAGCTTACCTGATTGAGTTAAAAAATGTCAGATCCTTTATCAGTAACAGAGCATTTCAAAGTTGAGATCTCAAAGCAAAAGATCTTTGAATGACACAACAGAGAAAAATTGCATTTGGTTTTGCTTTACTTGTTTCAGTACATATAATGTTCTTTGAGTCCTCAAATCTGAAATGTCAGGCTTCACGCGCTTTTGTTCATCTCTGATATGTGAGATTAGAACTTGCTATTGGGTGGTATTAGAAACTGCCAATTGTTGCCATTAAAGTAATGGCAGAATATGAGACAGAAAAAGAGAAATTCTCTCTGGTTTCTAGTTCTATACTACAGTAGTTACTGAAGACTCAATACTCGAGATTTTCATATGATGAGTTTAATGAGAATGAGAAAGGGAATTGAAATTTTCTTCATTCTGTATTTATAAACGGTAGGCTGCTTTGGTAGAATCAAGTTCAGTGAATAGATTTTTAACTTTACTCACCTGATAACCTGTTTAACAGGTGACCAAGGTATTTATTTGAAAGCAACCTCTGTTTTGTAAATTGACTTTGTGCCGAACTTATTGTTTGTTACACACTCCTTACACTAATGTATTTGTATGACTTACACTTGCAAAGCTGCTAATGGGGTATCAAGTTAGGGCAGTTACAATGGAAAAGATCAAATCTTTGATTTTGATCCTTTTGCTCCCACTATTGATTCAACAAATTTGAAAAATAGATGGGTAAACCAGTAAATTTGAGGGTTCATTGAGTGCGTTCGTAGATTAGGCGTGTGCTTGATGAACAACCGCGCGGCGGCACCAAACACGCTGGCGTGTGATTCAAAATCGCCAGTTTTCATACAAACACCAGCGTTTGAAGTGGGTCCTTGAGCGTGTGATCCAAAAGCGCCAACGGCTAAATCTGGACGGCTGATAAATCTTGTCATCCAACGGCTAGAATTTTGAATTCTATAAATACTCCTCATTTGAACTCTAAATTCACACATTATACACCTCTAGTCTTTTTACTCTTCTTCTCTGAGCTTAAAAAATTCTTCAATTCAACAAATTTGTCGAAAGATGTCTCGGCCCTTGTTAGTTCGACGAGCTCCGTATACTGCAGAAGAAGATGAATCTATTTGCAAAGACTATGTTTTTTTAATTACTCAACTTGCTTTTAGCAAACTATCCATGGGTGAATTTCTGGGCGATAATTCACGACGGGTTCTGTAGTGACACCCGTAATCCGAGTCGTCGTGCTATGTGCGACATAGAAAATCGTTTTAGTACAATTAAGAAAGAAGTAAGTGAGTTTGTGGCTTTAACTATGCAAGCCAATCGATACAGACTGAGAGTTGAAACTGATGCTGAGATGGTAAGAAGATCTTTAGTTGAATGGCGAAGATGGAAAAATATGGCTTTTCTTTTCGAAAAATGTTTCGAAATTCGTAAGGTGTTGAACAATTTCAACCCCTTCTTTGTAGTTGTTGTTCCACCTAGTACTTCTCATCAGTGAAACTAATGTAAAATGCTTAATTTTAAACATATATGTAATTTCATTTAAACAAACCGTCGTGCTTTTAATTGATTAAAACTAGAATTACAAGTATAGCAGAATTAAAAATTACAATCTCTAAATCATCGTTATCTTTGGGGCCTGAAGTCAGCCATTTTCCAAGACTCGGGATATCCCCACTTGCCAACATATTTGAAAAATTTGTATAAGGGGAAAAAATTGGTTGAAGAACACTAGGCAATTGGAAAGCACTCGGTCCTCCAAACATATAAGATGTTTGTTGTTGTGGTGGTGGTGTAACAGTGTAGCAAGCATCATTTGGGTTTAAGGGCGAGAATGGTGATGAAATGCGCCTAGCATCTGGGTGAATTACTTGAGGTTGAGATATAGGCACAGTTTGTGGTGAAGTACCGTGCCGTACTTGTGGTGAAGTATTGTGTCGTACTTGTGTTTCACCCACAAATGTATCACTCTTGTGCCATGATATGTTGCTCCTAGTAGAATCGAAAGACTGTGAACGCCCATCAGCATTTGCAGTTGGACTCAATCCAAACAGTGTGTCCGTCTACCATTTCCAACACACACCCAAGTGTATAGCCTCCATTTCGCGATTAAGCCAATACATATCGTTAAATTATCTCTTCAACTCTTCGTTATTGGCAGCCAATTCATTGTAGTAATTATAATCACGTTTCATAGATTGAGAAACAATGGGGATCATGGTTAGCTCACCTTGTGAAGTAATACTTGGCATCTCCCAACGGATTTCGGGCATATTTGACGAAGATGATGAAGAACTTGCACCCGTGGCGGGGTAAGTCATAAAGCATGGATCTTCCGGAGGCGGCTGGCTAGGAACGATATTTGCATCATGAGCCAGGCGTGATAACCCTGGGAAATCAAACCCATAAATGTGCATGTTGTCTGTACCAATTACAGGCTTCGCAATAGACATGTACCAGCTGACATACTGCGCTTCGTCAATATCCCTATATGTGTTTAGTTCACACCTCTCCCATGACAATAATCTCAACCGATCAAAATCTGATGCAGAGATTTGCATCTGTGCTGGCGGGTTAATTGCAATTGCATAAATACCACGTAACTGGTACATTAGTCTTTCTCCCAAGTACCAAACCCCTATATCCATTTCTGGAGTGTATAAAACAACTCTACAGAGAGAAAAATCAAGAATATGTTCTACATCATTACCACGATACTAAGGAAAATTAATGTAAGGGTGAACAACAACATTCCCGTGGCTCCGAGTTATCTGTTGAAACCTCTGAACAAAATTGAAAGCTGAGCCATCGCTCCCAGTATCCTTCGCCCAGTTGGTTGTGAGGTACATGTCCATGATTGGAAATCTATGGGTATTATCTTTAAGAATTGGTTTACCAACTAAAGTAGGTATACCACTAATACTGCAAATTACTCCATAATTTAATATTTTGACTTAATTTACATTTGTTCATAAAAATTATTAAAATTTAAAAATAATAATTTGGATATTTACCTCTATAATGCCCGAGAAACCAGTGAAGTTAGTTATACCTATGGATGCTTGATCCAGCCCACAGTACATTTCTGCTAAAATTGTAGAGCCACAATCATAATCTGTCGTTTTGATCTTCTAACGCTCAAGCCAACCAATATGAGAAACAATAGTTGAGTTTGGAAAGAACGTCTGACCCAGTACCTATAAGATAAAGACCCTTTAGAGTTGAGGATAGTCATCTATATTTGTTGAGTTTCTATTTTGGTTAAGAAAACGCTTCAACGCTGAACATTATAGTCCACCTCCTTTCAAATCTTTATGATCTTTACGTACACTTGCTTCTATAAACGAGGGAAGAAACGTCTACAATTTATTATTTGACATTCATTCATTTAGGTTGCATGGTACAGGACCTCCCACTCCACTTGGGATCCCACAAATGAAATACAAATCAAGGGGTGTAATTCCTATTACAAGAATAATATCAACTATAATTAATTCTTTTGATTATTTAATATAATTATTTAAATAATAAAATTTAAGTTAAGTTAAACAAACTTACCAATTTAAAAATCCATAAAATGGAACGTGTGCATCGTTGGCCACCACCTTTCATACTTTCCTAATATTTTTGTTGTGTTTTCTAGGATTCACATTATAAAGCGCACGCCTAGGATATCTGTCAACCCTATCTCGGACTGCAGGGGGTAGACCTTCATAAACATCCTTTAAGTCTTACAATCCACCTCTCATTCTATAAAAACTCACAGACCGCTCTTGATGCCCCGACACATGACCTTGGACTAATGATGGAGCAGCAAAGACACTCGACGAAGCAAACTTTGCTTCCCGATTTTGAGTATGATCTACATTTGTGGCAGGCCGGGGTACCGGTTCATGTCTTCGATCTCTTTGTGCCTTATACTATTGACCGCTTTTCTTATCAAGTGACTCATTTTGTATCAGGAAAATTTTGGTTTAGAAGAGTTTTGTTTAGGAAGAATTTTTGAAGAGATAGTAGTGTTGTGAGTGAAAATGAATTCAAACGAAGGAATTTATAGGTTTTGAGAATTATAAGCGTTGGGAAATGGGACGTTGGATATTTGACCATTGGCGTTTTT
This sequence comes from Papaver atlanticum, assembly GCA_023531105.1. Lineage (NCBI taxonomy): Eukaryota > Viridiplantae > Streptophyta > Magnoliopsida > Ranunculales > Papaveraceae > Papaver > Papaver atlanticum. Next base: position 20,173,987 of record JAJJMB010007708.1, read on the forward strand.
TCTTCTCACGCCTGCGGTTGTAAGTCCTACGCCGAGATTAACCTTCACACGCGGGCGGATGTTCTCAGTCCTAGCGCTTGATGATCAACCGCTCACTTCTTTTCCCATAGTGCAAAATCACATTTGCCCATCCACATGGCTCAACAGATATTTTATTTTGTACATTGACATAGGAATTTCCCTTACTGGAGTGTACCAAATTTAAGGTAAAACCAGTTTTATCTTATATGAATTTTTTTTGTCTAATATTAATTTTGGTACATCTCTTAATTGGGTATCTCTGTTAGTAATTTTCGTAAACTTGTACTTTAAATGAAGTTTATTTATTTTTGATACAAAATCTAAATAAATTAAGATAAAAGGTCAATTATGGCCTTTTTCGTAAGAATTTTCCTATCCATATTTAAAAGTTTATAAAGAAAACTAGGAACTTAGAAATGAGAGTACAGGTTGCTGATGTGATTTCAACTTTGTAGTAGTAAAAGGTTCGTTGAGACTTATGAAAGCAATTGATTTTAGACTTATTTAAACTAAAAATAGAGAAAATTTAAATCCAAATTTTTTTTTAAGATTGAAAATAACCAAGACACCAGATTCCACTATTACACATGAATGAATGATGGTAAAAATTCAAAAACTCTAATTATCTATAAAATCTCTTTTTCTTAATTCACAAATAATCAAGCATATTCTCAAACGTTAATTGTATCCCTTAAGCATAGATTATCTAAACAAAGTATAACCTATCTAATTGAATCACAACTAATTAAGAAAATTATGCAACCAATTAAAATTCTGCAAAGCAGTGATTTGAGTGAATTATAAAATGAAAATTAGAGAAAAGTAAAATAATTACCAATTATTCATGCATCAATAGCTTCCTTCGTGCCTTGATTACGCGAGAATTAGCTCATTATCATCATGGAAACATGCTCAAAATTCATTTTTATTAATGCTCAAAAATGGTTCACAAATGATGAAATGAGAGAAAAAATGATAAAAACCGGGTTTGTAACACTTATATTTGTTACAAACTCAACTGTTACAGGAAACGATAACAGATAACCGTCACAAGCACTGTTGAGGAACGACTGTCTTTGAGCGTCTTATGTTCTTCGTAAGTTCTTCACCAGCATAAAAATTATTCTTCCTGCAACTTTGATTTTCCGATTCTGTGATTCTCTAAACTTCTCCCTAAACTCTCCCTCCCCACTCTATTACTCCACCACACCTTATATACTCCTTCAGACACCAAAATCATGCGTCATAACTCCATATATTCTTCCATTAATCGATAATATACTTCACTGCCAGTCACGGATTTTCTTCTCTGATTTATCTCCCACGCGTTACTCCTTAGCTCTCATGCTACAAACACGTTCCAAAAGTATCCAAAACCCCAGCTTCCACGTGCAAACCTCCAATTACAGCACATACTTCCCGGAAATAAACCCAAGAAGATATATCCTCCCTGTTTTGCTCAAATATGATTCTCCGGCCAAATCTAGCTGAAACGAACGACTATACCACGCCTGCTACACTCAGAGGAACAAACCCAATCAAATTCAGCCATTAAATCTCCTTAAACTCCTTCAAACTCTTAACCCTAATTCTGGCAGTTCAAAACCAATTTTTCCCGCCAATATTTCATTTTCAAACGAGGAAGGAGAAGGATGTCCCCCTAACCAAAACGAGGGTGGGAATAGCAAGTGCCCAACTGATGTGCCCCTTATCCAAACTGAGAGTCCGAATAACAAATATCCTCCAGG
>JAJJMB010007708.1:20175765-20483862 GCA_023531105.1 Papaver atlanticum
AAAAATGGGTACTAACAATATACACAATAGAGATGAAAACAGACACATAAATGCGTCTATCAGTTGCATTTGCAATGGTTTGAGTTTCCAATGCAATTGTGCCCGACTCACTTATTAGTAATATAATTAAAGTTTAAAGTTTTCCTTTGCGAAACTGAAAAAAGAAAGATGATTTTTGCATCGACCTAAGAAAGCTTTTGCATGCCATGTGATGTAAGGGTCTCTTTCTCTTATTAGGTTAATGAGGTTGTTGTAGTTGGACTCGCTTTGAATTTTTGGTTCCCCTGTTTCTTCTTGCCACTTCAGAGCCTTTGTTGTTGTTTTGACATCCCCTTTATTGCTTTGTGTCATTTGATCCCTATTTCCATGCACGTTCCTAAACGAATTTTTGGTCAGACAAGTAAAAGCAAAGCAATGTTAGTGTCCTTGTTCAAAGTTACCGCAATATTGATTTTGTCGTTGCATTAGGAGGGATATATACCCAGGGTTTTACATATCTGCTTTTAGGCTGAGTTTGTGTGGGATGGCTAATTGGTGGACCCTTTGCTTCACATTTATCAATCCAGGATTGTTTGGCTATCTCAAAAGTGGATTAAAGGTTTTGGCTGATTTTCCTGAATGAATTTTCGCATCTTGCTTTCTAAATGTTCTACATGATTACTGCATATAAAGCATCACATAGTCATCTGCCTTTCTGCCATCCTATTTGATTTACATTCCACTCTTCATATATGAATTGGTGATACCTTGAGGAGAAGGATTTGCACTAGAGGCAAACCAGGCACTTCTAGAGAAAGAAATTTTACAAAATAAATTTTATAAGTTTTTACTTTTTTGAGAGTATAGAGATCATACATTAAGTATCTTTATAAATCTTGCAAAGGTAGTTGTTGTTGGTACCTTATTTTTGCTTGCACTTGTATATAAACAACTTTATTATTTTTTTAAGAAGATTTGAGTTGAGAGCACACCTCTAGGTTTTGTTACACTGCTGGTTGTGTCTGCAGAATGAGGTTTAACAGAAATCATATAAATGGTGTTTGCAATTATAGTACAAAGAGTTTCTAACAAGGTACATGTTCCGAAAGTTACTCTGTATATAATATTATTAATTGGTACACCAAGTTAATTTGGTTTGGTTGTTCTAAGATCGGTAGAGTATTGATTAAAGATATCCAGTTATCGTCACAAATGTGTGTTGTTTTACCATATCCTATATCCCAGTAACTGTAAGGCCTAACAGATCTGAACCTTTCTGGATGCATCTCAAATCTAAGAACAAGTTTTTGTATCTTTTCTGTCAATTGGATGCCTACAATTCTTGTAGTATTTTTTTGGACACAGATCACATCTAGGTGTATTATTAGGTTTCACGCTAATCTCCCTAGGTAAACTAGATTATTTGTACTCAAATCTATAAGGTTTAGTCATCTTTGGTTAGTTGGTTACTAAGCATAAGTCATGCCTTCAAGTAAAGGGATTTCTTACTTTATGGATGTTTCATGGTTAGTGATACTTTTCTTTGTAATCTAGAAGCAACATATCTGATAGATGGGAACATGTTCCACGATTGACTTTACTATAGTTCTCCCAGGCTGGGAAAGAATTCTACCCTTGTACAGTAGTTGTGTAATCTACTATTGAGCCTATTTTTTATCATTGAGTTAAAAGATTTCATCTTTGACTTTTTTTTATGATCACAGGTTTACCTTGGTAGTTATCTATCGTCCTAATCTTTTTTACCTTTAGAATTTTGATTATTATCTTTCCAAACGTATGTGGCATCTGAGGACTAAAAAAGATATATGTTTTCTAGAAATTAATCATCTATCATGAGGCACTTCGGAAGGTATTAATGATTTGCGGTACATCCACTGATAAAGCTTTACAGAATACAATGAAGTCGTATACAAAGAGAATAGGGCTATCGGTAGGCTCTTTGTACTTATATTAATACCCTTCGATTTACTTCTATCTCTCCTTGTTTCATTGATCCCTTCCATGCATAAAGCAAGGAGGTAGGAAGATAATGTGCCATATGCCTCACTTCTTTGATCCCCAGGTAACCCACTGCATAACAAAACCATTCATGGATATCTATTAGACTAATCGATTATAGTCACCAGTTTTCACATAAATCTAGCTTGTGTATCAAATCGATTAGATAATCCTCTTTAACTCTATTAAAAGCTTTACTCATGTTTATCAGATCAATAAGAGTCCCCATATTGTAGTCTGATAGAGAAAACTACCCTTGTTTGTTTGAACATTTTTGAAGCAATATTATTTTTTACTTTTCTGTCCAAACACAGTTAAAATTATCAAAGACATACACATATTTTAATTATCATATGTCGAGATCTTGATGAGCTGGTAACTATCCATATTACTTTTCCAAGTTCCAAGTTTTAAATGAGCTTTTATATCCAAATTAACTCTTAATCATATGTTAACTTTGATATTGACAACAATTAAACGGTTGAATAAAAAAATTTCAAGGAATAGTTTAAATATCCCCAAATTAAGGATCGATACACTAAAAGGTCATGTTATATTCAAAATCAACATAACTATCCCATTCTAAAAATAACTTTATCATCTGCAAAACACGTGTAAATTGTCGTACTTGTCCTTGTACTCACATAAGAATCATTTCGGGATCATCGAATCATTCGACCCCAAAAGGGTTGTATGGTTTCCCGACTTTGGGTTCACTATCATCAACAAGTCTTTAAGTTTTCAAAACGAGAGCTAGGATTCATGTAAAAATAATACTTGTCATGGATGGATGCTTACCAATTGTATTTCATCATGACCGTTGAACACAGTTAATAAGATTTCCCCACATGTTAGAAACTAACCATGCATGGGAAGGTTTAACTCAAGCCAAAAAAAAAACATGTATGTGCTTGTTTTATCAATTACATTAATACTGATGCCAGATATGTTTCTTTGTTGGCTATTATATTATTTAAAAATAATATTTAATGGTTGGAATATTTTACAACTATTGAGAAAAACAGAGTAATGCTGAATATTTCAAATGATCGTGAAAATAAATTTGTTTTACATATTTACGAGAGAGAGAAAGGTAGGGGGTCAATTCCCTTGCATATTATGATGTTTGAGCTTATTCAAATAGAACTTTGACACTCAACAAACACAGTTTCAAGAAAAAATCGATGTTTGCTAAAGATCAACAGACATCTCAAACGAATGCAAAGTTCATAATAAACACTCATGTGTGATTACCCATCAACTAGTACTAATTTTTGACATTTTCTGATTACTGGAAATAAGTGCAACTGTCCCTCTATATCATATTCGTATTTATTATGAGGATATAACAATGTATAACTACTATCCTTCATATGCATGCCCCTTCATATGTAGAATATTCTTTGGTTCTCTAACACGTGGACCTTTGTACAGGTAGTCGTCGGGTTTTTATACAACGTCCAATTCTAGCTATGATACCATGGTAAATTTATGGACATGCAACTAAAAACCAATTGTCAACAAGAAGAGCAACCCTTTATTTTTGTATTTATTGTTAGTTATATGAACATTAGCAATGTGAGACTATTATCCTTCTCAAGTACAAAGCTTAAACTTAATTTCGTTGATTAGAGCTTCATTATATTTCGGAACCGTCAAGCTATTGTCTAAAATAACCATGAAGATCCTCAAAGCCGGAAGTACAACAATATTTATCACCATATTTTCAATGGACTTTCAAGTAAGCGCGAACACAATTTTTCTCTCTCCAAGTTACAGAATTTGAAGTTCTTTAGAAAAGAGACTCAGTAAGATAATGTCATATCTTATATCCCACTTTCATACATGACAATTAAATACCGGATAAGGTATTCAATGTAAATGAATGTGTGGATCGCAGATTAAAAGCTAAGAAAGGCATGAATTTTATGTAAAGTAGATATGGAGAAAGCCTTTAACAATGTCAATTAGGAAGCTCTCTTCTATGTTGGTAGGCTTATAAACCTACGATTATAAACCGCAAGCGCACAGTGTCTAGAACATAGATAACGGCAAATACGGGTCGATCCCACAGGGAGTTGTTTCGGTGACAGTAAACGTCTAAGTTCTACTTTTACTAATCTAGAGACGAAAGAGGTTTGTCGATACGACAAGGATATGGATGATTATACAAAATAAATAAGATTACAGAGCAATAAAAGGTAAACTAGGGCTTCGAATCCACCTCCTAACGCATAGAAATCCCTAATTTGATATACTATCTCTCCTTTCAATAAAGGAGCTATAGAAGTTCTAGCCTCAAACTACCTTGAAGATGTGATAAATCACTTGCACAAATGGATAATTTAACCTCGGCAAAATATGTCAATCCCTAGCATTACCTATCTGTTTAAAGCATAGATAATCACAAATTGAACTAAAGCATTTCATATGTAGGCTTGAATACATAACAAAGAATTGTTCTAACTACCATGGATGCTTCACATACAAGGTGAAAGTAAATTTTTAGTATTCAGAGATTAAATCATGTTTCTCATTCAAAATCCCAAGAAGAACAAGTAATCAAACCATGAAATTATAATTATTTAGGGTTTTCATCTTTGCCCTAGAAGAGATTTTTAGAACATAACAAAAGTAAATTCAAAAACTAAACTACAATTACAGCTTGCACCGGCTACTCCGGGCTTGAGTTCTAATCTACAAGCCACTCCATATTTATACATCAATTTCACCCAACTTGGGTTCAATTTTTCAACACATACAACTGAAATTTAGGGTTTGAGATGTCAATCACTCACCAAATACAACTGAAATACACTTCACTGCCTTCACCCACTTCATCATCATCAGAACCATGCTGCTGTTGAGGGAGTTTTAGAGTTGTTCATACCTTAGGTTTTCAATTCCTACCCCAATGACCTTCAACCTATTTCTTCAATTTCACGCAAACAGCTACGACAAGAATAGATAGGTGAAACTGATGAAATTGAGTGATTGACATTAGAGAGAGAAGCGAGGTGGTGAGAGTGTCGTACGAATGGTATGGGAGTGAGAGGGGGAGATCGGTGGTGGTATGGTCTTGACAGAGAAAATGAAATGGGAAAGAAAATAGAGAAGAAAAGACTTCTCTGTTCGTGGGAGTGAAATAGAAAATGTTAGGGATCCACCTGGGTGTTAGGCACTCACATCTAGCTTAGGTATATAAGAAGTAAATTGTTTGGGTTCCCTTTTGGTCTAGAAGGTGCAGAATACTTGGGTTTACACCTGGCCCAATAATATAAACCATGATCAGCATATGACAGGCTGCACCGGCACTCGATTTTCTTCCACTTCTAAGCCACCATTTGCTGCAACTTTTCCACATTCCAAAATATCTCTGCCACTTCAGTTAGCTAAAACTTCATGGACCTCCCCATATTTATTCATCCTACAAACCAAACATAAATTATCAGTATTTATAACAAAAAAGATTATTGATGCCTCGAGACGCAAAATGAACAATTTCACTTAAAATGTGACATTAAAGCACTTGGGATGTGATAAAAGATAATAAAAATAATCTAGAAATATGCATTATTAGGCACCGATCATCTGTTATGCATGATCATGGATTTGGGTTAAAATATACTTCCTGTATAAGTTGGTGTGTTACTTCCCCTCATTTGTCTGTGCTTGTGAAGGATACGTCATCTGAAAAGTTTAAGCCTTCTAAAGGTTTGATGCATGGAGATTCTCTTTCTCCATTCTTGTATTTGTTGATGGTGAAAGTTCTTTCAAAACTACTGAATGGTATTGTGCATAGCGGCCATGTTACTAGTACTGGAGTGACAAAAAATTAAATAATAATCTCACATTTACATGTTGCATATAATACCCACATGTTTATAGATGCAAGTGTTGAGGAAGTTAGAAGACTGCTTATCGTTCTTTCAATTTTTGAGAATCTGACTGGTTTGATCTGAATCTGGATAAGAGTACCATGATTAATGTTGGTGCAGAATATAATATACATGAGTTATCTAGAGAATTGGTTTGCAAAACTGAGAAAATTTTAACAAAATATTTGGGTATGCCAATTGGAGTTCATTGGAGGAGAAGTTCTGTTTGGGATTCAATGATAGAAAGGTTGGAGCAAAAACTTGTAAGTTGGAAGAAAAAAAAGGTTCTTCTATAGGGAAGGAAAGCTTGTCTTGATCAGAAGTGTGTCAGCAAGTTTTTCTATATATTACCTCTCTATATTTCATTTTCCTGTTAGTGTTGAAAAAAGAATGGTAAAATTGATGAGAAACTTCTTGCGGGGCGTCGTAGAAGGAAGAATAAAAATGACTGGTATAACTTGGGCTAAAGTATGCACTTCAAAAGCTAATCGAGATTTGGGGGTTAGAATTTTTTTCAATGTGAATAAATCACTATTGGCTAAGTGGGTGTGGGGATACTCGAAGAACAAGAATGATCTTTAGAGTAAGATTGTTCAACAAGTTTAAAGCTAATGAGAAGGTTTTGATGCCAACAACTGACAATCTGTCCAATGTAAAAGCGTATGGAAGAATGTGGTGAATATGTTCCCTATATTGCAACAATATTCATAATTTAAAGTGGGTAATGGAAAAGCAATAAGGCTTTGGCAAGATAGATGGGTAGATAGAGGATGCTTAAAAGATCTGTTTCCAATTATATATATACAAGGCAAGTAAGGACAAACAAGCAACATTAGCTGATATGGTAGAAGATGGACAATGAATGGGAGATTACAAGCATCAGTTGAATGTTATTGAAAGACTAGAATATGAATTACTAAGAATAGATCTAAGCGTAGGGATAGTTCTTATAGATAAAGAGGAAGATGAACTCGGAATTTGGGGAGATTTCGGTCATAAGAAGTGTTATGATGCTCTTATAAGTGAATTGTTTCCCTTTGTTTTGATAAGCATTCGTGGGAAAAGAGTATATCCCAGAAGGTAAGCTTCATGTAGTGGGCGGTGTTTCAGAACTCTCTTCCAGTCAGAGATATGGTAAGAAAAAATGTATTAACTTGAATACCGATAGTTGTGTCTTTTGCAATAATGTTACAGAGGATGCAACTCATTTGCTTTTTACATTGCACTTACTTCTTCGAAATCTGAGGCCATTTCATAACATTTTTTATAAACTTTTTGATGCTTGGGAAAGAAATGTACTTAAAAGATGAAGAAAAGAAATATGAAGAAAAGATAATCCATTATGCTTTGATTTGGATCATACAAAAATAAAAGAAAAATAGAGTGTTTGGAGAAAGGCATAAAACGGCTATATGGAGCATAAGTTTAATTAAATAAATAGTTGTGCCTTAAAGTTGTGAGTTGGACAATTTTAAAAATTTGAACTCAAATCTGATTTTGAGTAACTGGAAGACGCTAACGAACATGTAATGGTTCTTCTATTGATGTTTTTGGTATTTTCTTTACTATAGCTTTGTAATTAAAAGAATAAAATAATCTCACTATTTTCATCCTCCAACCTACTCGAGCGATTAATAAGAAAAACCAACACAACGGTCAATTAGCAAAGGTAATCATGTTTGCATGTCTGTTAATAGGGGTGCTAAATTGCTTGGTGGTGTACCAATTTTCGGACAAAACTTGCTCAAGCCTTGTATTGTATTGATACACCCCAATAAATTTAGTAACCCATATTAGCAGTGCTCCCAAAAGAATTATTTCATGTCCACAACTTTGATAGGTTTACCGTTTACGTTCCATACTGCAACAGTTACTTGTCGGGCATTGGTTTCACAACCCTTTCAGTCCAATGACTCCAATCCCAATTCTTGTCCAATGTATCTAGCTAAAATATTTACCTGGTGCGATTTTAAATAACTGTTGCAAGGGTGGGTTATAGTAATTTTTATAACTGAAGTAATATTGAAATGATACAACTGAGAGTGCGCTTTAACGAACCTTTTCATATAGTTGGAACCGACTGTTGCTACGTTAACGACTATAATATCTTGTTGCCAAATATCTATTGTTGCAACGATTGATTAAATAATTAGTGTACCTTCATTTTTTTTAAAGAAAAATTGTAATGTCATTTCGAAACAAAACTAGTATTTCGCAATTTTAAATCAGCTTCGGCCGCTGAGCTGAGTTGCTGACCCTTGCTTTTTATGTCCCGTCGGGAATTTTCTAATGGAAAGTTGGTAAGAAATAAGAATCATACTTTTAGCTACCTAATCACCGCCGTTACACATGTTTAAATTTTGATCATCAAAGTCAAATCAGTTTCCCACACAAATTGCGGGGAAAATGGAAAACCCTGTTTGTAAGTGGGTCCCAGATTTGATACCATGACCAGCCTCCTAACTAATTGAATAAACCATTGAAGTTTAGCATCTCCAACAGAGTGTAGATTTATTTATTTTTAGTGACACATAGGATTTTAGACCCCCGTTTGACATAAATTTATCTCCAATAATATGGTCCTACAAGTTAGGAGGGATCAATTACTAAATATGAAGGTGTTCAAGAAAGTGTTATCTACACCTCCGGTTGCACCTTCACGTTATGTTTTTAACTAAATTTTTTTTAATTCTAAGGGTTGAAATTCTCACTGTTAGAGATGGTTTTTTAGATAGGAGGTCCTATATTTACTCTATGTGTATACCTCATAAATAAAAGGACTAAATAAAAAAATTTGTACATTCTCTTGGAGATACTCTTAGGAGTTTCATTTTCTTTATATTTTTCGCGTGAGAAAAATTAGGTTATTTGAATGCTTTCAAATTACAAAATCCTTCTTCAAAAGAGAAGAATTACAAAATCCATCTCAAAATGACAAAATCCCTGGTAAACTAATTATTTGTATGGCGTAAATACTCCCTTCGTCTAAAAGTTCAAATAAACTTGTCCAATTAGATAGTCGAGACTCGAGACTCTAATATTTAGATAGTAGTTTTTTATACCAATTCACCAATGGATTGTGACCCTCCTACCAAAATCTCAAATACCAATCTCTCCTCTAGGGTTCCGGCAACTTCCCCTGAAAAGTTGCAAGAAAAATGTTAATACAATCGTGGAATTGTCGTGGTTTAGGGAATGAGACGGCAATTTCTATCCTCAACTCATTCCAGCGTGCTTGTAAACCAAGTATCTTTTTCCTATCGGAATCTAGGCTTAATGACAAGAACAACTTAAGGGTTTGCAATTCACTGAATTTTCGACATTTTCATTATGTCCCAGCTAGAGGTAGAAGTGGGGGTCTTATATTATTGTGGAATAACTCTGTGGAGCTGGAAGTGATATCATCATCAGCAAATATGACTCACTGTTGTATTGATGGGCAATTTAACAATCCAAATTGGGAGTTGTTGTGTTTCTACGGGCCTCCTTCCCATCAGCTTAGAGACAATTTCTGGGTAAGAGTTTCTAACCTTGTGTCTATTATAAATTCTCCATGGTGTATGATAGGTGATCTAAACGTATTAATGCATTCTCATGAGAAGCATGGTGGTTCGCAATCTACTGACATTAGTTGTCAAGAGTTTAGAAATTTTACTAGAGATAGAGATGTAGTTGATCTGGGTTATGCTGGACCGGCTTACACTTGGTCTAATAATGCCACTCAGTCTGCGCCAATATTGAAAAGATTAGATAGAGCTGTATCTAATTCGGATTGGAGAATTCTGTTTCCTGATGCTGTTGTGCTCCATCTGCCGAGGATTTATAGTGATCATGCACCTATTTTGTTGAACACTATGCGGAAACTTCCCCAAAAACATAGGCAGTATAAGTTTGAATTTTTTTGGACCGATCATCCGCAATTTATGGAAGAAATTCGAAGGAGTTAGGATTCCACCAGTGGTAGCACAATAGTTAGACTACAGGACTTGGTAACTAAACTTCAAAAATGGAGCAAAGCAAATTTTGATCACCTGGCTACAAAACTATAAATGGAGAAAAACAAACTGCTAGAAGTGCAAGCGAATGCTCATTTGTATGACAATAGAGAAGAGGAGAGAAATATTTTGTTGAAAATAGAAGTCCTGATGAAAAGAGAGAAGATGTTCTGGGAGCAGAGAAACAAGGCCAACTAGATTCCATCCAATGACAAGAACACTAGGAGTTTCCACTTATCATCCACTCACAGAAAATGCAAAAATAATATCCTTGCCATAAAGGATAGTGATGGTAACTGGGTAGTTGAGCATGAAACTATTAAATCTCTTCTTGTCAATCATTTTCAAAGTTTATTTACTAAAGATCATGATGTTTCCCCTTTGTATTATTCTCTCGATTACTCTTGTAATGACCCGTCCCTCCACCGATACTGTCCCCACTTAGCCACTACGGTCATCCGGCAGTGTGGGGTTTTCAACGGGCATCGCTGCGGTCATCCAGCAGTAACTTCCCGGGAGGTCACCCATCCCTGGATTGCTCCCGCCCGAGCACGCTTAACTGTAAAGTTTTCTGCCAATTCTGGAGCCAAATGTGCTGAAAATGCCTCGGGTTAGGAAAGGACAAACCATTACCTATATTCCATTCCATCGGCGAATCACTGCCGAAATCGGGGTATTACAATACCACCACCTTAAATTGGAGCCGTCCTCGGCTCCGGAATATATTTCAACCCCAGATCTCCGACGTTCTCTGCCACTCATGAGAGAAGCACCTGGACTAACCCCGTCCAGCATACCTTCCCACCCTCGGCAGGTAACCCGTCGTCGGCTTTGATACCATTTGTAATGACCCGTCCCTCCACCGATACTGTCCCCACTTAGCCACTGCGGTCATCCGGCAGTGTGGGTTTTTTAACGGGCATCGCTGTAGTCATCCAGCAACAACTTTCCGGGAGGTCACCCATCCCTGGATTGCTCCCGCCCGAGCACGCTTAACTGTAGAGTTTTCTGCCAACTCTGGAGCCAATTGTACTGAAAAGACCTCGGTGTTAGGAAAGGACAAACCATTACCTATATTTCATTCCATCGGCGAACCACTGCCGAAATCGGGGTATTACAACTCTAACTCTTTGTTTCCAGACCAATGCAGTAGGCTCTGTGTTGTACATTCGCCGGATGAGATCTTCGCAACTATGAAGAATATCGGTTCACTTAGGGCACCAGGGCCTGATAGATATCCATCTGTTTTCTACAAAAAGTGTTGGCCCATTGTAGGCGCTGAAGTAATTGAGCTGGTTCAAAATCGCTTCATGTGTGCATCTATACCCCTGGCTTAAATCATTCTTTTCTTGCACTTGCACCAAAAGTTAAACACCCCTCTACACCCAGTGATTACAGGCCTATTGCGCTCTGTAATGTTCTTTACAAAGTAGTCACTAAGATGTTAACTATTAGAATAAGCCCATTCCTGAATAATCTTATCGACCAATCTCAGTCGGCTTTTATACCTGGTAGGCAGATTCTAGACAATATAGTGATTGCTAAAGAACTGTTTCATTCCATGAACAATTCCACTTCTGTCATTGGTTCTTTTGCACTCAAATTAGATATGAGTAAAGCGTACGATAGGGTTGACTGGAATTTTCCAAGTCATCCGCTGCGTAGCTTTGGTATAACTGGGACTACTCATAAATTGATAATGAGTTGTGTAACTTCTGCTACTTTCTCGGTGCTGATAAATGACCATCCGGAGGGTTTCTTTGTTGGTGAAAGAGGAATAAGGTAAGGATGCACTCTTTCGCCATATGTTTTTATCATATGCTCTCATAGTCTTTCAAGTCTCATGTATAGTATGAAAAGACAAGGGTTGTATGCAGGTTATAAATTTAACAGGTGGGCTCCTTCAGTAACACACACGATGTTTGCCGATGATGTTTTGTTATATGGTACCTTAACCAATAACACTATAACAGTTGTGCAATCTATCCTTCATCAATACTACACTGTCTCGGGTCAACAAGTGAATTACAGTAAGTCTTCTACTCATTTTAGCAAGACTGTGTCGCCAGAGAGACAAGCTGAGGTTCAGGCGTTTTTGGGTGTTAGGAAAATGGGGATTCAGGAGAAGTACTTAGGAGTAAAAGTTCTTCAACATGGGAACAACTGCTCCTCTTATAATTACCTGACAGAAAAAATGGAGAATACATTATCTGGTTGTAAGAGACATAATTTGAGTCACGCAAGAAGAACCGTCCTCATTCAATCAGTTCTTGCATTGATTCCAATCTACTACATGGCCACAACATTGCTTACTAAAACTGTTATTAAGAGGATAAATCAGATATTAAGGAATTTCTGGTGGGGCATACGAAGGAGAAAAGTAAAATGCATTTTCTAAGAGGAGAATGGTTAACAACCGTAAAAGAGAAGGGTGGCTTGGGTCTTAGATCGCTGGATGAGTTAAATAAGTATTTAGTGGCTAAACTGGCATGACGATTCTTGCACAATCAGGATGCAATATGGTGTAAAATCTTGAAGGCTAAATACATGAGAGACATCTCCTTTTGGACTGCAAAGAAACCACAAAAATGTTCTTCCACATGGTCAGCGATGTTGAGTGTTAGAGACCAACTTAAAGAAGGATGCATATGGCTTATCGGTACGGAGGCGGAGATCAGGGTTTGGAATGATCCTTGGGTTCCAGGTCTGCCAGGATATACTCCTACTGTTGCTACTCAGACAAACCAGCATATCAAGTTCGTGAAGGAGTTGCTGAACTCAGAGGGTACAGATTGGAACGCAGACATGGTGAGACAACATTTTGATCCCTACGAGGCAGAGCATATTCTGAAAACTTACATCAACAAGACGGAATCGGATAAGCTCATATGGATTTACACACCGCATGGGGATTTCTCAGCTCAATCTTACCAAAAGCTGCTGAAGGAGAATTTCGGTGAGTCATCTATTCTAAACGACACTTCATTTCCATGGAAACAATTCTGGGCTGTTAAGAAACTAGCACCAAGGATATTGTATTTTTCTTGAAGGGTTATCCATAGTGGCATTGGGGTATAGAGTAGGATCGGAAGATTCATAGATGGGGTACCAATTGAATGTGCGTTGTGTGGTATGGAAACTGAACAGAAAACCATTTGTTTGTTAATTGTAATGTATCGCAAGCAATTCTGTTTGCCTGTCCACTCAGTCTGAGGTTACGGGATAGTAATAATGTCACAATTAAAGAGGTGTTGGCGTCTTGGCTTCGAATTAAAGACAACAATTACACTTTCAACCTATGAGTATGTATGCTTTGGGCAATATGGAGGGCTAGAAATGAGTTGGTGTTCGAGCATAAGTCACTGAATATACATTCTGTTATTTCTCATGGTATGTACTGGTTCAATACTTTCTTTTACCAAGATGAAGAAGCTGAGATATATACCCCTCCATTCAACCAGATGAATACTGATACAACTAGAAGTCAAGAATTGTGTCCTCCACCAGCGGATACAATTAAAATTAATGTGGATGCAGCATGGAAAAGCTCTACCTCTTCGTGTGCTGCTGTGGTCCGAAGCGCGAGGGGACAGTTTATTTGTGCGTAGACATAAATTGTTGATATGCAGAGCCCCTTAACTGCAGAGGCATCAGGATTTCTAATGGCTATTAATATTGCAGTAATCTAGGACAAGACCGGGTTATTATTGAAGGTGATGCTTAGAAAGTCGTTCAAGTTTTGAATGGTACTTTGTCAAAGGTTCCCTGGAGACTGATTAGATATGTGGATCAGATAAAGCAAGTTGCAATACATCTTCAAAGAGTTGAGTTCGTCGATATTCCGCGAGAGGAAAATGAACCTGCACATCTTCTCGCTGCTTATGCCAATCGGCATAATATTCACCGATGGTAGATATCTTCCCAACCTTCTTGCATTTCTTCCATTCTATCTTTGGAGGAAAATGCGATTTCTGCTTTGTAATTTTGGATTTTGCTTTGGTTGTTGTTCTCTCGGCCCCTTATCAAAAAAAACAACAAAAAACAAACGTTTCTTTATAAGATTAGTGGTTTTGTGAACGTTGGTAGTTGAGGGATTACACGAGGGGAAAGTGATACTGAACGACATTTAATTAAAGCCATGTGCTAATCTCATAAGGTGTCCTATAATTTATATGCATGCGACAGTAAAATGTTATTTACTATTGATTTGAGATGCAAACTGCAAAGTACAGTATTTGTTTAGACTTTTCATCAAGTATGGTCCATGAGCATGATTGATTCCCGTTACTTAACTCCTTTGTTAACCCATTTCCGTATTTTCAATTTTCCAATGGTCCTCTCTCTAATTTACTTACTGTTTTGATAATAGAGGTAATATTTTACTTTTTACTTACTCTTTTGATAATTGTCATCAAACAGTATAATTAAAGGGGAGTTCCGGTCACTGAGGCAAGAGCGTATGGTTAAAGGACAATCCCAAAAAGATCTTTAACCTCTGGTCTGGTCTTTGGCTTTTGTATTTTGTTTCTTTGCCCCTCTAGTCTAGGACTGGATAACGTTTTCACACTGATTTATCAAGAACGCGCATAGAGGATCAATTGGGTTCGAGTGTCCGACAGTTAGGGAAAAAGGGAGTAGGAATATTAGGGCTGATGGTGGTCCACATCTGAAAAACGCGGTAATGACAGAAAGCAACTTGTTAGATAGACTAGCTGAGAAGAAAATGAGGAAGAACGGCCAAACAGAAAAGAGATATGAACAACTTGTCTTATGATCCCCACCTCATGCATGCATGCCCATGCATTCTTCTCCTGACCTACCTACCCCTCATCTCTTTTAATCTATGGACCAAAATGTCAATGACCACAATAAATGTTTCGAGAAACTATCGTCATGGCCCGGTGATCAGTTTCCAGGAAATATGGTCATTAAATTTTAACCGATTTGGGTGGTAGAAAATGTTTCACATTTCGTAGGGTAACAAAACTGATATACCCGGACAAGTACAACCATTTTATAATTATCTCTGTAGAAAAAAGAGCGAAGAAAATTGACTATTTCAAGGAAAGGTGCGGGCAGAGTTAAAATCGTTAAAAAGGAGCAAATATGTGCGAGTTAGATTCGGTGTGACTCACTGAGTTAACTAAACCCGTTTTTGTCTAACCTACCCTCCCTGATCGAGTTAGGTTAACTATCTTGGTTAGGTTAGGTTAGTTGGGTTGGGTTATATCCCTCTCTCTATTCTTTCAATGTTGATAATTCAAAAGGAGAAGAGATTGCCGGATAAATCATAACAACAAGAAAAACAAATCTACGTATCAAAGTTTTGTCAACAACCAAGAAGTCGTCGTGGTTCTAAACCTAGAACTGATTTCTCTCTTTTCATACCCTCTTCTGCTGCTTCAACATCATCATCTTCATCTTGTTCAATGCTGCATCATCCTCATCCAGGTTTGATTAAATTCAGTGTCTTGATTTTGATTTAGGTTCTTTAAATTTTTTTTTTTTTTTAATCTTCTTATTTTGCTTAGTTTAAACGTGAATTTAGTCGTTTCATCAAATTTTGATTGCATTGAATAATTCATATCTAACACATGTAGAAAGTTTACTCCCTTTCTTTTTTATAATTTCCTTGAAATTCAATTAGGGGTAGAAAAGGGGGGATTGAATTGAATAGGATTAAAATCACTGGTAATTGCTTATATGTATATCTCTGTTTTTTATCAAGGGAATCGGGTTAACAGGAAAAAGAAAAAGAAGTACTGAAATAGGGTAGAAAAGTGTAATTGAAGTGTGATTGAGAGACAAAGGATGGTAGTTTATTATTTGTTGTAGTGGATATTGTCTAGTAGTGCTCGGTTCAGTTTGTGGATCATAAATAACACAGTAGAAGTTTGAATGCTTAGTTATAAAGGTTAGCAAGGAAACAATGTACTACCTTGCCCTAAGCATCAATCCTGAATGATTAATTCTCTCAAAAATAATTTTGCAGACCCATTATTCCACCAGTTTTGGACTTGAATCATATTAGGGAAGTTGTGTAAGTTGCATTTTCTGACATGATAGATAGAGTTAAGTGAACTTTATAGCTCATCATCTCCTATGAATTACTCCACCCGTGTAGGACTTTGAATCATATTAGAAAAATGGTGTAAGTTGCATTTTCTGACATGATAGATATAGTTAAGTGAACTTTATAGTTCATTATTCTCCTACTATGATTTACAATAGGTGTAACTTCAGAGTGCTCAAGGTACGGAAATGGTCAATCTCAGTTTGCAACGTCTAGCTTGGGACAAACCTGTCAATCAGTTTTCTGTAGATGTAAAAAGAAAATGCCTAGTTTCCCTCTTGTTCAATGCAGTGTGATCGATATCATAGGAGAGGAAAAAATTTCCTCTAATTCAATCAGTGAACAAATTCCTCAAACGGAGTAGGTCTCACAAGATATGATCCTGGAAAGTTGTGATGATGGGTTCGTGGTTCTCTGTTAACGTCTGATTTGTCTATGTACTATACTAAACCAAGACTAACTTTGCAACTTCTGCAGAAACAGAGATCTCCAGGAAAGTGTTACTGCTGGTGAACTGGCTTCAACTCCCAATAAACCTATATTGCAGGTAGTAGAAAGCAATGATGTTGGGATGGCTGCAGGAAGCATTGTATGGGCTAAAACAGCTTATGAGATGTGGTGGCCTGCAAAGGTAGGTTGAGTTCCACTAGCTCGCCGGATTGTTTGATGTTGGAAGATTTTTGATGAAAAATTTGTGTTTGTGGACAAATTCTTTATCATATCCCATGTTGTTACATGCATGTTACCAAACTTCTTACAGTTGTTGGTGTTTGAAAGACAATGCACTCTTTTGTGTTAGTATAATATCTTCATTGAAACAATTTTGAACATTTTTTTGTCAATTGCACGTAGATGAAAGAAGGATGAGAGTAGTAGAGACAAAGATCTCGTAGAAATGTTGAATTTTGCCAAAGATGACAAGACAAGTAAGTCAGCATTAAAGGATCTCTTTTCCCTTTCAAACTCATGTCAAAATTTGATTTGCTCACTAGTGCATCTGTTTACCAGTCTTCATTTTCATTAGAATGAGTGTGCATACGGGTGTTATTCACAATTTTTGTTTGCAGATGAAGCTGTTGGATCCTTACACCAAGCTTGAGCAATCGCTGTTATGAAATCCACGCCAGTATCATTGGGGGATGTTGAACTTAATACGTACAAGATCGAATTGCTACAGAGATTTACGACGCCCAGCCAAATCTCAGCTAAAACATGTCAGAGCTGGTGTCCCTTGTTTTACATGGTCAATTTTTTTGGATGACCCTATAAATTGAGAAAATAAAAGCAGTGTATATTGTTTTTGAAACAGTCCTAAAAATTAAATTGAGTACCTCGCTAACACGGTAGTATAAATTTCAATGGGTACTTATTTTTTACAGTACTATAAATTATGATGGGTAACTGATTTTGTGGGTCGTATAAATTAAACTAGGTACCCAGACTAGTTGGTAGTATAAAAAAATTGGGTGACTTGTCTGTACCTTACTCAACTAGAAGGGTATTTTGGTCCGAAACAGAAATAGTCAACTCACTGAGTTTGACTGAGTCAGGAACGCACATGGTTAATATCTTTTCACCGAGTTCACCTATTTCTGCCCCTTTCCATGAAATATCAAATTTCAATGACCTTCGCTTTAGAAAAAAAAAAGTGATTATCTTAATAGAAAAAATGTGATAAAACGATTATAATTGGAGAAATAATGCTAAAACAACGGAGAAAAACGGTCATGTATGGTTCTGCCCTGCAAATGGAGTACTTGTGTCTTGGCAATTGATACATGGTACTTCTCGGGACAAGAAGCTCTGGAATCTCATATATTCGTTAATTTTTTTAGTGTCTATGGATGGAAGAATCTTCATCATCAATAAAGCCCCGTCTATGACTAACTAAGTTCAGAAATGCTGTTAAAAGTTTGGCTTTCGAGGAATTCGCATATACGTACTGGCCAGGCAGTATAAAACCGAAAGTGTTCTAAACACTGAGGGCGATACTTCTTTTTCAAGCAAAAATTTCCAAAGGTCACCCCCACTAGAGATTCTCATGTCGCTCCATGTGCATGTGTAGGTGAGACGGATTGCGCGTCTCTTTTGTTAATTAAGTTGGGGGGTCGCTAGTTATTTTTTTGACAAGCTCATTCTTATTCGTTTTATCTGTGGAAGTGCTCATTCTCCCATTCAAAGAGAGTATATTTTACACATTTCGGTTTCTATACATGATGATGACACGCATGGAAAACAATCTTCACAATCATATTGTACAGAATAGTAAATGGATAATGGATAGGCTAGCGCAGTCCATAATCGTACGGTATCTTTACGGTTGTAAAGCACAAAATAAAAATCAAAGATATTTTTAGTTGTTAATCATTAACAAGTGCGTTTCGATTAGCTTTTGACAAAATGAAAAAAGGAAAGTGTGGAACTCTAGTTTTTGTGTTTTTTTGAAAAAACCAGATAAATATACATATCTTGAGCACTTTTTCAACAAATTTCAATTCTAATTCGAAAAAAACAGCCAAAAAGTTTCAAAATTCGAAGACTAGATAAAGTAAATTATACCTACCAGTGGAAAAAGAATGAGAATTTGGATGTTACAATATAATAATATTAGTGAAATGATTAGGTCAGAATTTAGAAATATCTTTGCTAGATTAATCAAATTGTATGAAATTCATCTTAGTTTGTTTATTTTGAAGGATAGATGGGATGTTATCAAAAGATGGTCAAAAGAGCACAAAAAATACAAAGGAATCCACTATCATCTGTTACTGTTCCAATAAAAAAGCACACGAGCCACTAGCTAAGAACTTAAAATGCTCAAATTTGAGCACCAAAACACAGTTGTATAATATGACTTGGAGACAAATAAGATTGCAGTGATAGTCTTATGCCTACCACCAAAAGTTCTTCGATTAAACTCCTTCTAAGTTGTCAAGCACACCAGTCCCCACGAAGGGTAGCACCTCCCAAGTGATTCAATTTTTGTCCTTCATGTTGCTGAGTTTCCAAGCCATAAAACGCTCTTGTGAAGTTTTCCAACACACCCATTTGGCCTTGTAGCACTGCCATACTATATTAGCCCAAAATATAATGTCACTGTTGTATACACATAAATACAGCCACGTGTCGAAAGCCATACACATGGACGCCGTAAGATGAAGGGAACATCAAGGAATGATGCCATGTCAAAACATCTAGGACTGCACAGCCACGTGTTTGACCAAAGGCGAATCCGATGGTTCTGGAGCTAGGGAGTACACGACTAGAAGATATATGAGAAGCATGGTAGCAACTCAGAAAATTACTTTATCAGATCTCAAGACATATTCAAATTGGACGGGCAAGATGAAACGCAGCTGACACCGAGGTGACACCTGCATTCACAGTTGTCTAAAGCATGCAGACTGCCCCAACCACCCGCATTAAATGCTACAAACATAGGATACGTATCAAGCATCCTATGGGAGAAGGGGAGGTGCGCCATCGTCACAACACATTACCGTTAGAGGCATCAGGTAATCACGAAGATAGCCTTTGGTATCGGCACGTTAACCAAGACGATAAGCATCAATAGTGTCGGTAAAAGGAGGCCCACATAAGAGAGTCTATAAATACCCTGCTCGCCTTTGGAAGAGGGGGTCGACCAAATTTTAGGAGAGAGAACTATTATTAGTAAGAAATTGTAATAGTAAGTATGAGTTTTATATATCCTTCATCGTTCCCTACTCGGAGTCATTCGACAATCACTTGTAACCTTATTTGATCCATAGTGAAAAACCTAACCCCCGTGGACGTAGGCCTTAGTGCTGAACCACGTAAATCATCGTCTCATTTATATTCGGCACTTATGGCTTTAATGCATTTATATCCTGTTTTCATCGTTTTAATCACTGTAGGCATCTCTATAACGCAAAGTAGAAATGAGACTATGATGAGCCCGCAGGCTCAGAGTTTACAATAGAAGCTTAGTTATCATCTTACATTCATTTTAGCCATTATCGTATTTCGTCAGTATTGCGAACATTGATTGTGGACATGATGCTATCTTCGTTACATTACATTTGTGTTCACAACTGTAGTATAGTGATAAACTTATTTGGTGATGATATCGGTGATCTGAGTTCGAAATTCATCTGCACCAAATTCTTTACCGATCCAAAAAAAAAAAAAAAAAAAGCAGCTTAGAGAAATGGGGTTAGAGAGAAAATCAGACAAATCCCCGAATTCCCATCAGACTACACTATCTTTAGGTAGAGTAGGTTGTGATTCTTGCATGGCTTCTCTTAGCTTAACATCTTAAGAGGAGTATCTTTTGGCCAAATTAAATTTGTAAAAGAATAATTAGTAGAGCTCCCATCTTAAAGATAAAACTGGTAGCAATCTGTGGCCTTAAAATCATTTGTGTCACCTGAATTAAAGAACCTAATTTATGGAATTCATTTTGAAACCAACATTTAAGGACGTTGAGTAGGCTATTGGGTTTTGTTTTGTTGCTTGTTTTATGCCATCCTGTAAAAAGTAAACATCAGTAAATTCACGCTTTTACATGATTATTTACCAGTCAACATCTTCATACAACGTGTTTCACACAATATTGTAAAACACTAAAATAATTTTGTTGCACCAGTATACATATTTTTAGTGACAGTCAACACTTATGTGGACTAGTACTTCTTTAGCTTGTTTAATACCTGTGTTCGATTGGCCGTTGGTTTAATAGCGGAAAACATCGTTATTAGAAAGCAAATCACTGGGACCTTACGGGGGTTCAACTAAATTTTGCACAACGAGAGTTACAAGGCATTGAATCTCAAATGGTGGCAGTGGGGAAGGAGTGTGCACACTTGCTTCTAGTTCCAACTCCCAAGTCCCAGTCCAAAATTCTTAAAAGACCGGTGAATTTAAGCCCATTGGTCTTTGTAGTTGCATTTACCAGGTAATAGTTAAACTCATGGGCCACGCCTAATCGGATGGTAAGGCCTGCTTGATAATCCCTTTTAGTTGGTTTTTGTTTCTTCTCGGAAAATCTTAAATTAGACTCGTAACAACAATAATATTGTTATGCTTGAAAAAAAAGGAAAAAAAAAAAAATATTGTTGTTGCTCAAACACCTGAGATCGTCTTCCATACCTAGTATATCTTCGCAGTTGATTCTTTAGCAATTGACACGTAAAAACCCACTTACACCAATAATATGTACTAAAAATGACTTTAACTTTCAGCACAAAACATGATTGATTTGACGGTAAAAAAGTAAATTAGGATTTGAAAATGAATTAAAGATAAAAGGGAGACAAGAATTTAACATGGTTCGGCATGTTATGTGGCTCGTCTCATCTTAACCTTCTTTTGGATTCTAAAAACTTCTGTCACAGAGGAATTCCGGTAAGAAGATAAGTTTTATTGATATAAAGCATTACATTAGTTTTTATCCAGGTCAGAGAGTGTTATGAAAGTTCTCTTTAGACCCATGTATTTATATGGTGTATGTAAGACCCTAATTATGAGATAAACTCCATATGCAAATAACTTTGGAAGCAATATCTCTGGAAATTTCTGGAACCTTCTTTTGGGTTAGCGAAAGTGAACAAGGAATATGCGGACTTGACTAAATATTTACTTGAAAACTTGTGCTTGTGTAAATTTGTAATTAAACTTAAATACTAGAAGAATTTTGCCTTTACCAAATTGAATTAGATGAAGCAACTCATTATCTTTGAGGCTTTCGTACCAATTTTTTTGATAGTGGGTAGTTTAATGAAAAGTATATATTGTACTTGGCAAGTCGTTACTTGAAATTATTCTTTATCTTTCAGTATTTGGTTTTTCGAAGTCTTATTCAGTGACATTGAATATATGTCTTCACCTTTTGATAGTATTAGTTTTACACATCATTATAGGGAAATAATTCTGCATCGGATATTTTTGCTAAGAAAGTTGCAAGTGAAATGTTGACTGATGTATGGTTACAAGGATCCTTGTGATTTCTCTCAATTCGAAAAAGAATTTGTTGTCAAACTAACCTATGACAGTTTGGTGGTTGATGCAACTGCTACAAACATTGCATAGAATAAAAATGGATATACCTAGAAAACATTGATTTATCACAAACAAAAAATAATTGATCATCTGTTTCTTCATTGTTCTTTTGCTAGGCAATTATATGTTCATTTCACGGATAAGATACACTGTTTTTTTTACTACTACTCGGGATGTGATTTCCACACTTCTAAGGCTAGCACTACTATATGGAACTTGAAAATGAGAGGGTACCTATTACACCACTAAATTTTTAGTTTGTAAACCTGTATGGACAATCTTTGTATAATCAATACGTTCGGAGACAAAATCCGTATTCAAGATTGTAAAACAAGGAATTCTTGAGATGGTAAGTTAAGATATAAATATGCAAGGTCTACTATTATATGTGCTTGAACAATTCAATCAAGACAAAGTCTTGTATACTACTTGTGATATATCAATTATACAGATAAAATAATATAATACGGAAAATAAATAACACAAGACATCCGGAATTTTGTTAACGAGAAAACCTGCAATCTAGTAGTAAAATCGTGGGACCTTGTCAGTTTGAACACCATATTGTATTAGTTGTTACAAACACTATCCTTATATCACACTTAGGAGTGAAATTTAGTTGACATCGAATATACCCACCGAGCAATTCAGCTTCGGTCGTGCTCTTTACATCTCTTGAATCTCACAAGACATACACACCTAATTTCCCTAGCTGACGTCCTTTACAATCCTAGGAGTTTCTTCGTAAACGTAAGAGAAATTTTCAAAAGTGACCATGAACATCATGAAATTGTATAGTTCACGTACTACGAAAAGTGATTCGCGAACTGTTATGCACCTTGGAGTTCGGTAACATCACATAATTATACAGTTCGTAGAGAAATATGCAATTTGATGTTTTTAGAATCTTTTTTCATGTATATAGTTATTTGAACAACAAAAATTGTTCTCAACCTCAAAAGTGATAAGTCATATGAACATCCAATGCTTGCGTTCATGCTTCGATATTAGTAAAAAGGTGTATATGTGGAAAACTACGAGAAGGTTAGATGGATACTATGATTGAGTTTGATTGTGAAATTGGGAGGCTGATTACTAACAGTCCTTGCCTAAAACAAGATAATGGACGTTCAAGGACTTTTTCAATCGCAGGTGAGAGGTAAAGTTGGTCTAAGGAGTGAATCTAAAAGAGATGAGATTAGAGTTCTTAGTTGCAAAGAGTTGCAGACAAAGAGAGAGAGTGAGAGAGAGAGAGAGTTGTAGAGAGTTATAGAGAACTAGTTAAGTTATTCTGTTGTCATCTATTGTGTTGTGTTTAGAATTACCTAAAGTTGGTATATATATAAATATGCAAAACCCTAATACCTAGTCGATGAGATGCGTATGAGGAGTAAGGATAATGTAACACCCGCACTTTTCACATGGCGCATGCTCAAAATGCATCAGTGGCACAAGATGAAACTTCATCTCGAGTTTATGTTTCGTGCTAAAAGGAACATTGGCCAAGGACCAATATCGCACCACAATGGTGCATCACGCCAGTTGGTGGATGGCCTAGAGTAGAATTGAACCACCATGGCGCATTATGCAAGCTATATTGGACAAGGGTCAATATTGCACCACAGTGGTGTATCGTGCCAGAGCAGGCTGGCCGAGGCAATGTAGCACCATCATGACACAACATTGAAGTTGGCCTATGTGCAAGTACTCAATAACTCACCATCATGGCGCATTTCGAGACTCGTCCTTTGCACCAACCATGAATAGTGAGTCCAACACTTGGTGACTGTCAAATTCCTTCTCAACTTTTAGTTGTAAAAATTTAAATAATACATATATTGAAAGGGGTAGTTGGTTGAAGGTGCATACAACGGAGATGCACTAGTAAGCTCCGTAGCTTAGCCGGTAAATCCCAAATGATGCCAAGGAATTATGGTGACCAGTGGCTTAGTCAAGAGATCTTTATAATGCTTAGGCATAAACTTGTGACGTTGCGAACAAGTGATGCACCACCATGGTGCAACACGAAGGAAATGCCAATGATGCATATTCTTGCGCATCATTTGCAAAGGAATTAATGGCATGTATGGACTAGGCCTATTGCTTGGCTTTCGCCTTGCAAATCGAGTTGGATTTAGTTTCTTATCTCGATGAGGATGAACTACGGTCTGTGCTTGACCCCTTCTACATAGGGTACGTAGCCCGCCGTAATTAGTTGCATCATTGATGGTCCAGCACGTTTTCGCTCATATCATCTAATTGTGATATGACTGCGTCATATTGGCATCTCATGTAATTTTGCTCGACAAGGCGATGCAACATATGATTGTTACCACACTTGACGAGGTAAGTTATAGTGTATTTCCTTGGATGCTCATACTTCCTATCAAGTAGTTCGACTTAACCATGCACCAATTGTGGATTTGGCATAGCCGGAAAAGGAAGCTAAGTTAGCATGCAAGTTAGGGCGAGATTTCTTAAGCCACTTGCATCATAAGGATGATGCAAGACAAGTACGACATGAAGATGGCTGATGCGCCCTTGGCACAAGCAAGACAAGTGCATGCATTCAATTCAATGCTAAAGTGAAGTATGATAACAGAAATAGGCTTGCAAAGACCTATGTGCAAGTCCAAGGCATGCTTCATGCATGGAAAGGGATCGGAAACCAGTGATGCATGCAAGAATGCATCGTCATCAGCTTTAAGGCTTCATAACCTTCGCAGAATAAGGGTGTTAATGGTGGTTTTTTAGTTCAAGGGTAAAATCGTAAAACCCCATATTTAATGCGCTGTCATCCAGCAAAGGAACAAAAGCCATTTGAAAGTGATGAGTGCATAAACCTCTTCGCTCACAGTTGTATTGAGCAATTCAATATATTCGTTTATACATATAAAATTCACTCAGAATGGTGTATACAGCAACGATCCCAAATATTCTGTAAATTTATTCTCCACCGGCATTATTCGCTAATGCATCGACCTGCCTAGTATTTTCCTATGCTATGTTCCCCAGCTGAACTTTCAATGTTGGCATGATATGACGATTAATGTTCACTCGCAGCAGAGTAGCACGAATCTCCCGAAGTGTCAGTATTAAAATCTGCATGAAAACACTTGCGTAGGCTACACCACTCTCTGATAAAGAGATCGGCGTGTTGACACACTTTTTAATTAAAAGGCCACACGATTTGGCCACACAATTCAACAAGCCTAGCCAACTCTAGCGGAACTAGGCGATCATCATGATGACCACCGGCGGGCCCACTAACATCCCGTCCGATCGGATTCCATCTAGTACACCCGCAATGCCTTTGAACGATAACCCTAACATGGGTGATCGCGCTGTTGAAAGATGAGCTCAAACGAGCTAAGACCGGCAAAAAACGGTCTCAAAAACATCACGACCGCCCAACTTAGCTAGCCTAGTTGGACAGCTTAGATCTTCCTTCGAATAAATAGAGAAGTGCTAACGTGTTCACCAGCGACCCAACTACATCCTTGGTCAATCGAATTGTCCACGACAAACAAGGAGCGCATTGAATCGTTTGCCCAAATTAGGGTGAACGCGTTGTTTGAAAACACTAGTTTGCGTTGCGGCGACACACTACTGTCGCAAATCGATCACAACCATCCATCTTCGCCAGCCACATTGAGCGGATTAGATCCAATTTTAGGCGGCCCAGGAGACGTCAGCATGCTCACCGGCAGCTTTCCTTTACACTTGACCGATCGTCCTGCTCAAACTAGCGCCCAGCGCTTTCAATCGACCAGCCAATATAGGGTTGGCCACACGGCCTCTAAACCCTAATTTAAATCAACGGCAGTAGGCAACTGCCACAAATCATCTCGTCCATCCAACTTCGCTAGCCTAGTCGGATGGTTTAGATTTATTTTCAGGAGGCCAAAAGGGTAACGCTGTGATCATTGGCCACCCCTCCTCCACAGGGAGCGATTGACCAATTGATAGCTCACCCATAGGGTTCTCAAACGATCGCCCAAAGGTGGCCGGTCACGCTACCTTTTTTAAGACGTTCAATTCGCGACCAATTTGAACGAGCTCTAAAACAACGATGTTTCCTGCACATCGATTATTTTCAGCTGCTTGTTTAAAAGCGATGCTTTATATACATCGATTATAAGCGATGTTTTATAAATATTAATTTCACAAATAATTTATTATTTGACCTAAAAGCACTATGTGCTGCTTTTAGCGGCGAGTCTCATGACTTCATCCATTTACTTGAGACATCAAACATGTCACAAATTAGGGGATGCTCACTGGGGTATTGGTCTGGAGGTTTACAGTGTGCGGCGTGCAACGAGCCCATTACGAGAAAGTGTCAGGAGAGAACGGACGGTTAACATCAATGGGAGTAGTGGGTGAAAGTGTGACCAAGTTTTCCCTTGTAATGGAAATATGGTGATCACCACTTTTTACACAACCCCACTTCTCCACTACTTAACTGCTTCCACTCCCTACGAGATCAGGGGTGCGCTCAATGACTTGTATAAATAGGATTTCAACCTATTTCAACACAGACAGACAAGTGTTATCAACACAAGTATCCAGAAAACACCGTGAACTGATAGCTTACATTCTGCAAGCCAGTTCTACATTCTGATACAAGTCATAAAACAGCCACACCTTCATAATTCAACATTCTGATCTCAAACACCTTCTTCGCTTCCCTCTCTAAGATCAACCCTTCTCCTTCACTTTATGACCGAATTGAATCTGCAACGGCCATTTCTTGGTTTAGGCCAGAGTCTTACAGATTGATCTCTCGAATCTAAAAGTTCTCTCGTGCATTGCATTTGTTTAGGGTTTGAATTCGTTTCTCATCAACACACCCAAATTTACCAAAAACATCAGAATCATTTTTTACCCCAAAACAACTGGCGACCATAGTGGGAGATTAATCTCTCGGTTGAAAGATCAATTTTCAATTTCATTTCAATTTTCTCAAGATGGTAGATCTTAGGTCTGTGTCAGTTACCAACCCTGATGCCACGGGCGCTGATAACACTTCTGGTGCCAATATCCCTGCTATTAACACCAATGTACCGCCTGCCAGCACAGTCAACACATCGCATGGTGTTACATCCTCTAACACCAACACCAATAATGCTGGAATCATCCCCTCTGGCGTGACACCTCCTATTACAAGAGCCAGAGCCGCTGCTACTCCTAATATTTCTTCAAGCATGACACCTCCAATCATCACCAGGGATGCCACCATTTCTTCATCGAGACGAGAGACTAGAGGAGTTAGAGGAATCCAACCCCTATCACCATTGTTGATTTGATGAAAAGACAAGAAGTTCTTGCTAGGGCTCAGACGGACATGACTACAACTTAAAAAGAGGTACTCACTTTCCTCAAGACGCTAACGGAGCGACTACCACAAGAGCCGCGTCAACCCATGGAGCCAATAAGGAATACTTTTAACACTCCTAGTTTAGAACTTCAAAAGGGCATGCTTTCATAGATGAGGAGGTTCGCGTTGCTCCTGAACGCTCACGAGAAAGGAATCAGCCGTCCAGCTTCATCACACGTGAGGTTCTGGAGCGTCTCCTCCAAAATCGAGGCAAATAAAACCCGGTAGACATGCACCAGCACCAACCTCCGTATCCTCCTGATGTTCAAGGAGTTCTTATCCCAAGGGGATACTCCTCTCCTCAGTTTTGCCTCTATGATGGTACTGGTAACGCTCGCGAACGTATTTCTCATTTTCTGGAATCCTTGGGAAAACACGAATACAATCATGTCCTCCGCCTGAAAGAATTTTCAAAGTCGCTTACAGGAAGAGCGTATACCTGGTACAACAACATCGCACCAAACAGCATATCCAACTGGTGTAAGATGGTCACCGCTTTCTATAAGAAGTATTTCTTCGTGTCCGAGCAAATCACTTTCTCGGACTTGGGAAGAATGTTTCAACGAAACAACGAGCATCCAAACGATTACGTCAAGAGATTCAGAATTCAAGCTTTGGATTGTCACGACCCAAATGTGACCTAACAGCAGTTGGTGGAGTCATGCATTAACGGTATGGTTCCCATCTATCATGCTTTACTGGAAAACCTACGTTTCCAGACGTTCTCTAAACTCCATGAAGCTGCTAAGCGGTCGGCTACGACCACACCAGCGCTGTTAGAAAGAACCAGACCTGCCAGGGGTGAAGATGCACGTGAAACTCGAGGAAACAAACGCCTCATCAACAAGCAATATAACATCGGTCCTTCTGTAAGCGTAGTAGGCGAAGGAGGGAAAAGGAAAGCTCCAGCAGCGGGAACAACAACCCAAGCGCGCAGCACCAGTGCAGACAACTCCATCACGGAAAGTCGCGGCTAAGACTCCTGTGCAAGAAACTGGAGATTCTGCTCCATATTTCCCATTTCCAATGGATGAAGTCATTGAACTCCTGGAAGCATGGATTCAAGATGACGCCATCAAGCTACCTCCTCTCTGACGTCCGCCAACCGAAGAAGAGATGGCAAATCCCAAATATTGTCGTTACCATAGGTTTGTCAACCACCCAACCAATGACTGCAACAAATTGAAGCGCATTTTCAAAAAGAAGGTGGATGCAGGAGAACTTCAATTAGGAAATGAAGGAATTCACAGGGACCCTCTTCCTGTTAGGAGCTGCATGATTTCTGGGGACTCCATTCACAAAACTGTGCAGTCTATGATAGAGCATTTATGTGAAATTCTGTATTTCTCCAAGGCGCAGCGTCAAGACATGTTTGGAGCCCTCAACCGTGTCGTATCAGGCGAGCGTCTGTTTCCAGTTAGGGAAACCGCTCCCAAACCCCAATCTTTCCTGGGAAGCGGAACTAACAAATGCAACCGGGGACTCCTAACCACCGCTCACTTAAAGGATGTCGAGTTTGACAGCACACTGATTGATGCAGCATCTGATTTCAATATTGTCACTGTCAAGACTCTTAGAGCTGCAAAGATTTCAAAGCAGGAAGCTGTTCACTGCCCAACTGTGATTAAAAGCGCAGAAGAAGAATCAAAAGATACTTATAGGTACATTAATCTCGAAATCAAGGTAGGAGATGCTCTAACACGCGACAAGTTTCATATTGTTAAAGAATGACCGAACTATGATATGATTCTGGGCCGTTCGTGGGTGCATGACAACAAAGCAAAGCTAGGAGTGTGTCCTTTGCCAGTGTCTATACCTGAAAGGATTTCCAACAAGCCGTCCAACCCCAAAGATCATTTGTTGCCGTATCAACATCTTGCCAATGTGACACAACTACCTGGAGAGAGCCCATCGATGTACATTCGAAGATTCCGAACCCAAGTAAGTCTTATTGAACAACCCTTTTTACAACCAGACACTCCTCTTTCCGCCAAGGCTTGGGGACTCGATCCGATCATCAACCCAGCCGCCACTAGAAGATGTGAATGGGATGCTGGTCCTTTCAAATACTTTATAAATATTTAGAAGTTGTCTTAGTCAAAGACAACGAGTCTAAGAATCAAGTAGCTGTGCAACACCCGAACCCATTTCAAGTCGGAGATATGGTAGTGAAAGTTGCCGCTCAGCCTGCTTTGCCTAAGGAAGGGAATGACGAGCCATACCTAGTGGCAGAAGTTATCTTAGGGGGTTACTGCAAGCTCATCAACGCCGATAAACTAAAAGGCGTGATAATACACTCACGATGGCTCAAACCTTTCAATACCTAAAATGTTGTGCTACCTTTTCCTCTAGCGTTCCCTTTAGCATTTTCTCTAGTAATTCCCCTTTTCATGCAATATTTGTAATTCCTCCAAAATGATTGCACTGCTTGCATTCATAATTAGGTTTTCAATTTACCAGTTAATCAAAATGTCATTTCCTTTTAAGAAATCTCTTTACTCCTGATTCATGAGCCAAAGCCTCGAGCAAACCCGAACCTTCATAACTACCCATTGATTCAAACCAGAAAAAAAAAGGGCAAGGGAATACATAAAGGAAGAGAAAGGGCAAGGGAATGGTCAAGCAACCAGTATATGATTTTTAGGGAAAACGTCTTTTGTACCCTGAAGTGTAGCCTGCTTCAATGAAGAAATGGCCTATCAATCACCACGTGGATGATTTCTGAATTCACGGAAGCGCAATACATGTGATGTACGAAGATAATGTTAAAGGGAAGTTACAGAAAACCATTGAATACCAAAAACGTCTACAAGCTACGAAAAGATGCTGAAAAGAAATAACAAAGTGGGAAATCTAGTTATCGGCGTTAACACAGGGATCAATGACACCTTCACTGGAGTCTTCATTGGAAGCTACTTCAACATCCTTTTCACAAGGCGCCCCACATCCTCTCCATAAGCCGCCTCGACTTCCCTTTCGGACGCCGCTTAAACACCTCTCTCAGTAGCTACTTCAATATATCTTCTAGGAGACGCTTCAACATCTTCCTTGGAAGCTGCTTCAACCTCTTCTCCAGATGCCGCTTCCATGTTCTCCCCAGCAGCCACTTCAATGTTCCCTCCAGCAGTCGCTTCGATATCCTCTACAGAAGCTACTTCGACCTCTTCCTCGGAAGCTGCACCGACATCCTTTTTAGAAACTGCCCCAACAATCTTTTGAGGATGCTCCGGTTTGTCCACATCAAAGTCGAGAATTATGATCCCGTTATGAATAGGGTAATCATACTTATTTTCACCCGGAGATTGCTTATGCTCAATCCTCCGCCGCTTCAATCGATTCGCAAATCTTTCATCCCTGGCACTCGGGGGATGAGACGCTTCATCACGCTGAGACGCTTCATCACGTCTCTACTTCTCCTCCATACTAACTGAAGCCAGAAAAGCTTAAACACGCTCTCGAACGACGCATAAGTGCACAAGAGACATACCATGTATAGCACGACCAGCTTCGCGAAACGGAGAATCTATTTTGGCCATCACCTCCTCAAATGTGTTAGCCCTGGATTTGTCGACTTCAAAGCTCTTCTATGGATAAGTTGAAGAATAATCATCACCAGCGGTTCCCATCATATACTGCAAAAAAGCATTATGATTGTATCAACAACCTATGTGATACGAAAAAAATCAAATCAAATCACGTGGGAACATGACGCAATACCTGGAATGAAGAAGAAAGCAACTCTGTGATGATCGGTGTAGAGAGAAAGGCTCAAGCGCTTCCTTTGTATTCCACAAACCAGCAGGATCCCGGGAAGAAAATGAGTCTCTACCTGTCGTGAATAAAGGCTTCAGATGCGGGATAACAATCGAATAGATACTTATCTACCTGAAGATAACTGACATATGCTGAAAAGAAACGTATCTTGCTCAAGAACCGAGCCAGCCTCTATCCTGGTAATGTACGCCGAACTTCTCTTGTGAATTTCTTCGACTGTCACCATCTAGTGCGTACCCCGCAATAGTGTCACTATTATGTACTAAGCAGGGGACTTAATATTGATGGTGGTTTTTAGTTCAAGGGTAAAATCGTAAAACCCCGTATTTAATGCGCTGTCATCCAGCAAAGGAACAAAAGCCATTTGAAAGTGATGAGTGCATAAACCTCTTCGCTTACAGTTGTATTGAGCAATTCAATATATTTGTTTATACATATAAAATTCACTCAGAATGGTGTATACAACAACGATCCCAAATATTCTGTAAATTTATTCTCCACCGGCATTATTCGCTAATGCATCGACCTGCCTAGTATTTTCCTATGCTATGTTCCCCAGCTGAACTTTCAATGTTGGCATGATATGACGATTAATGTTCACTCGCAGCAGAGTAGCACGAATCTCCCGAAGTGTCAGTATTGAAATCTGCATGAAAACACTTGCGTAGGCTACACCACTCTCTGATAAAGAGATCGGCGTGTTGACACACTTTTTAATTAAAAGGCCACACGATTTGGCCACACAATTCAACAAGCCTAGCCAACTCCTAGCGGAACTAGGCGATCATCATGATGACCACTGGCGGGCCCACTAACATCCCGTGCGATCGGATTCCATCTAGTACACCCGCAACGCCTTTGAACGCTAACCCTAACATGGGTGATCGCGCTGTTGAAAGATGAGCTCAAACGAGCTAAGACCGGCAAAAAACGGTCTCAAAAACATCACGACCGCCCAACTTAGCTAGCCTAGTTGGACGGATTAGATCTTCCTTCGAATAAATAGAGAAGTGCTAACATGTTCACCAGCGACCCAACTACATCCTTGGTCAATCGAATTGTCCACGACAAACAAGGAGCGCATTGAATCGTTTGCCCAAAGTAGGGTGAACGCGCTGTTTGAAAACCCTAGTTTGCGTTGCGGCGAAACACTACTGTCGCAAATCGATCACAACCATCCATCTTCGCCAGCCACATTGAGTGGCTTAGATCCAATTTCAGGCGGCCCAGGAGACGTCAGCATGCTCACCGGCAACTTGCCTTTTGTTGATGGTGGTTTTTAGTTCAGGGCTAAAATTGTAAAACCCTGCATTTATTATGCTGTCATTCTGCAAAGAGACAGAGCCATGTAAAAGTTATGAGTACACAACCTCTTCATTTGCACATTAATTGAGCAATTCAATATGTTTACATGAAATTTATCCAGAACATGGCATGTAGCCACAGTCCCAGATATTCTTTAAATTTCGACAACCTACCTGTATTATTCATTAATATAGGACTCACTGAATACTTTCTGTGCTGTGTTCCATGGCTGAACCCTTAATATTGAAATTACATGACAATTAGTGTTCACTCGCAGCTTAGTAGCATAAATTTCCCGAAGTATCAAGGTTGAGGTTTGCATAAAAGTACTCAGTCAGAAAGCATGCTGCTCTCTGGCAATAAATAGCTCTGTGTCAACATGCAGAATCCAATCAATTTTGTGATAATTCACAAGATTCAATATCAACCTAATTAATTTGCAAAAATTAGGTTTTTTGCGCCCTGCGCAGTATATCAGACCCTGTTGGTCGAAACTAAACCTAGGAAAACTAGGAAATTGATCCGCCGTGGATTAGTAGGTGCATAGTCCTACCTAAAATCAGAAAACAAGGAATAAAAGAGGAGCCGCGAAAAATAGGAGCAGCAACAAAGGGAGGCGTGGTCGTGCCATAGGCCAGCCGGCGCCACCTGCAGATGGCCACGCCCCTATGCTGCTTGCCGGCCCTCCTCTTTCCCATCGACCAATCAGGTCGCTCTAAATCCGCCACATGCACATGATATGTGGCCGGGCCCATACTTGTCGACCCTCTTTCCTATCGGCCAATCAGGTCGCTTTGGCCGGCCCCTTTTCTATTGACCAATCAGGTCGTTCTAAA
Source organism: Papaver atlanticum (assembly GCA_023531105.1). NCBI lineage: Eukaryota > Viridiplantae > Streptophyta > Magnoliopsida > Ranunculales > Papaveraceae > Papaver > Papaver atlanticum. The sequence goes on from JAJJMB010007708.1 coordinate 20,209,044, forward strand.
CCTACCACGCCAACATGCTAATCGGTATGCCAAACGTGCCACGCCACGCCAACGTGCTAATCGGCATGCCAACATGCCACTCCGCCGCAGTAACATGCCAATGTGCCACAAATGGCGCAGCTACGTGCTAACCCACTTTATGTTCGTGGCCAACGCCATAACGAACTTCAATCAGGGTATTCTAATCAGGAGCACGACTTTTGCTTTAGCGGCACTAGTCAAAACCCTAATTTCCAGTCGTGGCCCAAATTACGTCACTTTGGCCCCACAACATGTCGCGATCCATGCAGGACCCAGGAAACCCTAAAAATGGCTCCATGCTATGGCCACCCATGGCTATCCTTGCACCTGTGGTCGTTCCCACATTATGGCCTTGCCATAAATCCTTTGACGCGGCCATGGCACCATCTGCACAAAGAATATCACCGTGCCACGGCCACATGCCACACGCGCTGATTAGGGTTTTGGCATGCAAAACCCTAATTTAAGTAAGGTTGCTATGCCAAATAATGCTACCTAGGGCATTAAGTTTGATATGGCAACTAGAGCCAATATTGCCAAGCTATATTTGGATTCAACACCAATATGCCAAGATATAACGACCGCGGATACGCCAGGCGCTATTCGCGCCACTATGCCACTGGCATGTGCAAATCGTGCCACCATGCCACTGGCGCCACTATGCCATCACCAGGTGCCAACGGAATGCGGCCATAATCAACGTCCACTTCCTCTCATGAATTACAATCTCAGCCGTCCAAAATCGCCACGGAATTGACCGGCCTATGGTAAGTCTTAAGTGACAAACCAAGACTAACAGGGTCACACGCCATTCTACTGCGGCAAGTCTCTCGACTTACTTGCCACACATGGCTATCCGCCACCTAGATGGCGTACAATTAATCAGAATAACTAGGTCTTGCATACGAGACCCACTCAGCAATCTGCTACATATTTTCCACGAAAATACTCGAGACATCAAACATGTCACAAACTTGCAGATACTCATCAGGGTATTGGTCTGGCGGTTTACAGCGTGCGGCGTGCAACACGCCCATTATAAGAAAGTGTCAGGAAAGCGGGCAGTTAGTGGCGGCAAGAAGCAATGGGTGTAAACTAACCTGTTTCCTTCATAGTGGGGACGTGGTTTCTAGCATTTACACATTACCCCACTTCTCCATCACTCATCTACTCCCACTTCCTACGAGATTAGGTTGCGTTCAATTATGACTTGTATAAATAGGTTTCTACCTATTTCGACCAGACAACAGAGTTTTGGTTAACAACAACACAGTATCCAGAAAAACATAAAATAACTGATAGCTTACATTCCGCAAGCCAGTTTCAAATTCTGATACAAGTCATAAATAGCCACACCTTAAGAATTAACCATTATGGTCTCAACACCTTATTTGCTTCCCTCCCTAAAACCAACCCTTCTCATTCACTTTGTGACCGAAGCAAGACTGGAATGGAAATTTCTTGGTTTATGACAGGATTGTATAGATTGATCTCTCGAATCTAAAGTACTCCAGTGCAGTGCATTTGTTTAGGTATAAATTCGTTTCTCATTAACACACCCAAATTTACCAAAACCAGCAGAAACAGTTTTTACCACAAAACAACTGGCGACCACAGTGGGAGATTAATCTCTCTGTTGCAATATCAAATTTCAATTTCATTTTTCAATCCCAATTTCAAGATGGTAGATCTCAGGTCTGGGTCAGCAACAAATCCTGATGTTACCGGCGCTGAAAACGCCCTTGGTGTCAGCCTTCTTTCTGGTGACGTCAATGTACCACCTGTCAGCACGATCAACACCCGCGGCGCCGCAAATTCTACCACCAACACCAGCGGCGTAAGAAACGTTCCCTCAGGCGTTACACCTCCAATCACCAGAGCCAGAGCCGCTGCCGCCACCCCCAATGTTTATTCAAGTGTGACGCCCCCGGTTGTCATCTGAGCCACTACCACTCCCCCATCAGGACGAGAGACTGGAGGAGCCAGAGGAATCCAACCCTCTATTACCATTGCTGATTCGATAGAAAGGCAAGAAGTTCTTGCTAAGGCTCAGACGGACATGGCTTCAACTCAGAAAGAGGTACTTACTTTCCTCAAGACACTAACGGAGCGGCTACCACATGAACCACGCTAACCCCAAATGGAGCCAATGAGGAGTACTTTTAATACTCCTGGCGGCAGTACCTCAGCAGGACGCGCCTTTGTAGATGAAGAGGCTCGTTTTGCTCCTGAACGACCATTGGAGAGGAATCAACCATCCAATTTCATCACGCGTGAAGATTTGGAACGACTTCTTCGAAATCGAGATAAAGAAAACCCGGTGGACATGCACCAGCATCAACCTCCATATCCTCCTGATGTGCAAAGAATTCCTCTTCCGATGGGATATTCTTCTCCTCAATTCTCCCTTTATGATGGTACTGGTAATGCGCGTGAACATATCTCTCGTTTTCTAGAATCTTTGGGAGAGCATGAATACAATCATGTCCTCCGTATGAAGGAATTTTAAAAATCACTTACCGGAAGAGCGTACACCTGGTACAACAACATCGCACCAAACATCATATCCAACTGGTGTGACATGGTTACAACTTTCTACAAAAGGTATTTCTTCGTGTCTGATCAAAACACCTTTTCAGACTTAGGAAGGATGTTTTAACGAAACAATGAACATCCAAATGATTATGCCAAGAGATTCATAATTCAGGCACTGGATTGTCATGACCCAAACGTGACTGAACAACAATTGGTGGAGTCGTGCATTAACGGCATGGTTCCCATTTATCGTGCTTTGCTGGAGAATCTACGCTTCCAGACATTCTATGAACTCCATGAAGCTGCCAAGCGGTCAGCTACAACGGCACCGGCACTATTAGAAAGGACCAGACCAGTCAGGAGTGAAGATGCATGCGAAACTCGAGGAAACAGACGTCTCATCAACAAGCAATATAACACTGGCCCCTCTGTAAGCGTAGTGAGTGAAGGAAGAAAAAGGAAAGCCCCAGCTGCGGAATAACAACCCAAACGTGCATCACCGGTATATCAGGCGGCTCCAACTCAGAAAACCGAAACTAAAACTCATGTGCAACACCCAGAAGCCGGAGAAGCTGCCCTAGACTTCACATTTCCAATCGAGGAAGTAATTGAACTCTTGGAAGCATGGATTCAAGATGATGCTATCAAACTGCCTCCTATCAGGCGCCTGCCAACTGAATAGGAAATGGAAAATCCTAAGTATTGCCGTTACCACAGGTTCGTCCATCACCCGACCAATGAATGCAATAAGTTGAAACGCATTTTCAAGGAAAATGTGGATGCGGGAAAACTTCAACTGGGCAACGAGGGAGTTCACAGAGATCCTCTTCCAGTCAGAAGATGTATGTTCTCTGGGGACTCTGTTCACAAAACCGTGCAGTCCATGATGCAGCGTGTGTGCGAAATCCTCTATTTCTCCAAAGCGCAGCGTCAAGACATATTTGCATCCCTCAATCGCGTTGTGTCGGGCAAGCGGTTTTTTTCTGTCGAAGAAGCCACTCCCAAATCCAAACCTCTCTCGGGAAACACTGTTGGAAAATGCAACTGGGGACTGCTGACCACTGCTTTCCTAAAGAATACCGAGTTCGATAGCACGCTGATTAACACGGCCTCCGACTTCAACATCGCCACCATCAAGACTCTGAGAGCCACATGAAGCTACTCACTCCTCAATTGTGATCAGAAACCCAGAATGTGAAGCAATAAACGCTTACAGGTACATTAACCTCGAAATCAAGGTGTGAGATGTTCTAACACACGGCAAATTCCACATTATTAAAGAATGTCCAAATTATGATATGGTTCTGGGGCGCTCGTGGGTGCATAACAATAAAGCAAAGTTAGGAGTATGTCCTCTTCCAGTGTCTATACCTGAAAGGATTTCCAACAAGCCATCCAACCCTGAGGATTATATGTTGCCGTATCAACAACTTGCCAATGTAACCCAATTGTATGGAGAGATCCCGTTGATGTTCATCCGCCGATTTCGAACACAAGTAAGTCTTATTGAACAACCCTTTCTGCAACCAGTCACTTCTCCTCTCTTCTAGGCCTGGGGACTAGATCCAATTATCAACCCGGGCATCATTAGGAGATGTGAATGGAATGTTGGGCCCTTTAAGTATTTCATCAAAAGTTTGGAAGTTGTTTTAGTTAAAAATAATGAATCTAAGAATCAAGTAGTCGTGCATCATCAAAACCCATTTCAAGTTGGAGATATGGTAGTGAAAGTTGTTGCCCAGCCTCCTTCGTCCGATTCCACAAATGAGCCGTACCTAGTGGCAGAAGTTATTTTGGGAGGCTACTGCAAGCTCATCAACGCTGACAAGCTTGAAGGCATGGTAATACACGCCCGGTGGCTCAAATCCTAAGGTTTCACGCTGCCTCTGGCCTCAAAAATTCCTCTTAATGTTTCCTTCAGCAATTTCCCTTTTTATGCAATATTTCTAATTCCTCCAAAATGATATCACTGCTTGCATTCATAGTTAGGGTTTCAATTTATCGGTTAATTAAAGTATCGTTTCTTTTAAAATAAGTTTTCCTGAATCATCTCAAAGGAAAAGTACCAAGCAAATCCAAACCCTCACAAAGTCATTACCCATCAATTCGAAACTAGAAGAAAAAAATCAAACCCTACAAGAGATATCTTATATCATTCAAGAAATACTGAAGAGGGGAATATGCAAGGAAGAAGATCATCAAGCGGCGGCACGGACGCCTTCTTTCAAGAACAGCCGGCTTCAACCTTCGCCTGACAAGTTTTCCTCGCTTCTCATGGCGTGTTTCCCAGTTCGTGACAGCCCACGCTTCTACATACCCAGGCGGCATGCCACGGACGCCCCAAAGTGTGTAATTTGCAAGGGAAAATCAAATAGAAGGTCGGTCAAATCCTTAACCATTATTATTATTTCCCCTGTTTTGGGTTATTATTGCCGACGCCGGCATGTGGAGACATTATTGTGGAAGTGGTCAAGGGGAGAGAACGTGACATGCCGACCAGCACTATTGGTGTGTCGACTTCTCATCGCGCTATGTCTTCCCATTTGCTGAATCGCTCTAAAAGAATGGAAGAACTTGTTTTTCGCAAAGGGGTTTGGATTCTTTTTCAGTCGGGAGATTTTGTTCATTCATCCAATCAAAGATATAAAATTATCAAAGCAGTATGAATGAAAAAAAATAAAATTACTTGGTGAAGCCCTGGCTCTGGCCACATGAACGAAAGAAAACCTGGAGTATTAAAACACCTACAAGCTACGAAAAGATTGTTCTTCTACAAAAGGAAATAACAAAATGGAAAACTACTTATCAATGTCAATGCCAAGGTCAGTGGCGCCTCCACTTGAGCCCTCTCCCACGGATGCTCTAGCACCCTCTCCCACGGCCGCTTCAACAGCATCCTCAACGGTCGCTTTAGCCTCTCCGACGGCCGCTTCAACAGCATCCTCAACGGGCGCTTCAGCCTCTCCAACAGCAGCTTTGGCATCCTCTCCATAAGCCATTTTGGTCTCCTTCTCGTGAGCCGCACTGACATCTTTCTCAGAAATTGCTCCAACATCCTCTTGAGGATACGCCGGTTCATCCACATCAGAGTCAAGGATTACGATACCGTTATGAACAGGGTAATCAAGCTTATTCCCGCCTGGAGGTTTCTTATGCTCAACCCTTCATCGCTTCAGTCGAGCAGCGGACCTTTCAGCCTTGGCACTTGGTCGCTGAGACGCTTCGTCACGCTGAGATGCCTCATTACACTGAGACCCTTCATCACGCTGGGATGCTTCATCACGTCTCCACTTCTCCTCCATGTCAACTGAAGCCATGAAAGCTTGAACATGCCCTCGAACAATGCGTAAATGAGTGAGAGGCATACCTTGTATGGCCCGACCAGCTTCACGAAACAAATGATCAATTTTGTTTAATACTTCCTCGAACGCAGAAACCCTGGGTTTGTTGACTTTAAAGCTTTTTTCCGAAGAATTGGAAGAATAATCATCACCAGGAGTTCCCATCATATACTACAGAGAAGCATTATTTTTGCATCAACAACCTACGTGGTAAAAGAAAATAAAAGTAAAACCGCAAGAAGATATGAAGCAATACCTGAAAAGAAGATGAATGCAATTTTTTGGTGATCGATATGGAAAGAAAGGCTCAAAGTGCTCTTTTATATTACACAAAGTGATGAAACCTGAAAAAGAAAAACTCTTTACCTACCGCATATAAAGGCTCTAGATACGGGATATTAACTGGTTAGACGCTTATCTATCTGGGATAATTGACTCACCTGGGCTGCTGATGGCAAGAAGCTCGCCACCGAAGAAAGCATGAAGAGAGACGAGCAGATAAGACAAGGAAGAAGTGCAAAAGTGATTCCTTTTTACACGCGTAGCGCTTTTGGAATTTGAGTAAAAGAGGAATTCCTTCCTGGACTTTGCATAAAGATGGGCAGCTGAACCTGCAGCACAAAGGCTCCTTGGCCCAATCAAGGCACAAAAACGCCAGCCATGCACAGGCCTATCGCCAAAGGTTGATCAAGATTTCCTGGTAATCCCCACATGCCTCGCCTTTTCAGTTTGTTCTCGTCTGTCACCATCTAATGCTTACCCCGCAACAGTGCCATTGTTACGCGCTAAGCAGGGGACTTAATGTTGATGGTGGTTTTTAGTTAGGGCTAAAATTGTAAAACCCTGCATTTATTATGCTGTCATTCTGCAAAGAGACAGAGCCATGTAAAAGTGATGAGTACACAACCTCTTCATTTGCACATTAATTGAGCAATTCAATATGTTTACATGAAATTTATCCAGAACGGTGCATGTAGCAATAATCCCAGATATTCTGTAAATTTCGACACCCTACCTGTATTATTCATTAATATATGACTCACTGAATACTTTCTTTGCTGTGTTCCATGGCTGAACCCTTAATATTGATATGACATGACAATTAGTGTTCACTCGCAGCTGAGTAGCATAAATTTCCCGAAGTATCAAGGTTGAGGTTTGCATAAAAGTACTCAGTCAGAAAGCATGCTGCTCTCTGGCAATAAATAGCTCTGTGTCAACACGCGGAATCCAATCAATTTTGTGATAATTCACAAGATTCAATATCAACCTAGTTAATTTGCAAAAATTAGGTTTTTTGCGCCCTGCGCAGTATATCAGACCCTGCTGGTCGAAACTAAACCTAGGAAAACTAGGAAATTGATCCGCCATGGATTAGTAGGTGCAAAGTCCTACCCAAAATCAGAAAACAAAGAATAAAAGAGGAGACGCGGAAAATAGGAGCAGCAACAAAGGGAGGTGTGGCCGTGCCATAGGCCAGCCGGCGCCACCTGCAGATGGCCACGCCCCCATGTTGCTTGCCGGCCCTCCTCTTTCCCATCGACCATTCAGGTCACTCTAAATCCGCCATATGCACATGAGATGTGGTCGGGCCCATACTTGCCGGCCCTCTTTCCTATCGGCCAATCAGGTCGCTTTAAATGCGCCACGCGCAATAGGGATGTGGCCACGCCCTATGTTTGGCCGGCCCCTTTTCTATTGACCAATCAGGTCGTTCTTAACCCACCACGTCAACATGCTAATCGGTATGCCAAACGTGCCATTCCACGCCAACATGCCACTCCGCCGCAGTAACATACCAATGTGCCACAAATGGCGCAGCTACGTGCTAACACACTTTCTGTTCGTGGCCAACGCCATAACGAACTTCAATCAGGGTATTCTAATCAGAAGCACGACTTTTGCTTTAGCAACACTAGTCGAACCCTAATTTCTAGTCGTTGCCCAAATTATGTCACTTTGGCCCCATAACATGTCACGAGCCATGCGGGACCCAGGAAACCGTAAAAATGGCGCCATGCTATGGCCACCCATGGCTATCCTTGCGCATGTGGTCGTTCCCACATTATGGCCTTGCCATAATTCCTTTGACGCGGCCATGTCACTATCTGCACAAAGAATGTCACCGTGCCTCAGCCACATGCCACACATGCTGATTAGGGTTTTGGCATGCCAAACCCTAATTTAAGTAAGGTTGCTATGCCAACCATGCCAAATAATGCTACCTAGGGCATTAAGTTTGATATGGCAACTAGAGCCAATATTGCAAAGCCATATTTGGATTCAACACCAATATGCCAAGATATAACGACCGCGGATACGCCAGGCGTTATTCGCGCCACTATGCCACTGGCATGTGCCAATCATGCCACCATGCCGCTGGCTCCACTATGCCATCACCAGATGCCAACAGAATGCGGCCATAATCAACGGCCACTTCCTCTCATGAATTACAATCTCAGCCGTCAAAAATCGCCACGGAATTGACCGGCCTATGGTAAGTCTTAAGTGATTTCATCCACTATGTTTTATAAATATTGATTTCACAAATAATTTATTATTTGACCTAAAAGCACTATGTCTTGCTTTTAGCGGCGAGTCTCATGATTTCATCCATTTACTCGAGATATCAAACATGTCACAAACTGGGGGATGCTCACTGGGGTATTGGTCTGGCAGTTTACAGCATGCGGCGTGCAACGCGCCCATTACGAGAAAGTGTCAGGTTAGAACGGACGGTTAACAACAATGGGAGTAGTGGGTGAAAGTGTGACCAAGTTTTCCCTTGTAATGGAAACGTGGTGATCACCACTTTTTACACAATCCCACTTCTCCACTACTTAACTGCTTCCACTTCCTACGAGATCAGGGGTGCACTCAATGACTTGTATAAATAGGATTTCAACCTATTTCAACACAGACAGACAAGTGTTATTAACACAAGTATCCAGAAAACACCGTGAACTGATAGCTTACATTCTTCAAGCCAGTTCTACATTATGATACTTGTCATAAAACAACCACACCTTCATAATTCAACATTCTGATCTCAACCACCTTCTTTGCTTCCCTCCCTAAGATCAACCCTTCTCCTTCACTTTGTGACTGAATTGAATCTGGAATGGCCATTTCTTGGTTTAAGCCAGAGTATTACAGATTGATCTCTCGAATCTAAAAGTACTCCGGTGTAGTGCATTTGTTTAGGGTTTGAATTCGTTTCTCATCAACACACCCAAATTTACCAAAAACATCAGAATCAGTTTTTACCCAAAAACAAAGGGTAAGTTGTAACGCTGTGAAAGCTACATCATGCTTGCAAGGGAAAGTAGACGTGCATTTGCATAGTGAGAAGTGTTAGAGCACTGCTCGGTCGAACTCGCAAGCGTTGCTATCTCAAGCTAGTTTGTCAAGTTTAGGTGATCAAAACTATAAGTCTTGATTTCTAGTCTACTTATAGCTATGTCTCGGATTAGGATAAAATGTATAGTTGAGCTTTATACTTCACATTTGATATTTCGAACTGAGTTTAACTCGCTTATATCGTTCTCGAAATATGTGTTGAAAAGCTTTTTGCTTTAACTACGTTCATCATTATTCTTGACGAGTTTAGTTGGAAACAATTTATTTGTTGGAAACTAAATAATGAGTCAAAAGATGATCATGTGAAAATTGCCTTGAAACATCTTACATGATTTGTGTGAGACAGTTATTTGATGTAGACTCGGAATGTTTCGTATTGACCATTCGATCACTTGAAAATTACTTATAAGCTAATAGTTTGTGTGAGATAGCTATTGTCGTCTTCTAAGGATGTTTCAATGATTGAAATGGGAGTTTAGAATAAATAACCATTGTCTAGATATAGCACAGTATGCATACCAGTATGCAAACTGTTGTAGTATGATTCGGGTCCGTGAACCAAGTTTGCAAACCAGTATGCGAACGGTTTTAACTGTCAAAGTCCGGGATCCAAGTTTGCATACTAGTATGCGAACGATTTCACCTGAGTTAGGTCCGGAACGACAGTATGCGTACCCGTTTGCGAACTGTCGGACGTGACCAAAGTCCGGAACTCAAGTTTGCATACCTGTTTGCAAACTGAGTTGGTGTATGTTCTAAAATCGGTTAAGTATGATTCCATACTCATGAACAAATACATTTATATACTAAGGAATGCAAACTTTGCAAACCATGGCTAAATGTTCATGAATTGATTCTCTGGAATCAAATCCGATTTTTTTTCAATTGTGTCTTGTATACTTCTATGAGAATATAAACAATTGAACAAATCTATGAGTAACACAATTAGATTCATTTGATTATCATTTGATCTAGAAGTGTTAGATGAACGAGGTTAATACAAAAGTATTCATATGTCTAACTTCGGTCAACTGTTATTGAGCCAACTCAATATACACGTTTAGGTATGGTTACCCATATCTAAATGAAGGTATATTTCATTTGTGTGTAACAAGATAAAGACCATCTAACGGTTGAAAGATATTAGCTTGAATCTTGAATCAGGTTTCATCTAACGGTGAATATTGATTGCTTTGTTCCAAAGTTATCAAACCTTGATTTGAAGACTATATAAGGGAGAACTCTGGAAACTGGGAAACCTAATCCCCACACCTCCTGTGTGATACTAATTGCGACTGGAGTCGATTCCCCTTTAACCTAGGTTTTTCCTAAAACCATTATAGGTTAACGACTTAAAGACTTCATTGGGATTCTGAAGCCAGGCCCAACTATTTTTTTATGTAGTTGCGTGTTCTGATCATACTTATTTTATCATATTGAGTACTATCTTCTCTAAGATTGGCTCGAGATTTATCACTGATAGGTAAGATATAAAAAGTAATCACAAAGCTCTTTGTCTCATTCTTTGTGATTTTACAATAAATTGTTCTATTACCATATAGTTAAGTTATTGTGAGGTGATTGATATTTTTAGGCTGTTCTTCGGGGAATATAAGACCGGATTATCAATTGGTTCATGTTCACCTTAATTTATCAAAAGACGGAACAAAAACTTCATAGGTATTTCTGTGGGAGACAGATTTATCTATCAGAATAGACTAATCTGTGGGAGACTAATTTGTTTATAAAGTCTTCGACTTTGGGTCGTAGCAACTCTTAGTTGTGGGTGAGATCAGCTAAGGGAATCAAGTGCGCAGAGTCTTGCTGGGATTCATAAGTGTAAGTGTTAGAGCATTTCTCGGTCGAACTCGCAAGCATTGTTATCTCAAGCTTGTTTGTCAAGTTTAGTTTCCAAAACTATAAGTCTTGATTTCCAGTCTACTTATAGCTAAGTCTCGGATTAGGACAATAAGTGTAGTTGAGCATTAGACTTCATGGCATTCATCGATCAAAGACGAAGAACTACTAAGGGGAGCTTGTGGAACTTCATCAACAAAAGGTATGTGGAGACTTGAACTCATCTATCACTCAAAAGTCTATCTACTCTATCTCCTATTTGAGACAAAAGTCGTATTGCTGTATAGACTTCGATTATACACATTTTCTATTTCGAGCCGAGTTTATCTCGCTTATCTATTTCTCGAAATATATGTTGGTAAGCTTTCGCTTTAGGCAAGTTCATCTTTACTCGTGACGAAAGTCATATTATTTAAATAACTTGAAAATCGCTTTGATGCAAATAGTTTGTGGATAACAACTATTTTAACATCCTCTAAGAAAGTTTCAATGATTGAAATGAGAGTTTTGAACAAGTAACCATGTTTGGATATAAACATAGTGTGTTCTCACATTTGTGTAAAATTCCAAAACCGGGAACCTAAAGTATGCGTACCCGTACGTGTACTGGCGGTTGTTGGAAATCCGGGTAAGTATGCGTACCCGTACGCATACTGGCGGAAGTTTCACGTCCGTGAATTTCTGCTGGAGTTTGGAAGTAAAAAACAAACTCAATCCGGGTACTTAAGTATGCGTACCCGTTTGCATACTTAAGGAGGTTACTTTCTAAAATCGGTTTGTTCATGAACTAAAACATTTATATAATAAGGAATGCAATCTTTGCAAACCGTAGCTATAATGTTCATGAATTGATTCGAGTGAATAAAATTGATTTTGCTTCGATTGTGTCTTGTATACTTCTATGAGATCTAAGCAATTGAACAACTCTCTAACTAGTTCATTTGAACTAGTTATGGTAAAGATGAATAAGGTTGATATGAAAGTGCTCATATGGCTAACCATTGGTTAACTATTATTGAACCGACTAAGTGTACACGTTTAGGTATGGTTACTCAAACCTAAATGAAGGTACATTTCATTTATGTATAACAAGCTAAGTTCGATCTAACGGTTGAAAGATATTAGCTTGAATCTAATCAGGTTTTCATCTAACGGTGAATATTGAATGCTTTGTTACCAAGGTAACTTAGATTGCAAACCATGATTTGAAATCTATATAAAGGAGAACTCTAGCAACTGGGAAACCTAATCCCCACACCTCCTGTGTGATACTAGTTGTATAAGCTAGAGTCGATTCTCCTTTAACCTTAGGTTTTTCACGAAACCCTGTAGGTTAACGACTTAAAGACTTCATTGGGATTGTGAAGCCAGACCCAACTATTTTCTATGTAGTTGCGTGATCTAATCTTGTTGTTTTCTATCGTGATTGAGTACAATTGTAAGATTAGCTTGAGATTTATATCTTCGATGGGCAAGATTGAAAATTAGTCACAAACACCTTCGTCTCATCGTTTGTGATTCCACAATATCTTGTTTCGTTAATCGATTAAGATTATTGTGAGGTGATTGATAATACTAGGATGTTCTTCGGAAATATAAGTCTGGGTTATCGATTGGTTCCTGTTCACCTTGATTTATCAAAAGACGGAACAAAACTCGTAGGTATTTCTGTGGGAGACAGATTTATCTATTCCAATAGACTTTTCTGTGTGGGACAGATTTGTTTATCAAGTCTTCGACTTTGGGTCGTAGCAACTCTTAGTTGTGGTTGAGATCAGCTAAGGGAATCAAGGGCGTAGTATCCTGCTGGGATCAGAGAGTAAGGAGCGCAACTGTACCTTGAATCAGTGAAAGATTGATTAGGGTTCAACTACAGTCCAGACCGAAGTTAGCTTTGTAGTAGGCTAGTGTCTGTAGCGGCTTAATACAGTATGGTGTTCAAATATGGACTAGGTCCCGGGGGTTTTATGTATTTGCGGTTTCCTCGTTAACAAAACTTATGGTGTCTGTGTTATTTCTTTTCCACATTATATTTTGTTATATAATTGAAATATCACAGGTTGTGCGTTGAATCGATCAATTGGTAAATCCAACCTTTGGTTGTTGGTTGAAATTGATTGATCCTTGAACATTGGTCTTTGGTACCGTTCAAGTTATTTCTCTTGTATTCAATCAGGCTCGCAAATTCCTATTTGTTTGATTGCGGATTGAATCGAGAAATTGAGATATAACTCTTTGATATACTTTTCTTAAGATTGAGTCTGAGTGTCTAGTTGATTCTTTTGAAAGTATATTGGAGTTAGTCCATACAGATTGCTAAGCTAAATATTGGGTATGGTTGTTGTACCCCCGCTTTTTCAGTAAGGAACGCGACTGTACCTTAATCGGTGTGAGACTTGGTTAGGGCTCAACTACATTCCAGTCCGAAGTTTACTTGTAGTATGCTAGTGTCTGTAGCGGCTTAATACAATGTGGTGTTCAAATATGGACTAGGTCCTGGGGTTTTTCTGCATTTGCTGTTTCCTCGTTAACAAAACTTATGGTGTATGTGTTATTTCTTTTCCGCATTATATTTTTTTATATAATTGAAATATCACAGGTTGTGCGTAGTTCAATCAATTGGTAAATCCAACCTTTGGTTGTTGATTGAAATTGATTGAAACTTGAACGTTGGTCTTTGGTACCGTTCAAGTTGTTTCTCATAATAATCAGGCTCACGGAATTCTATCTGCTTGATTTGCTGATTACATTGAGAAACAGAGATATAACTCTTGGATATATTTCCTTGATTGAGTATGACTGTCTAGTTGATTCTCTTGGAATTATATTGGAGTTAGTCCATACAGATTTCCGAAAGAAATATTGGGTGTGGTTATTAGAACCACGCTTTTCAAGAAGCGAAGTTTTAGGGACCAAACACTAGCATCAGAATGGCGCATCGGGGAGTTATGGTATATGCTCCTTGGCGCTTCAGGCGTAATTTTATGTTCCGTCACAGTTGGTATCATAGCAAGTTCCAAGAAAACTATAGGCATTGTGCGTTATTGACTCGTTAGCGAGCATTTTGTAATGAGACTACAGAATTTTCCTTAACAAAAAGGAAAATGATAAGTTGAAAGAGTAAACCAACTGTTGCGTGAATCGTCTTAGACTTAGTCGAGTACTGTGAGTTTTCAAGGCCTAAAATGACGATCCACCAGATATTTGGTGACCCGAAAAACCGTCTGAATGGTAGGTAGACAATGAGACAGAAAAAAAGTTTGATGTCGCAACGCGAGTTCATAAATGAATTCACAGCATCGAAACAATTAGATAAACGAGATGTGACTTCATTTAACTGAGAACTTAACTACATTTATATGTAGTTGGACTTTTCAAAATACTGTCGTATCTTTAGAATATCTGATTATGTAAAATCTATATTTCGCTTGTTTTGGGTGCCAAGGAGATTTTCCAGATTTTGTTATTTTGGAAAACATAGAATTTTATTATACGACAAGTTCTTATTTCGGACCGACGGAATATTTTCTTGGTCACCAGCTAAAAGCAAAGCCTGTAAAATTGTATTTTTTTTATTAACAAATCTTACTCTTTACTCCTTATCGAACACTAAATGCATTGTCTTGCAAGTTGCTTCCTCTCCTCATTCTTCAGGCTAAAGGGAGTTAGGGATATTACGCAGAAGACCGTATGATTTCAAAATTGCAGAAATGGCCAAATCTTTGTCCCTCCAGCATACGAGGAGTGATAACTCTCAAGAAAATATGAACTTACCAAAACAATGAAAAATAAAACGACATATGATGTAATAGATATTACAGCCACCAAGTTTACATGGTTTACATGGATCGTCTTTTAGTTTATTTTGTCTTGCTTGTCGCAGTTTTGACAGGAGTAGACAATTAGGATCAGTAGATATACATATTTCAGTGACCTTATGAATTCATATACAGTCATCAACCCAATATTATTAACTAGGTAAAATAATTGATTACCAGAAAAGAAAACACAACTGAGGATCATCGTATATTACTGCTCCTATAACACAATTGTAATAAAATCAAGACATATTTACTATTAATTACTTGTAGTATTAGGTCTGCCAGACGTATTGAGAAGCTTATTTTTGCAAGCACGAGGTCTTATTTCGGATTTTATAGGATAAAATTCTAGTTTTTTCAGAAGAATAAAAGATATGGAAGATTCCCTCTTCGCGCCGAAAATAAGGGTGCGCAGGAAATTCTGGTATTAGATTAGATACATGAGATATTCTAAAGATATATCGTACTTTCAAGAGTCCATCTACATGTAACTGTAGTTAAGTTCTCGGTTAGATGATGTCACATCTCGTTTATCCAATGGTTTCAATGCTGCGAATTCATTTTTGAACTCGCGCTACGAGATCAATTTCCCCCCCCCCCCCCAAAGAGACTGATCATCCCCATACATTCTATATAGTAGGTAGACAATGAGACTGATCTGCTATGGGACTTATGCTCAGGATATCCGAACGAACTGTTTACAATAGTTTTTATTTTGGATTTCGAAGACGAGACTCTTTAAAGGGGTGAATAATATAACAACCGCACTTTTCGCATGGCTCATGCTCAAAGATGCGTCATTGGAACGAGATGAATCTTCATTTCTAGTTTACGTTGCGTGTTAAGAGGAACATTATCCTAGAGCCAATATCACGCCATAATGGCGCATTGCGTAGGATATAATGGTATATCACGCCAGTTAGGTGGCTGGCCTAGAGTAAAGTTGCGCCACCATTGCGCATTACGCAAGCTATATTGGCCAAGTGCATATAGCGCACCAAAATGGTGCATCATGCCAGGGCAGGTTGGTCGAGGCAATGTAGCGCCATCATGGCACAATATTAAAGTTGGTCTATGTGCAAGAACTCAATAACGTACCACCATGGTGTATCTCGAGACTTGGCCTTTGCGATGACCATGAATAGTGAATCCAACACTTGGTGAGTGTCAAATTGCTTACCAACTTTTAATTGTAGAAATGTCAATAAAACATATATAGAAAGAGGTAGTTGGTTGAAGGTGCATATAACGGAGATGCACTATTAAGCTTCATAGCTTAGCCGGTAAAGCCCGAATGATGCCAAGCATTATAGTGACACATAGCTTAGGCAAGAGATCTTTATGATGCTTAACCATCAAGTTGTGATGTTGCGTACTAGTGATTCCCCACCATGGTGCAACACAGAGGAAAGGCCAATGATGCATATTATTACGCATCATTTGCCAAAGACTTAATGACATGTATGGACTAGGTCTATTGCTTGGATTTCGCCTTATAAAACGAGTTGGCTTTAGTTTCTTATCCCGATAAAGATGAAATATGGTATGTGCTTGACCCCTTCTACATAGAGTCGTAGCCATCCGTAATGAGTTGCAGAATTGATGATCCAGCATGTTGTCCTTCATATCATTTAATTGCAAGATGATTGCGACATATTGGTATCTCATGTCATCTGGCTCGGCAAGGCGATGCAAGAGATGATTGTTGCCACACTTGACGAGGTAAGTTGCAGTTCATTTCCTTAGATGCTCATACTTCCTATCAATTCGTTCGACATAGCCATGCACCAATTACGGATTGGCATGGCCAGGAAAGGAAGCTAAGTTGGTATGCAAGTTAGGGCGAGCTTTCTTAAGCCACTTGCATCACAAGGATGACGCAAGGCAAGTACATCATGAATCTGGATGATGTGCCCTTGGCACAAACAAGAAAAGTACATGCATCTAGTTTAAGGTCAAAGCGAAGTATGATAACAGAAATAAGCTTGCAGAGGTCTATGTTCAAGTCCAAGGCACGTTTCATGCCTGGACAGGGCTCGGATGCTAGTGATACATGCAAGAATGCATCGGCATTAGCCTTTAAGACTTTATACCCTTCGCAGAACAAGGGTAAGTTGGAACGATGTGGAACCTGCGTCATACTTGCCAAGCATGCTTGCAATGGAAAATGGACGTGCACTTTCCTAGTGAGAAGCGAAGTTTTAAGGCACGAAGACCAGCATCAGAATGGCGCATCGAAGAGTTATGCCATGCGCGCCTTGACGCTTCAGGCGTAATTTTCCGGTCTGTCACAGATAAGCACCTTCACCTTAATCCAGGAATAACTAAAGATAGATCATGTGTTGAGTCTATTCTCTTCAGCTGAATCCTTGTGACCGACTATTCTCTTTCTGTTTGAGTAGGTTGATACTCACACGTTCTTCATATCGCCAAATCAAAACCATAAATTTATACCCCAATTTGTAGCGTGGTCAACTTTTATTTGTGAGGTTTCATATAACATGTTATATCTCGAGAGCTATCATAACTTTGGCTGAAGGTACCCATACGCTTGTGTGTGTGGACCATCCAGAGTCATTTGAAAAGCTCCGGAAGGATTGTTATAGCTGTTTGTGTCATGTGGAGAGCACAAGCTTGGATGAGGTCAATAACGACCTAATTGTGAATGTTCTCCCTTGAATGAGTGTATGGCGGGCTCTGTGAAGAGACTTAGGGAAATGATGAGCTCAAAGTGGCGCTATGGCCTGATGGTGGTAGAATGTTGACATATTGGGGTCGTCAGTTGGTGGTTGAGCAAAGGCGCGGTTCTGTAGAGCTTTAGTCCATCGTAATAGCTATGAGAGCTGAGTTTGATTATCAATATAATGCATCCGTATGTACTCATAACAGAGGCAAATCACACTCTGTACGACTGAAAGGCTGAGGTTGATCATCAACCTAACGTGATCGTCCGTTATGAAGGTTTAAGGTTGATTATAGACTAGACTGACCCTCCATTCTCAGAGCGAATGCGAGTTGTACTCAGTACGAATATTCGTCTATGGCAGGACGAGTCATGGCCAAAGGTGTGGTACTCATTACGGCAGGTTTTGTGCTTAGTACTACCGAAATGTGGCCAAAGCCGTGGCACTCAGGGATATCGTCGAGTGCGTAAGGCGTAGTTCTCGGCACTACGAAAACGTAGTCGGGACTTAAGATGCACTACGACATAGGCCTAGCACTCAGTGTTAAAGCCACCCGAGACCCGGGGTAATGCTAAAGAGTCTCGGGTTTGTCGAAAAGTCCGGGGTGACGTAGAGAAGTCTTTTATTTAATGGAGATTTTTACTCGGAGCGGAACGGCAGAGGATCTTCGCCTGCGAGTAGAGCGACGAAGGTTTTTCTCCTCGAAGCGACGAAGGAGGTTGTAATAAAAACTTTTTAGGATGATTGAGTTTTCCCGCTTGGGCTAACTAGGATTCTTCGATTTTGAGCTAGCTTCTCTTATTCAAAAGTCCAACCTCGTCTTGAACCTCTTTCTGGTTGGGGTTTTTGGCATTATCTTGACCGAAATTGTGCTTAAGTTCAGATGTTACTTTACATGGCCTGATAGCTAATTCATACTCGTGGGCTTGAGTGCTTGGGTTAGGATGGGTGTTTTGGCAAAATGATGATTTTTTCCTTGGGATGTAAAGTGACCATTTTACCCTTGGTCAAAAAGTCACAATCTACAACAGGATAGTTAGTCTTCACATACCTTTGAGGATGAAGTTCTTGTAGACGTCTTCGTTATTCTTCAGTCTTCAATCTTCGAGAGTATTTGGTGATTTATGATACTCAATTGCCTAAATCTAATCCTAGTCCTGGACTGATTTATAGTCTAATTTTGGTCAACTAACATTAACAACAAGCTTCGCATACCAATACTTGTAGGTTCAACTGAACGGTGCTTTAACAAAACTTTATTTCTTCAGTCATTATATAAAATATTTGGCAAGTGAGGAATTCGGAGCTTTCAACAGTAAAGCGCATACTTTTTTGACTGTTCTTTGTAAGGAAATATATTATTTGTCTACTTAGTCTTTGATTGTAAAAGAATTTGAATCCATTAATTTTGATTCTTTTATAATTTTTGACAAAGTGAGTATTTTGAATTACTCTGAGTCTCTTAAATTAGTAGCTTGTTGCTGGTTTTGTTTTTCGTTTTCTCTTTTCAGAATGATGGAATTTTTTTCTACACCCTCTCTTTGATCGATATGTATTTTCTTTGCCGATCAAAAAAATGAATAAAATTATCTAGATAAACAAATTTGTGTATGTCATCGATGTCAATTTTATTTAATGTTGGACACCGTTGTCCAATGAAATACATTACAAACACGTGCTATCATATGGGACATAATCCAACAACTTTATAATATATTTTTGGGCCAATTACAAAATGATCATACTTTTTGTAATTCGGTCACAAAATGATCATACTTTTGTAATTCATTTACAAAATGGTCTTTTTCCATCCGATTTAACACTTTTGAATAAAACGGTGTTATCTTTTCCGAAAATACCCTTCCTCAAAATACCATTCCTAGTTAACTAATTGGTTGAAGTGGTGGTGATGAAACGGTGGTGGTGGTGGAAGCTTAAGAATCTCTGCTAAACCCAGGCAAGCGGTGAACCCTTTGGGTGAATGCGGTGTAACGATCCTGAATGCGGTGTAACGAACCTGAATGCGGTTTTACGATCTTGAATGCGGTGTAACGATATGTAAGCGGCACCACCACCACCTACAAATAGCACCACCGTCAAAAAAAATTATAATGAAGGCACAAGTTAAAATTGTGTATGGAATAAATATGAAGGACGCATAGGTAATTTCATTAACATATTTAACTGTGAGTCACCACTTAACTATCTTTTTAATGGAAGTATGATCATTTTGTTAATAGTTTGTAACAGTAGGATGCTTTTGTGAATCGGGACTAGGACTGTTTTGTACATTTTCCTATATTTGTTTGGATGTTATAATTTCTGGTTTAAAAACTTACCAGAAAAATCAGCCTCTTTTATGAAGGATTAGTTGGGGTATACCAGAAATAATTTGGTGACATTTTACTGTTCATGCCGGCGTGGAAAAATCATGGCAATTTTAATCGCCAACAAACCAAGCCGGAATGAACAATAAATCATCCCCCAATTATTTTCGATATACCCCAATTAACTGTTCTCTTTTATGGATTGTCCATTACAAGAAACTTTTTTTTTTTTTTGTGTGTGACGGAGTCAGCCAGCTTAAAACCGATGTACTATCATAATTAACTTACTCATTATGGACATTTTTTATTCATGATACCTAATGTGGATTAAAGGTTATTTATTTCATGATACCAAATGTTGGATTTAGGAAATTAAATGTTATGGGTGATTCTGTTACCCTCTCTCCTCTCTCACTAGTTCAACCGGAAAAAAAGGTTTTCTTCACCGGAAACCATTTCAGACTCAGATCTGGTCTTTTTGGGGCCGGATCTGGGCGTGATTTTCTTTCCTTTTTCTTGTCTTAGGTTAGATCTTTGTTATTAGTTAGTTTCTATCATGGTTTTCTCTTACTTATTGGTAAGTTTTGTACACCCTTATGGTGTTTTTATCTCTTTTATTAGAGAGGTTTATCTCGGTTTTAATGGCCGTTCTTGTGTTTCATGGGTTTTGATCACTTGGGATGTTTTTCAACGACGAAAACTTCATCATTGTTAGCTCCGGCGACGGAATCTTTACCAGAATCTTCATCATCTATTTATCCGGCGACGGAATCTTCATGAATGATGCTTTTAACGACGAAATCTCCATCACAAGTTTTAAGAAATTTGAGCAAATCACTCCAACTTTTGGAGCACATCTTTATGAAGAAGAAAAACAAACAAAATGGTTGGAATACACTTCCGAGAAAAACCATTCTTCCTCCGACTTGATCGGTTCTTATTCATGCTTGTATTTGTTCTACACTGGTAATCCTTCTATTTCTCTTGTCGGATTTCTTGGTAAACTTGTACGGTATGTCTATTTGTATTTTCTTAATTTGATTTTAAACCCATTGTAACCTTTAACTCCCATTAATGAAAAGGTTCTTGTATTCAAAAATAAAATAAAAAATGTTATGGGTGAATTAGTAAATGTGTATGTGATAGTTAGTAAAGCGTACACATGTCGGCAAGGAGAGGGTACAGACACCATTCCCATCGTAGCAGCTGGAGTGCTACAGCTACAAGTACTCTTACACACGTCAATCCAAAATTTTGAGCTCCACACAAGTGCTCTTATTTATATCAGTTGTTCTAAACGGACCAAGGGACTAAACCACGCAAAAACCATATTTTAAAATTCTCTCACAGTTTTCTTGGTAGGTTTTGGTGGGCCCCGTCGGAAGATAACAGCGGGGCCGTTTATGGTGGAGCCATTGAAAATTTTGTGAGGAGTGGTTTTGCCGTAGTCTATTTCGGCGGTTCAAATAGACTTTTTGTATTTATATTTATATCAATAATTCTTTACAGACCGTGTAAATAGACCACCCAAAACCGTATCCTACGTGGAAGCCCATGTGTCATCCTATTAGACTGAAACGTCAGCTTTGTTTCTAAACGCAAGTCTGAAAATTTGTACTTTCTGTTAGCCGTTGATATTTGTCTTTGAAAGATTCAATGGCTCGTGTCCACCGGATTTAAATCTAATGGAAACTACTTTTAGTTTTTTTGATCGGTTAATGGAAACTACTTTTAGTCTCAGACAGGTTTCTTTTCCGACTCTTCCATCTCTCTTTCATCAGAGAACAGTGAAAAAAGAAAAGTCGGCTCTTTTATTTGTGATTTTTCGTTTCTCAGTATTTTTCTAATTGTTTGATAATTGATGATTTTTATTGTTGTGATTTTTTTAGGAACAGTACAAGAAGGAGAATGAAGATAAAGAAGAAATGAGAAGGAGAAGGAGAGAAGAAGGATGAAAATGGTGTTGTTCCTATTATTTTGAAAGTGGAATTTTGATGGTTGCGCTCACAAAGTCGTCAGGCCCATTAAAGATATGAATCTTTGATACCCCAAAAGTGTGGAAATGACTAAGGGGTGTCCTACCCTATATTTATAAGGGGTGTCCTAAAGTGTAGAAATGACTAACCTACCCTTAACCTAATTTAATTTAAAACAAATCTAATAACCACCTATATATATATAACCACCACCTCCTCCCACCACCGCCGCCCAGCACCACCGCCCAGCACCTACCACCTCCAACTACTACCACCACCAACCACCACAACCTCTATGTATATCGCTTAATTTAAATTATTAACGAATATATTCTCACAAACCCATTACTTGTCATTCGTTTTTGGTTGAAGAAATGAGAAGTAATCATCAAAATGAGTTGAAAATGAAAGTTGCAGAGAGAAGTTCGGCTAGGAATTATGTGAAACAGTTTGTCGAACTAGCCGAACTCAGCTTTAATGGAGTTTTTTCTTTCAGAAAAAAGTTCGGTTACCTCGCAAAAAAAAAAAATCCCAGTCGAACTTTTAGTTCGGTTACGTCGCAACTTTTTTTCGTTTTTTTCCTAACCGAATTTTTAATTCAGTTTTGTCTCAATTTTTTTCAACTAACCGAACTTTTTTCTGAAAACCAATATATTGAGTTCGGTTACGTCGAGAGAGAAAATTCCAGCCGAACTTTTAGTTCGGTGACGTCGTAACTTTCTTTTTCCTAGCCGAACTTTTCTCTGAAAGCAAAAACTCCATTAAAGCTGAGTTCGGCTACCTGTGTCTTCAGAACCATTAGCCGAACTACACTTGCAGATGAGTTCGGCTACCTGTTCTTCAGATGTCGTAGCCGAACTTCATTTCCATGGTCGAAATCAGTTTATAAATTTCTCATTTTTTTGAAAGTTTTTGTCAATTCAAGCAACATTAACTAACTTTGAAGTATACCTAAGTACCCAAAACCCTCATTTCGAAATCAACCATCTTAAAAACCGAACTACAAGTTTGGTGTTGACAGATCAAAGTTCGGCTACCACATAGAAACTGCGAAGTAACCGAACTATATTTTATCAAAGTTCGGTTACCTATATAAATTTATCGACTAAACCGAACTCAAAATTTTCATATAAATAAGGAGTTCGGTTACGGGTTTTTTTTGCGAGCTTACCGAACTACATAGTTCGGTTACCTAAAAAATCCTAATTGGCCGAACTGTTCTTCATATTGAAAGTTCGGTTACCAAAATCTAGGGTTTTCAAAATTTCTCCTAGCCGAAATCTCTACTGTAACGACCATTTTCAATGGTTTTTGATGATTTCTAATCGATTTTTTCAACAAAAAACGATTCAAAGGAATGGGTATGAAGGAAATTACCTGCGGATTTTCATTTTAATCGAATCGGACTTCTTGGTTGATGTTGGAGGAGAAGAAGAAGAAGAAGAAGAAGGAGGAGGAAATTAACTAATTTAATTACCAAGGGTAAATTTGGTATTAAAAAAATATTAGATAAGGGGTGACCCAAAATTACTTCAAATATCCACTCCCAAATTGGAAGAGTAGTCCCCCACTGTTTTGGGCTAGTCCCCAAAACATCGTTCTTAATTTGAAGGAATTTCTACACTAAATTAACCAGGCTTGATTGGGGTATACCCATATTAATTAGGGTATACCTAATGAGACAAAACCCAAGACATTTAGAAGTAAAATAGGTCACTCCTTAACCATATATTTTCTAAATGGTTAATATAACCTTGGTTAATTAACACTATAAATTCTGATTAGGTTAATTAATTAAGTTTAGATTAAAATTTTGAAATTATGAATTCAGTAGATTAAACCTTTTGTTTGTCTGATGAGTTCGATTTCGATCAAAAATTTTGGTTTTGAAAATGTGAAAAGTCGGCAAGGTCGACGTTTGAATAAGGTGCCGACTAAGTTTCGCCGGCATGGTTGACGTTTGAATGAGGTGCCGACTAAGTCTAGCCGGCATGGTCCGCGGATGAAGAAAAAGCTGACTATTTGTAGGCCGGAAGGGTCTTTGAATGAAGAATATGCCGACTATCTTGGGCCAGCTATCTTATGGTCGGCATGCAAATAATTTCTAACATTGCCGGTTGTTGAAAAGTCGGCAATGTAACCTTGCCGACCTGTAGTTATACCCAACAGAAAACAGAATATGGGAAGATGTAATTCACTTTATTCATGCAATTTTGGTTACTACATTGATTGAAACATAAAATCTAAATCCTTGTCAACGGAATAACGAATGCACTTAGCATGTGCATCAAGCCTTTGAACCCCTAGGTGACCCTAGTGGACAAGTTATAGTCTCGTGAGGATTTACATAGAGATCTACCCACAAAACCTACACTAAAACTTCTAAAGCCATCAATCTTTGCCCTAGGAATCCGACGACGATACACCCTCCATCATCTCCGGGGCATACTCCAGGATTTTGGATATCATGAATTGATAGCTTGCATCGAATGTGAATGCTTCCCTCTTTTCCTCCAAGTAGCGCGCGTTGACGACTTCATGCTACAAAAACACAAACACAAACTTACTTTGTTAGTGCGGTTTAAGTTGGAAGATCAATCAACTTGGATTACGTAAAATAAACCACAAAAATACTTACAAATTGTTCAATGGATAACTGTCGGGGAAGATACATTTTCCCAGGACATATAGAAAATAAGCTGACGCGGTAGCATTGATTCGCACCAAGTCCACCCTTCCTTCCTTATCATAGATTTCCTTGGTCCCAGATAATGTATCCCTCAACTTATTCAGATTAAACTTCTTGCTTAGATGACCATCCTTCATCACAAGCATAGACTCCGTCTTAATCATATCCCAACCGAACAAAGTTTTGGTCAATTTGAAGTTATCCTCCCAAGAAATGCTATTATCGAAGCCCTCACTGATTGCTTTTCCCTCAACCTCGAGGCCTAGAATTTGATGAGCATCATCGGGAGTTATCGCCATCTCACCGAATGAGAATAACATTGTATCAGTGTCTCCGTAGAACCTCTCACAGAATGCAGATACGGCAACTCTATCATACTTAATATTCGAACTCTCCACAGCAGGCCACAACCCGGAGTTCTTGATAATCGCTTGCACCTCGTCATATTCCTCATCAAGTGCCCAATTCTTAATCACTGAACATGAAGCTTGGCGACTCAAGAGACGGATGGCATGCTTGTGATCCTAAATACCAAAAACACAAAATGAAATGAAATACCAACAACATCATCCTCCAGCAGCCGGAGTTCTTTCAGCATCATCATCATCATCATCACCTCGTCAAGTTCCCAGTTCTTTCAACATCATCATCATCACCTCATCCGAATCATTTGGTTCTGGTGGTGGTTGAGAATCATTCCGTATACGGATCTTGAGCGTTCCCGGCACAATGAATGCCCCTCGATGTGTTGCAGTCAAGAGTTTCTCACCAACACGAGGAGGTCTTGAAGGAGGAGTAACAGCTTTCTTCTTTGCCTTTTGCAACTTGAACAAGAACAATTAAGAAAAAATTCATAAGTCGGCAGGGTCGACAGGTATAACCAATACCAGCGGAACAATGGTCGGAAGGGTCGACTAATACAATACATGCCGGCTAAACTATAGTCGCCAGGGTCTTATTCAAATAACCTGTCGGCTTATAACAAATATAACACAGTAGATACAAGGATTTTCCACATAATTAGTCGGCAAGGTCCATTACCCATACATTTCCGGCTACAAAACAGCCGGCATGGTGGTATCCAAATACCATTCCGACTTTAGGCATCAGGAACCACTTTTTTCAAAACAATCCGCCGGCAGGGTAAAAAATTATAATGCACCGACTAAAAAAAAACTAACGCCGACAAGGTCTTAGGTTGAATAGCTTGCCGACTCTGTAAAAAGCAGTTACAGGTATTCAATAGCCGGAAAGATCTTCAACCTAAGAGCTTGCCGACTAACCCTAACTATGAAAAGTCGGCAGGGTCGAGGAACATACACCTTGCCGGCTAAATCACTACAAATTCAAACATTCGATTTTTCTGACCTAATTTGACATGCAAACATGAAATTAAAGTACTAGAGTGTGTTTAAGTAGGCCCTGACTTTCTTAATCGCACCATTTCGTCGGTTTCAGCGGCGTTGATTTCTTCTTCTTCGACGGTTTTTTTCTTCACTTTCCTTTGAACTAAATTTGCAATTCCAGGGTTACATTTATTGGGTTTTCGATTTTCTCCTTTCATACGACTAGCCTTCCGCTGTGGTGGCTCCATGTTTGAAGATTAATCGGAATTTTTGAATCAACGATTACGACGAATTAATCGACGAGTTTTCAATGGTGGGGAATGGAGAAGCCGGTAAGGTAGAGGTGGAGGAGAAGAAGAAGAGAAGAAGATGAAATGAAAAAGATAAAACTGATTTAGGGTAATAAGAATTATAAAGGGTAAGGATAGTATTGTAACTTCACCCATTAGGACTCCCCCTTAGCCCTTAAAAAGAGTCCACTTAAAATTAGGTATACCCCAATTAATCTGGGTATACCCCAATCAAGCCAGGTAAATTAATGTTTATGTTTACTTTTTTGGGCTTAGATTTTGTTCGGATCAGGTGTTTGGTTCTCATATTAGTGACTTCAAATGGTTTAACCCTGTTTGATCAAATTGCATTACTGTTTAATTGTTGATAAATCCTTTTTTTTTTTTTTTTTTTTTTTTTTTCTCTCTTAATTTCGGTAAAATGCTCAAGTTTCCCAGAAAATGTTAAGTTCTTTTCGATCCAAATGCCCGCCACAAACAAAAGAAAACAAAAACGTGAATTAAATCGATCTGAATATTTTACAGATGAGATTTGGAGTTAAATCACCGATCAGAATATGTGATCAATCATTAGATCTAAATCCGATGGACAAGAACCATTGAATAGTTCAAGACATAAATGAACGCCTAATGTGAAGCACAAATTTTTAGATTTGCGTTTGAAACAAAGCTGACGTTTCAGTCTAATTGGAATGACACATGGGATTCCACGTAAGACACGGTTTTGGCTTTGTCTATTTACACGGCCTGTAAATAATTATTGTCTTTATATCGAAAATGATTTACTCACCGAAGAATTTGCACCTCATTCTCACCGTGTGAGAGGATGTGAGACGATGGGTGGGGCCCACTTCTGCCCCACCCATATCCCAATGCACCGCACGATGTCCTGAATCCGTGCGATCTCCCTCGATGTATTCACGGTGCAAATTCTTCGATGGGTCTAGCAAGACTGTATTTATATACGCCAAACAAGAATTCTGAATTTTGCCGTGGCCAGCTAGTCCTTAAACCAAACGTCTTTTTTTGTCATAAACCAAACGCTTAACATTTTCCTGCCCACAACCACACGATAATTAACTAAATTTACTAAAACTGACCTTCATTTTCCTGCCCACAACCAGAACGTTATGATACCAACAGTCAGTCTCGTATGACTAAACTAATACTATTGGGGCTAGTTTCGAGTTTCGACACATTTGAAAGAGCTTTTGTGTTGGTGGAATTTTAGATTCTCGACTAAAGACAGCTTTCATTAATGAAAAAGAAAAAGTTTGTAGAGGTTGGTGGTTTTGTTTGAAGTGTGTTTCAGGTTTTGAGCTGAGATCGATTCCATCAGTAGCAGCCATAAGCCGAGTTGTTTTAACTTTTATTTCTTTTCTGATCATAACTTTTATTTCATGTTAGATATAAAATTTCTTTATGCAACCCAATGGGCTTAAAAACATGCATCTTAGACTTAGGGGTGTGCAACGGACGCGTTGTTTCTACAAGTTAACTTTTCCCCCGAAAAACACACACGATAATATCTGTCTTCAAGTGCAACAAAACCCGATTCGGATGTTCCACTACTACCATCTCCTACACCACACTACAGTGAACACAATTGCTCAATAGTAAACAGTCCGTTCTACTTCTCAAAGTCGCCATTCATGTGGGCCTGACATTTCAGATTCCAAGCTATGAAGCACTGATACGGGGATACGGATACCGAGATTTATCAATTTTAATAAAATGGGGATACGTGATACGTGTATTTATTAAAATTAATTAATTTTATAATAATTAATTTTAGTAAAAAGAATCACATAAAATTTTTTTTGCTTAAATACTATCCGGAATATCTCCCCCTTTTAACGACAGTAGATGAAAACGAAAACTTCCAATTTGTTGAATTTAATTTCATTCTCAAACGTTGGATGAGATGACTTTAAAAATTAGCCGTCAGATCTAGATGGGAAATTTCCGTCTGAGCTATTCACATGGGCCGCTGGATGATCGTAATATAGACGGTATGATTCAATTCTGCTCATGAGATTACACTAAAACCCTTAGTTTTCTTTAATATTACGAAAATACCACTGCCCCACTCAACTTGTTAAAATAAAACAGATAAAAGCTATCTAACATTTCGCTCACTCATCACTTACTCAATATTGTCTTCATCAAAGAGCATCGCTTCTAGCTCTAGCTCGTTAAGTGAAAGATGTGCAACTTCAAGTTCTCCCACACCGTCTAGTGGATCAAATTTATCTCCAGTGATATCCACATTTTACTTTTTTGTGAAAGTAGACGAATATTACTATGAACAAACCCACTAAATCCTCATTGAATAGGTAAAACCCACTATGAACAAACCCACTATCCACATATTACTTTTTTGTGTACAATCTTGTTTCTCTTCATTGAATAGGTAAAATTATATATGCTCACATTTCTCTCCAATGAAAATTATATACGCTCCAACTATATTATATAGGAAGTATCCCCTTTTAGAGTATCCGAGAGGTATCCCAGAATATCCCTTACCTTTTTCATAATTAATAAAAAGGGATACTTTAAATGGAATATCTAATATTTATCCCCAAGCATCTTACGGTGTCGGATACGGATAGGTTGATTTTGAAGTATATGCGCTTCATGGATTCCAAGCCATCTGCATACCACGTGGAAACTATAGGAAATGTGGCGGCTTTGTTTTAACAGCTTCAGCTTTCTACCTCTCTCAGCGCAGTCTTTATCTCCGTATCTTAGAGAAAATGTTTTTCTTTTGAAGTATAATTTTTTAATGATATAACTCATACTACCGTTTGAAATGATTTATGAGTGGGAGGGAGCTTAAACTTTCTGTTGCGTTACTGTAATCTTTTTTGTTTTTCTTTTTAAGTGCTTCAGATGCTGTCTTCTTCTCTTTTCTCTCACTCACTCGCTCACTCTTTTTTCCCCTGTAAGTGAACCCTGAACCTTATTTTTTAGGGTTTTAAATTACATCTCTTTAATTTTCCTTTTCAACTTGATGATGTATTGAATTAATTGTGTGTGTCATTAGGTTAACTAGTAATTACTTCAACGTTATATTAGCTGTTTTTGTGTTATCTTAGAAAGATTCTGTGTTTGTTTACTTTGATGTCAAATTTAGAAAGATATCTTTTTTATTAAAATTTCTTTGATTTTTTTTTTTTTGAATTTGCCCTCTAACTATTATAATTACCTCTTCTGATTTCTTACATTCTCTAATTTTGTTGTGTTCTGGTTTGGGTTTTCAGATTTGAGTGGTTTTGTATCAGTAAAGTTTTAATCTTGACAGTACTAAGTTAATCACTCCACAAAGTAAGGAGAGGGTACAATTATCTTAATCTATGGATTGCCTCAGTTGGGAGACAATTGGAAGAGTCTTCATTGGTTTTATGGTGATCTTATCTTCTTCGTATTCGTACGCATATACTGACCCTCGAGATGGTATAATACTACATCTATTACATTTTGTTTCATTTAAGTTGATATATTTGTAAAATTGTCAATCCAGATGATGGATGTTGAATTTTCATCTTTGACAGTTTTTGCTGTGAATAGCCTATATGCGTCGCTTGGTTACCCTTCACTTCCCGGATGGGTTCCAAATGGAGGAGACCCGTGTTCAGAATCATGGCAAGGAATTGAATGTGTCAATGCAAATATTACTGGACTGTATGGATGCCATATTCTCAGAGTGATTGATGTTCTTAAAATGAATGTATCATGTTTGACTTCTACTGATAGTTGTTTTGGTTTTGTAGAATCCTTAATGGTGCGAATTTGGGAGGAGTGTTGGGCGATAACTTAGGCTTCTTCTCGTCAATAATGATAATGTAATTGCCAAACACATGGCATTTTGTCTTCTACCATGATTTCTTTTGTCTTTGTTAATTGGCCTTGAGGTAGTATTTGTTGTAGCTTCGTTGCTGAATAATTTCTCCTGCTGTCATGGGCTAGAAATCTGAGCAATAATCGAATTGGTGGGAGTATTCCATCCAGTCTTCCCCTTACTACAAGGAACCTGTATGTGTTGATTCTCCTACATTCTCTCACATTTCCTGAATAAATATCAATTTGACCATGGACAACACCTTATGCAGAACTTATCATTGATTATTTGTGGCAGATTTCTTTCAGCTAACCAGTTCGTGGGAAACATCCCAAGTTCTTTATCCTCTCTAGGGCAATTAACAGATGTGTAAGCTTCTACTTCTGTTTCCATATGTTGTGTGTACTTATGAGATTATATCAGTGCTATTCATTTGATTGTTTCGAATTTAATTGGCTATGTTCCTCAGGTCACTTAACAACAATCTCTTAACTGGAGAAATACCTGATGCCTTCCAGACTCTTCCTAGTTTGATAAATATGTAACGTTTCCTACTACTTTGCGAGTAATCTGTTTCCATGTGTACAATTTACGGTCTCAAGACTTGACATACCTTGTATCACTTCCATGTGCAGGGATTTATCAGATAACAACTTGAGCGGGCAGTTACCTCCCTCTATGGGAAGTTTGACTGCAATGGCCTCCTTGTGAGTAACTTTATACTGTTGTTTCAAGTTTGCATATACTTGTGAGTAACTTTATATTTTTGTATTGACCAACAAATCGAATTGGATGGCTGGCAGGCACATGCAGAACAATCAGCTCACTGGGGTTCTCAATGTCTTGCAAGACCTTCCGGCTTTGATAGACTTGTAAATCATCTATGCTTTATGATTTAGGAATTATTTACATTGAAAATAGTGTACACTGCTAACTTGGAATTTGGTGCATACTTTACGTTGATCTGGTTCATCACTTGGCTATCTTATTATGTTCTTCTTTTTTCACAGGAACATAGAGAATAACTTGTTTTCTGGACCTATACCTGAGAGGTTACTGACAATCCCAAATTTCAAGTGAGTTACTGAAAAAATAAGTTGAACTTGTTATTTTTTCTGATTAACTTCTTTACCACACGGATCTTATTGAGAGTACATCTGATAACCGATGATATCATGACAGAGACATCAGACACACACCAAAAGGTTAGGAAGTAAAACATTCTCCCAGAAGCATTAAAAACTAGGATTACAAAACTTAAAACCGAGAGCTGATATCATGCCTGTGTTGTGGAGGTTTTCTGGAAAGTATGATATAGGAAAATGTGTCGAGGAGAATCACATCCACCTACTGCGTTTTAGTTGGTTAAGATGACTCCTTTCTGACAAAGGTTTGTGGCACCATCTACCGAGTTTACCAACTTATGGAATTGGTATTTCGGAATTGTATCGTTCTGCTCTTCTGCAGTAAAAAGTTTTAGTTGAAGGACAAAGATTTGGTTGCTGGCTAGGCTGTTTGGTGTTGGGTATTATATGTGAATGTCCTAACTAGATAGGTCTCTTCTTCTCCGAAACCTTTATGTGCCTATTAGCAACTATATTTACGTGTATACGATGTTCTCTTTCCTAGTGGACCTTCTCTCTTGTTGAGAAGAGTTATTAGTCCGGTTATGGACCTTGTTGTGAATGGTTTTGTTTCATGTATATGGATAACATTCAATAACTTTTGGATCTTACTGAGCAGAAAGGATGGAAATCCGTTCAACACTACTGTTATGGATCTCCCCCCTCCGCCAGCTGCATCTGCTTCGGATCTTCCCCCTCCACCAGCTCCTTCTGGGGCACCAGCTTCTAGAAAAGCACCACCAGCGCCAATTGTATCAGCAAAAGGGCCATCTTCACCTGCCAGATCAGGTTCACAGGAGGCAAAAGGTTTTTGGACAACCAAAAAGGTTGTTTTGGTAGGCGTGGCGGTATTATTTGTAACAATTGCATTAGGACTTGCAGTTTTTATGTTATGCTGTAACAAAAAAAGACACAAGTCTGATGGCATTTCCAAGATGCCTGGTGGATATTATAAAGGTATCAAAGAGAAGCCTGTGATCAGAGAAAATTCGGTTGAGCAAAAGAATGTAACAGATACAGGTAACTTAGTTCTTCATTTAAGGTCTTGCCTGGTCTTGCTTTAAACTAATTTATTTTCTTTCTGCTTTCGCTTTATATGGCTTCTTTTTGTGAACAGTTAACAAAGAGGCAGCTGAACATTCAAAGAATGAACACAGGATAAATATTAGAACGGTTGGGATGTCAAAGCAAAAAGATGATGTGGAGACGGATAGTGAAAGAATGGGCATGATCTCAAGGAATAAGGAAGAGCATGAGATGGATATATTGGGAATGGAGAAAGTCAGTGTAAAGCCGAATGTGCTCACTGAAGCTACCTGCGTGCCCCCTGTTGCAAAAGCTCTGAATCTCCCTCCATCTGTGAGATCTTTCACCATTGCATCTCTTCAGCAGTATACAAACAGCTTTTCTCAAGAAAATTTTATTGGACAAGGCATGCTGGGAAGTGTTTATAGAGCAGAGCTCCCTGATGGGAAGGTAAGGATCTTTTAGTTGTTTGTTGAACACATCATATGTATGTATTGACGTCTAGTTCATTTCATGATGCTTTATAGGTATTAGCGGTCAAGAAATTCAATAGTCAGGCTCTCATACATTATAAAGATGATCAGTTCTTTCAGCTGGTGTCAAGTGTTTATAAACTGCGACATGCTAATGTTGTTGAGCTAGTTGGTTATTGCGCCGAGCATGGACAGAGATTGCTCATCTCTGATTATTGTAGTAATGGAACATTATATGATGCACTCCACTCTGACAATGAAAATAATAAGAGACTTTCATGGAATGCACGAGTCAGAATATCCCTTGGAGCTGCAAGAGCACTAGAGTTTGTACCTCTTCCTCTTATATGTTTTACAAATTGAAACAACCTTTAAGCACTTTATATTTGTTACAACCTCTCTCAACGGAATTAGTCAACTGGGGTCTGACCACATGTTTTGTAGGATAAAATTTACCAAAATAGGTTGGACTTTCTTTACCTTTTCAGATTGATCTATTTAGCATAATGTTTATGGAATACCAGAAAAGTTAAAGTCAATGTTCAAGATTTTCATCAATTAGAATTTGGAGTCTCCCATTGTTAAAAACCTTAAACTGGAAAAATCCCATATGATGTTATGCTGCATCTTCTTCTCTTCATTTTATTATGGCAATCCATGGCTGTCCATCTTTAGGTAATTTGACCACCTGGTACGTTAACTTTAACTCTTTTAATTATGGTTTGCGAAGGTATCTGCACGAGGTTTGTCAACCACCAGTTGTCCACCGCAATTTCAAATCCGCAAACATACTACTTGATGATGAAATCAGTGTACATGTTGCTGATTGCGGTTTAGCTTCTTTATTATCATCTGATTCAGCAAGTCAGGTAAAGCGATACCCTCTGATCCATGATGCTTTATTGTTACTGGTTCATCATAACTCGGGTACCTGTTAGGCTGGAAAAACATGCTGGTTTCTGTGCTTCTTTAATTATTGCACCAACAAAAGATAAGGTGGAGACATTTCATGGGTCTCGAAGAAAAAATGTTTTGCTTTAGTTGTTTACAATCAACTGATCTGTCTATTCGTTTCTCGACCAATATTAAGTTTTTCATTCCTGAGCGCCCATCAGGGTTGATTGATCAGACGATTAGGATTGTCTAACTGGGGCATGCGTATTATACCGAATGATGTCTCTTGTCTAGTTCAGACAAATTAAATTTATTGAACTCCTCCTGAAATCAATAACTATAGTTCAGGCTTCTCTACCTTCTGTAAATATGAAAAACCATTCATGCTGTACTGAAAATGGACGCTCAATCCCTTGCAAAATCGATTTCGATCAATGTTTTCAGACTAGCTTAAAGTGGAAAAAATCTCCAAGACTATCAGGCTCAAACCTGATTTTTTTCTGTTCTTTTAAGCTTCAGGGTTATGATCACTAATAGTGGCTATTGCTTTTTCAGTTACCAGAACAACTCTCAGCTAAAGGTTATAATGCTCCTGAATTTGAATGGGGAACTTATACCTATCAGAGTGACGTTTTCAGCTTCGGAGTTGTAATGCTAGAACTCCTCACAGGGCGGAAAGCCTATGACAGGTGATAACCCTGGTTCACTATCCAGATCACACCCAGTTCTTAAACAGAACACCTAATATCTTCCAAACACTTTTATAGGTTACAACCTCGAGGGGAGCAATTTTTGGTGAGATGGGCAATACCTCAACTTCATGACTTCGATGCATTGTCTAAGATGGTAGATCCTTCTTTAACTGGAGCTTATCCTGCCAAGTCTTTGTCACGTTATGCGGACATTATTTCGCTGTGTGTTCAGGTAAACATCCCAGGACCTTCATCTTTTTGTTTTATCAATCAGGTTTTGTTATGTCATCTATTTTTCCGTGCGAAGGTGCAAATCTCTTGCTTCATAGGTTGCTAAAGCTAAGTTTGCCCACCATGTGAATATGCAACCTCTTTTACATTTCTTGCAAAATCCCTAGTGGGGTGTTACTATTCAAGATGCTGCTAGAAACACCTGAAGATTGGATCTCTGTTCTTTAGCGCCCTCCTTAGTCCTTGCACAGAATTACCCTGTTCTACATCCATGATTCTGGAATACAGTGATAGAATTTGCTGACAGTAAAGATGCTGATTTCTCTATCTCTAGCATCCCTTCAGTCAGCAGGGTCATATTTTGCAATTTCATTATAACCAAATGAACCACCAAATGTATGATATTGTTTATTTAGCTATGTAAGTAAACTAAGATTACTCTCGTCTATACTTTGCAGGCAGAGCCAGAATTCCGTCCACCTATGTCTGAAATAGTCCAAAATCTTGTACATTTAATACAGCGAGAATCCTTGACCAAGAAGTCGTACGAGGACTAACTCTACATTACTGGTTCGTCAGCTCAAAAATGGCAAAGTGAAATTTTAATCTGTCAGCGCGAACAGAGGAAGGTCACTCCGATAGGTGGTCCCATGTCCATAGTAGATGACTCTGCAAGCTAAACAATATTGTTGTTCAACGGAGGCTGCAAGATAATTTATGAGATCATTCAAGAACCCAAGTTAGACCTGTGAGATTTGTCATTTCCCGCAAGATTTTTCGTGTGGTGTGCCCCATTCTGCTCAA
Source organism: Papaver atlanticum (assembly GCA_023531105.1). Lineage (NCBI taxonomy): Eukaryota > Viridiplantae > Streptophyta > Magnoliopsida > Ranunculales > Papaveraceae > Papaver > Papaver atlanticum. The sequence continues at coordinate 20,244,379 of JAJJMB010007708.1, forward strand.
ACGAGGCGGTAAGGATGGTTATTTTGTTACAGAACACAATGTATTACAAGTACTAATTGTAATTGATTTTTTATTAATAGCAAATTCTTTTTAGGTGTAATTATGCCAAGTCGAATTTCTCTTTATCTTTGCATTAGAAAATAGAATAACTATAGTGCCTTCTACTTTAGTGTCTTCTAGTTAGTGGTTTTAGCTTTCAAATTAAATAGAATAAGGGCAGTGGCCTTGTAATTTACAGTAATTCTAATTTAGTGTTTGCCAAAAATGAACTTTTAATCATTGATGTTAGGTCTTGACTCTTGACCAGTTGACTGGTTATTAACACTAGTCTTTTTTTTCAATTTTCTTAGGCTTTCTATGAGACAATGTAGGGCTCCCTGTATTAAAAGTAGACAGGTTAATAACTCCAAACCAATTAAGACCTCCTTCTTTTGAGCTACTTGAATCCTCGTCTACTGATCTCGGGTGATGTTGATTCTCGCATATTCAAGGCAGATTCTTGTCGATTTAATTTCTGAAGTTTATTTAAGGAAAACAACGGTTTCTCTTCATGTTATTATCAAGGAACTAGCTTGAAACCGTGCTACGCACCGGGACTGCTGGAATTTCTTACATCCTCAGTTCATGTTTACTGAGGCGGGGCTTCACCCCGCACCCGTCCTAATAAGAGTTCTAATAAGCTTATAGAATTACTATCCAACAGATTGACAATTAATAGTTAAAACTTTATAATAATCAAATATATAATATTATTATGATTTGAAGATCTAACATGGTTTTGAAAACTAATTTCATGCAATATAATAAAATAATAATCAATTTTACAAATAAACTAAATATTTTAAGCTATAAATACATAATTGATTTATTTATTTTTTAGTATTTAACCCGTGCTTCGAACCGGGTACGACAAAATCGATCCTCAGTTTGGCGAAGCCCCGCACCCGTCCAAGAAGGGATCTCAATTAACAACTGCAGTGTACCATGAAAACACCAATTATCATTTTTTTTTTTTTGAAGCAATCATTTAGTAGATTAACAATCGGAACCAAATTATTCACCAATTACATATTGTTTAAATTGTTGGAGATTAAGAGATTTCTCTTAAATAAAATACTTTTGAAAAATATACCGACCTTTGAAATCATTAAGTAGTTCATTACATTACATGTATCAGTACTATTGGTAGTTAACTGAAACATCACACTTTCTATACAGTTGTATCAATATCTGATATTGGAGGCACTAAAAAAACACACGATATTAATATAAAATTGATTGAAAACTCTAAATGGTGCACAACATATGAATTGTTTCCCGTCAAAGAAAATGTTATCATGGAAATGCATTGATATATCTTTCTTCGAAAATCATATATTTGTGTTAAGAATTAAGGGACCAACTCAACTGCTCTTCCAGGCTCCAACTTCTTATAGTTAAATGAAAAATCACATTCATTAGCCATTATATAGGCATCGATATCTAAAGTTAGAGACACTAAAAAGTCGTGATATTAATATAAAATAGATTGTCAACTCTAAATAGGGCAAAGCATATGAAGTGCTTCTCGTCAAAGAAAATGTAATTAAGGAAACGTACATATATATTTTTCTTCAAAAATCATATACTTGCGTTAAAAATAAAGCGGCTAACTCAACTGTTTTTCTAGGCTCCAACTTCTTGTAGTTCTTGTAGTTGAATGAAAAATCACACATATTATGTAGTTGTGTTGATATCTGACATTAAAGACACTAAAAATAACACGATATTAATATAAAACATATTGCCAACCCTAAATAGTCCAAAGCATACAAAGTGCTTCCCGTCAAAGAAGTAATCAAGGAAATGTCATCAGTCATTATATGGGCATAGATATGTGATATTAGAGACATTAAAAAAATCATGATATTAATATTAAATAGATTGCCAGCTCTAAATAACGCAAAGCATATGAAGTGCTTCCTGTCAAAGAAAATGTAATTAAGGAAACACACATATATATTTTTCTTCAGAAATCGTATACTTGAGTAAAAAATCAAGCGGGTAACTCAATTGTTTCTCTCGGCTCCAACTTCTTGTAAGTTGAATGAAAAATCACACATATTATATAGTTGTGCTGATATCTGACATTAGAGACACTAGAAATAACACGATCTTAATATAAAATAGATTGCTAACCCTAAATATCGCAAAGCATGTAGGGTGCTTCCCGTCAAAGAAATAATCAAGAAAATGCACTGATATATCTTTCTTAAGAATCATAAGCTTGCATTAGGAATCAAGCATCCAACTCAAGTTCTCTTCGAGGCTCCAATTCCGTATAGTTAAATAAAAAATCAGACTCATTATATGGTTGTATCAATACCTGATATTAGAGACATTAAAAACACACACGATATATAACATAAAAATAGCTTGCAAATTCTAAATAGTGAAAAACAGATGAAGTACTTCCAGTCAAAGAAGTTGTAATCAAGGAAATGCACTAATATCCCACTATGACCCTGTTTGAATAGTTTTCCAATTCTAGATGGTACAAAACAGATGAAATGCTTCCCGTCAAAGAAGTTGTAATCAAGCAATGAACTAACATCCCACTAAGACTCTGTTTGAATACTCGTGATTGTTACTTTAACCGCAAGGATTGTCCACTAATTAATGATTGGAGTACCTTTATTGGCAAAGGGGATCTAAATTGTATTGGTTAATTAAATAATTTGGTTGTTGGATTTTTAGTGATGCATATAGCTAATTTTATTATGTATGTGGCTTGGAACAAAACATAAAACTCTCTTGGAATTGAGCGATTAAAGGGACATTTTTTTTTACATCAACCGTAGGTCAAGTTAACGAAGTGCCGTTACAGCATGATCTATTAAACAAAGAAATTTCATGCGTATATCCTGTTCGAGGAAGACAAAGAATAATAAGAATAGGTTTCACAAATATTATAATTCAATAATCTAGCAGAACCCCATCAAAAATATCAGAAAATTTTATAAATGAAAGCCAAGAGAGAATAGAATGCTCTGAGGACAATAACTTAACAATGTTGTTTGGGATTTACATCCATCCTTATTCCTATTTCCCTATTTCATATTAACATTTATCCTTTTGTCCCTACATTGAATTGAAAATGATGGACGGGGCCAGTATCATCCTGGTTTATAATTATACATTCACTACTACATCATCGAAAACACTTGTACATGTTTAGAGAATATATCTAAGATGACAAAGAGAATTATTCATTTTACAAATGTCCATGTCGGTGTCCTTAATATAGACCTTTGAGACTCGGCTGCAAAGAAAACAATGAGAATTGAGAAATGAAATGGAATTAAATTGCTTTGTGTGGCAACAAAATATAACAAAGTAATGGAAAGATTTTTCTTCCCTAAATTAATTCGAAAATACAAGGTAAGAAAAGATTTTTTTTAACATACTAAATATTTAAGCTAGCCGTTTGGGATTCTTTTACCCTAAGTAGACCTCTAAAGATTTTTTTGCCCTAAGTTTTTTTTAGATATTTTGAGTTTTATAAACACTAATTTAAAATTTTCTTTCCATATATAATTACAACTGTTGAAAAAGATTACGTCATTAATATGTATGCATCGTTCCATAAATGCTTCAAAAAATAAATCGTTCCATAAATATAATAGGTGTAAATTACTAATTTTAAAGAAATTAAGCTAATAGTTACATAAAGTCTAAAGTCGCCAACATTTTGGTTAACTATGTTGATTCTAACAGAGAGTTATCTAATTTAAACCTACTCACATTTCCATCCTCCCTCCTCTAACATGAGAAAAGATTTTTTTACACCTAATGGAGTAAATTTAAGCAAATTTAAGCCCGAAAGTATCAAATTATTAGAAATCCATTTGCAGCGTGCATATAAAACTTAGGTAATGCCAATTCTCAAAAAAAATCCAGATGAAAAATTAGTAATAGGGTGTTCTTAATAAAAATCAAAATATTACCGAACCTAAGTAGGGAAGTGATGGATTGATGGGTTGCCCCTGCATCAGGAAGTGATGGATGAAATTGGTTATGTTTCTTCTCCACCATGATCCAAACCATTATTCCTTGATTGCTCATCCAGGATACTCCTCAATTCCCTTGTAGGATTCAAAGAGCCTGCCAGACTTCTGGATGAATAGCTATACACTAAATTGGAACATCACCAGTATCTGAGACGGTAGCTGAGACACCTCCATAAGAAAATGGACATCAAAGTATCCTTTCCCAGCAGGTGCTTGCACAAAGACATGTGAATCACAGGGATATACCAAACATAAAAGTAAAGGGATTTACCAAATTGAGACTTTGATTAACACCACATGTTTGGAATGTCCCGTCGATGTCATCGGCATAACACATATGATTCGTCGAATACAAATTATAAGCACCGTTTAGTTAACCATCACTGCACCCTTCTTAGGCCAAAACCTAGAATTTGTGTCAAGCAAATGATACCAACAACACAAAAATACAACTATCATTATAATGAATAGGTGTGTCCCTCCTTCCCAAAATTTATCATTTTTAGATCATGAACACGTGAACTGCAGTAACCATTATGAACAAATAATTTCAATGAACTAAACATTTGTGCGAACTCAAAATATCATACCGTGAACAACATTACAAAAAAATAACAACAAAACGATTAAACACCTACTTTTGCTATACATATTTTATTTTGAGAAAATCATCATAACAAAACAGAAAATGAAGAAAACAAAATAAACAATCTTACATCGCATCTTCATAAGCTAAACCCCACTACTGCACACCACAATTTTCCTCCACAAATTTTAATCAAAATTACTCCAACATATCAGTTACCTGCTCTCAGCATAATTAATTGTTTGTAGGCATCTCCTCAACCCCGCAGAAAATAACCAATAACAATTTCTATGTGTAAAATGCACCCACAAATAATCATGCTTACCCCATTCTAATGAAATTATTATGGAATTGCTCTCGCACCTGAAACATAGAGATAGTCAACAAACAAACTATAACCTTAGCAGAAACCGAATTGAGACCTAAATAGAAATTGGTACTTAAATTTCACCTTTCAAATAGACACTGTTGATGAGATGTCGACTTCCTAAACCACCTTTCCAAACTAAATATTTTGATTTTTCTGAAAAGATCAAACCCATAAACATCATGGACTATATTGAAAATGGGTAAGAAACATACCACCAGTAAAAACTTAATATTGACCTCCCATCACCGCAACCTATTGATTACATGCATAACAAACAATAAAAATAGATTAGATAACAAAATCCTAGATTGTAAGAAACCGAAAAAAAAAAAGGAAGAAAAAAACCCGAAAAGAAAAGTAACGTGCAAACAATGAGGTTTGACTTTCGCTTGAATTATTTATATTCAGTCACCAAAACTAAATTTCGATAAGAAATTACTTTTATTAAGAAACAATATCAATCAATATCTTAAAGGAAGAAAATTAGGCAAATTATTTTCATAATTTATTAATTAACATATTAGTATTAATTAAAAGATTTTTAATAATAATAGTAGCGACAACTTGATAGTAGTATTATTAAAGAGATTATCTGCATATTGATATTTTTTTCCTCCAAATAACCGTGTGTATATTAAAGGCATACCATTTTTAAGACCATATTAATATTAATATATATATATTTTTATCCCATTGAAATGGATAAAATCTTTGAAATTATTTTCTGTATCAGATTTATGAAGATGCTTGGATTTTTTGTCAGTTTTTAACGCATAAACATGTCTGGATTTTCTAGTCATTTATTATTAATCCTAAAAATTAATATAGTCATTTCTAGATTTTTTTTCCTTATAAAAGATTCAAAAATATAAATATTATTATTTTATTCCATAAATATGTTGAATTGATCTTTTTTGATTTCAGACATAAATGTACGAAATTAATATAATAGTTTTTTTATTTTCTGGATTTTTTATAATAAATAATTGAATTAATATAGTAGTTTTGTTTTTATGATTTTTTATAATCATAAATTTCCGAAATTAATATAGTAGTTTTCTTTGTCATTTTTAGATTTTTTTCCGTATAAAAGATTCAAAAAATATAATCTTATTATTTTATTCCATAAATATGTTGAATGGATTTTTTTTATATTTTAATCATAAATGTCCGAAATTAATATAATAGTTTTCTTTGCCATTTCTAAAAAAAAATTCTTATAAAAGATTTAAAAAATATAAATCTTATTAGTTTATTCCATAAATATGTTGAATTGATTTTTTTTTATTTAAGTCATAATGTACGAAATTAATATAGTAGTTGTTTTTATTTTTTTGATTTTTTATAATAAGAAATTATAAATGATTCAAAAAATATAAATCTTATTATTTTATTCCATAAATACGTTGAATTGATTTATTTTTTTTAATCATAAATGTCTGAAATTAATATAGTAGTTTTCTTTATTTTCAGGATTTTCACAATAAATACATGAAATTAATATATCAATTTTCTAAATAATGAGGGCCGTCCGTCGTGTGAGTCCCAACCACCCACCCAATCCACATCGCACATTGTCAGATCAATGCACCATATCTCACGAAATTTCATCCGACGAATACGAATGGTTTTTCTCCGAGCCAATGAGAACGCGCGGTTACGCTCACCAACCAATAGGAGAGAGGATAAGCTCCACCAGTGCTACTTTTATTTTGGAGTGAGGGATGGTATTGAGTTTTTAGGTTGTTGATGTGTCAGGGAGCATTTTGAAAACTGGGTTTTGGTTGAATGTCATTTTCTTTATGCTCTTGTATGTGGATTTTCGGTCGACTTGGATTCATTTAAGTCTTACATTCTTTGAATTGCAGTGCTTGATTCGAACTTAGTGATACCATTCTACAGTTTCCTACAGTTGATTTGATGTACTGAGCTCGGAGAAAGCGACCCTCCTACAGCCGGGACATCAGGGGTTAGTCCAGATTTGGGACATGACGTGTCACAATCTTAACGGTAAAGAGGGTAATAACTCTAGCATTGTGATTGGTAGTGGGAGTGAAGATAGAAATGATCCAAGGTCTGGATTGATTGTCCTAGAAGTGGCCTATGTTAGTTGTCCCGGTATAGAGTTTTCCCAGAGAAAGTGTTTTACTAAATTTGTACATACGTATGCAGTGGCAATGGTGCTTTGCAGGGGCACAGTGATTCTAGTTCTTATATCTGGGATCAATGACAATGGTGCTTTGCAGGGGCACAGTGATTCTAGTTCTTATATCTGGGATAAATATCACCGTGTTTTAAGAAAAGACGTTTCTAGGGAAACTAAAAAACAGTGCAGGACGATGCAAACTGCAAGGCCATCTAAATGGGCCCGAGACCTCAGGTCCAAATGTTGAGTAAAACGATGTTACATATAAAAAGCAGATATCACTGTGCCACATTGTGTTGCGACACCAATACCAATTGCTCTATCATTCCATATTTACTAAGTATCTGTTTGAGTTATCCGTTAGCTCTTTCTTAGATTCATGTTTAAGTTATCCGTTTAACACTCATTCACTGAACGAGAGACCGAGTGAAAGAGTGTCTTGTGACCATGGGAGTCTAAATTAATAGACTAAACGGCTATCCAAGCGACTGAACATATGCCTCCTCATAGGTTTTTTTTTTTTTTTTGATAATAAAACATAATTGTAGGTCTTGTATCCAAGAGTTTTAAATTAATAAAACTCTTAAAAATAGGTTTGAGAGGCAGATCTTCAGCCACTCAATTTATTTGTTTTTTTCCAAACGGCCGAAAATCAGCCATTTTGTGTCCACTTTCTCCCACTCATTCGATCCAATGAGTGTATGAGTGAGTATTCTCACTCCATAGTAACACCTAATTTGAGAAAATCTAGTGATAGTGATACTCATTCATATTAAATGAGAAACTCACTCCATAGCCCTTGCTCTTAGAAGTAGCCTTATGTAGTTTGCTAGGTATTTCTTTAGTTAGTTGATTTGTTTTTTATATGAACTTGTTGTAGAGCTATTTTTTTTCGTTCAATGTATTTCATGGTGGTTAATCCCCGACAAAAGGATTTAAGGTGGTTGATATCTAGTCAATTGATCATATCTCTATTTTTAGTGTTAGTATCATAACATCTGGTATATGACCCTATCAACCATAGTTGCTCATCTTCACAGATGAATACGGGTTGCTCATCTTCTTCCTCAACTACAGACGAATCCGGGGGAGGGGGGGGGGGGGATGTTGTCCACAACCGTACATCTAAAACTGAATCAACTGGTGTGCTAATTAGTGAGAGTTAGACCAACTTAAAGTTCCCATATTTAGTGGTACCGTTCCGAAAGGTTTATTTTTAAGGAAGAACATTATTCCACATTATTTGTTGTACAAGAACATAAGAAGGTGCCAATGCCTGCAGTTCATCTCGAAGGAGACGCAATCTCATGGTATCGTTGGATTACTACCCCTTAACCTGGACGCAATCCTCTCGTAATATACAGATTCGTTTTACTTCTTGGAAATATATTGATCCATGTAGCAGCTTGTCCAAGCTAGTGAAAACAAGTATGATTCGTGAATAGATTACTGAATTCGAAAAGTTATTAAATTTTGTGATTTATATGTTTTTTTGTTGTAACCAATAAAATCCGTAAATGATGTCAAATTTGTATGTCAAGTAGACTGCATTTTTTTTATGTTGAAAAACATAATATTTTATGGCTCTTGAAGACAGTAAACATGGTACAACCTTGTATTATCAAAATTTCAGATATTACCATGAGTATATGTCTGAATTAATCGGGTAATACTTTACGAAACTTGTTTTCGTATATGAGATGACAATATTTCCGTCACAATCAAGGGGAGACTATATGGTACTAGAAGTTGGTGTTCATTAACTTCAAAGTTATATCAATTTCTCCCATCCTAATCAAATTGAAAAATGTTGCCATTAAATAGGCATGAAAATATCTCATTTAGCTTTTCCATAAATGATGGTAGTTTGTGAACCACTCTGCAGAAGAATATTGACAAATGAGACTGGTAAGCACAAAATCCAAATTATCCTGGATTCAAATCTCTTGAATAACGTAATATTTGGATCCAAGACGTAACACCTTAAAATTATATGTTGGTGTATGAGAAATATGATGGTCACATAGGAATATAACATTTTTTAACGAGACAACTCCTCAAAAACATTTAATTTAAAAATGTTGATATTGTGCTCTCTTTTTTCTTCGTCCAGATTTTTTCTCATTGGGTTTTACTGGCAAGGTTTTAGTGAGGCAATTAATTGAACATGGTGGTCATACATCGGGAGTTGTATCAATTTTGTTGGACGAAATCAACATAGCAATCCCTTAGGAATTTGGATGTCATTCCGATCCACATAAGGTATAACCACAGATACAGTTTTGTTAACTTACGGTAATGTATCAATATCTTGACCATTTATTGAAGAAACTACATCAACTAATTCTGCAAATCATCTCCGAGAAGTTAACAATTCATCATACAAGTCCTCGATGTATTAAAAGAAGCATGAAGAATCGAGAACGCTACTATTAAAAAACTTTATTAACTAGAAATTTCTTAATGAATGAAGAACAATCTTCTGCATCCAAGAAATTCCGCATCGAAATTGGGAAGTCTCGATTCAAATATTTCCAAGCCAAGGTTTAAATGAGATACTTATCAAGGGGAGCAACATAGTAAAAGGTATTTAACTGGACTATCACATTGTACATTTTTCCCTTGTGAAGGTTTTGTCTCTCTGGGTTTTCCTTTGTCAAGGTTTGAGGCAACATATGCATGTCCAACTCTGTTCCAAGTTTACTCACAATTCTACTCTTTTTCCTTTGATCAGGTTTTGACCTTTGGGATTTCCTGACAAGGTTTTAACGAGACAGTTAGCTTAGACATTATGGTCATCACGGAGAGTATTACAAATGTGTATTGTACGGGTAATATCTGAAGTTATACGTTTATTTACTAAGATGCCCACATGTCTAGTTCCGTACAAATAGATGCTTTATTCTTCTGTTTCTATAAAGATTAATTGAATTATCCCTCTTCTTCTCCTTTTTATTTTATTTTTTTTATTTCATAATATTTCTGATTATTTATTTAGTTTTTTCCAATTAAGACAATAGTCAATTTATTTTATATACGATTTATTTTCTTAAAAAAGTGGTTTATATCCCTAAGGTTATATTAAAGTTTAAATCCTTACATGCTCGTGCAGTTAGGAAAAGAAAGAAAGAAAAGTCCCCCACCTAGATGTTGACGAGTTTCGAACGAGTTTCAAACTCAGGTTGCTGGTATCATCACCCAACGAACTTACCACTGTTTTATGATACTATTACTAATGTAAATGGTGAAATTTGGATAAGGGGCAAACGTGTCATTTCAATCCTATAGACAGAATTCAACTCTCACGGGAGAGATTAAGCCCTTGGCCCTAAAGGCATCCTTAGCCACGATTTCTAGTATACGTCCCCGCGAGACACTGCTGGTCGTGATGCCGTGATTCCTAGCGCACATCCTCGACGATATACTGCTGGTCACGTAGGTTCTGTAGAGCGTAAAACGTCCCAACCTGACTTATGAACCAGAACAGCCACAATTCCAGCATGTCTTCGCGAGACGCAGCTGATTGTGATGCCATGATTCCTAGTATACATCCTCAACGAGATGCTGCTGGTCATGTAGGCTCTGTAGATGCGTAAATACGTCCCCGACGGACTTATGACCCAGAGCGGAGATTTGCGTATCTCCTATAAGCACGACTCACCCTATTTGAGATCAAGGACTGATTCCTAGTACATCATCGCGAATACACTGGTCATGTTTGCTCTAGGCTCTAACTCGACTTACTGAGGTTTCCGAATAACTCCTAGGACATCCCCGCGAGATACACTGGTTATTCTGCCTCCGGGCCCTTTCGACAGACTCTTACAACATCCTTTAGGGATACACTGGTCTTGTTGGCCCATCATATGGACACACAGTTGATTCCTAGCACATCTCTGCAAGATACGCTGGTCAAATACAAGTGAGCCAAAGTCTCGCAGAGGAATTAATTGGGCGCACAAAGCTTTTTTTCTCTCTCTCAGGACGAGTCCCAGCTGACCATAGAGAAATTCTGATCCGTTTATAAAATCTTCTTAGAGATTCAAATCTCTCTGCAAAATCACAGAGAGATTCAAATCTCTTCGCAAAATCTCGGAGAGACTCAAATCTCTCTGCAAAATCTCGGAGAGATTCACGGCACACGCCTTACCTAGGGCTCAAGCCTATTTCTCATCCTCTCAAACACACTCATGGCTAGTAAATTGAGCATGAACTATACATGTCTATCCAAAAACGTGGATAAGCTCTCTTGAGCTCCGCATGCTCAACAAAGGGATCCACAAACATAATATGGTCTTCACATGACATATGTGACAGGCCATGGAGAGAGGGAGATCAGCCTCAGCTCCTCTCACACTCTGCACACGATTCCTGAGGAATTCCATGCCTTTTCACGTGACTCATCCTAGTCATTCTCACAAATCAGAGAACATCTCTCTATCTTGGCCAACTCGGCTAAAGAGAATATTTCTCTCTCAATTTATCATCACAAAGGCTGACTCAGCTTCACACAAATTGGGGGGATATCAATTACGATTTTGGTTTGGCGGTCTACGGCACGTGTGAGGAATACCCGGCTTATTTCTCACCGCAAAAGAGAGTAAAGGCGGTGGAATAATGAGATAAACTCAACCTAGTTTATCCCTATTCCTGAAGAGATGGGAGAATTGCTCCGCACGGCACGGAAAGCAATCCTTATCTTCACCGACCTTAGATTAGAGAATTCAGCTATAAATAGGTCCTCTATTTTTCCAAGCTATGATCAACTTTCTCATAATCTCTCAGAGCAATAACTTTTTCTTTGATCTCTCTCTCTTCATATGCTTCCCTCCCTAAGACCAGCCCTAATCCTTCTTTCCTATGACTGAAGCAGCCTTTGAACGACCACTGTGCGTGGTTTAGGCGAAGACTGTTCGTGCTCAACCTCCCGTAACTCACTTTCAGAAACCCTAGAATCCCACTTCTAACTTCTCTCAGATTTTAGGTAACTACATTTTTGGCGACCACAATGGAGGTTGTCCACTCAGTCATAGTTCCAAATCAATTCCAGATCGTATTCATCAATCTTAATCATGGTCACTATCAAGATGGGATGCTTTACCAATTCTAATGGAAAACGATCTATGAAAACTAGATCTGATCAAGACAAGGAAAAGCGAGGCCCTCGTCCCCGATTTCTTGATCAACCCCATAATCTAGAGGAAGACGAGATCCAGGAAGCACCTCCCCAACTGCAAGATGGTACAACGTCCACAACAGATACTCTTGAAATAGTAAATGTCGGAACTAAGGAATCTCCCAGATCTATACCTATCAGTGCGTCCCTGTCACTAGAAGAACGTCTACTATTGGTAACTTTGCTCAAGGAATACCAAGATATTTTTGCTTGGACTTATGAAGAAATGCCAGGGTTAGATGAAAAATTGATAACGCACCATCTTCATATAAGTCTTGGATCTAAACCAGTGAAGCAGCATCCAAGGCACTTTAGACATGAAGTAGAAGAACAGATAAATTTGAAGTACAGAAACTGCTCACAGCCGGGTTTATCAAACCTATCCAACATCCTACCTGGTTAGCGAATGTTGTACCAGTCAAGAAGAAAAATTTGAAAATCAGGTGTTGCGTAGACTTCCGGGATCTAAATAAGTGTTGCCCGAAAGATGATTTTCCATTACCAAATATCGACATGCTGGTGGATTCCACTAGCGGACATGCCATGTTCTCTTTTATGGACGGCTATAGCGGGTATAATCAAATAAAAATGTTCGAGGGAGATGCCGAGAAAACTGCGTTCCGCACTCCTATTGGGAATTTTTATTACATCGTCATGCCTTTTAGACTTAAGAATGCAGGAATCACTTACCAAAGAGCAATGACAACAATCTTTCATGACATGATACAGAAATTTTTTTGAAGATTATGTTGACGATGTGGTTGTCAAATCAAAAACCAGAGCGTCCCATTTTGAAATTCTCCGACAGGTTTTTGAAAGATGCAGGAAGTACAATCTTCAGATGAACCCCTTAAAATGCGCTTTCGGGGTCTCTTCTGGAAAGTTTTTAGGGTTCCAGGTGACGGGGAAAGGAATTAAAGTTGATCCCAGTAAAGCTCAAGCGATAGCCACTATGACCCCGCCGCAAACAGCGAGAGAACTTAAAAGTTTCATGGGGAAAGTTTCATACATTCGGCAATTCATTCCAAGATTGGCCAAGTTTGTAGCTGCCTTTGTTCTTCTGCTTAAAAAGGATGCTCAATTCAAATGGACTTCATCTCAACAGCACGCCTTTGAACAGATTCAGCGATTGTTACTCTCTCCTAATGTTATGAAAGCCCCACTGCAGGGACGACCATTACTCCTATATACGGCTTCGGGTGATAAAACAATTGGAGCCTTGCTCGCTCAAGAGGATGATGATGGGACCGAACACCCAGTTTACTATATCAGTCGTACGTTGAAAGAAGCAGAGCTGAGATATCCAAAGGTAGAAAAGGCGTGTCTATCCCTGGTATTCGCTACCCAAAAGCTCAGACATTATTTATTGGCAAACAAAGTCACGCTTATTACCAAAACAGATCCCATACGATTTCTATTGGCGAAACCTATTCTCTCTGGAAGGATGGCCCGATGGTTATTACCGATGTCTGAATTCGACATAGATTGCATTAATCCGAAAGCAATAAAAGGGCAAGCCGTAGCAGATCTCCTAGCAGCTTTTCCAGGACAGGATACTACCTCATTACATGAAGACGTACCTGGAGAATTCCCAGAGATCTCTTTAGTAAAAGGTGATGAATGACTCCTCTACTTTGATGGGACAGCCACCCCTAACACTGGAACATGAGGAGTTGGTATCGTTTTGGTATCCCCAACTGGAGAGATATTTTCACACTCATTCAAGATTGACTTTAAATGTACCAACAACTCGGCCGAATATGAAGCATTCCTGATAGGATTGTCATGTCTCGAAGTCAGAGGTGATTTCTAAATAAATTATAAACCAAATGAATGAGTTGTACTCGTTAAAGGAGATTACATTGGCGCCATATAGAGCCGAAGCACAAAAGCTCCTATCACATTTTTCTGAAACAGTCATGATTCACGTGGGGCGAACAGGTAATAGTCATGCTGACTGTCTTGCTACCTTGGCATCAAAACTCAAATTCGAAGGAGCTGAGAAGACTTTCACTGTTCAGAGGCGTACTCTCCTTTCAACATGGATTGAGCAAGACACTGATGAGAATAACAACTGGATATCCTCAATAATTAAGGAACTTAACAAACCAACGCACGAGAAAAAGGTTCATCTCAAAGAACTGAAGAATTTCTTCATGCATCACGACGTATTGTATCGCCGGAATCCTGACTTGTCTTTATCAAGATGTGTTGGAGAAATAGAAGTACAACAACGATTAGAGATGGTTCACAAGGCGATATGTGGTCAGACATTAGATATTACCCTATATAGAAGGCTTCAACGTCTGGGTTACTACTGGCCTACCATGGAAGTTCAAGCCCGAGCACTTCAAGGGGCCTGTCCTGATTGTCAGGCGCCTCCTCATCAAGACGAAGCATTTGTTATCAATGATAGTGAAGATTGGCTAGAACCCTTTATCCTTTATCTCCGTGATAATGTCTTACCTTCAGACAAACGGGCGGCCGCTAAACTTTCCATGAGGGCCAAGAGATTTCTTTATCATAATGGGATTTTGTATCAGAAACGTTTCAGAGGAGATTTATTACGTTGCTTGGGAAAAAATGAAGCAGATATTGTCCTCAAGGAAGTCCACGGGAATGAACATAAGGGAAAGAGAAGGTTGTTTCTTCAGGTACACGGAAAGTATTATTGGCACACAATGGAAGACGACGCTGCGTCTTTCGTTCGAAAATGTTATAAGTGTCAGACTCATGCCGATTTGATCCATGCACTAAGCGTTCCCCTGCATTCCGTCAGTAGTCCTTGGTCATTTTACAGTTGGGGACTTGATTTGATTGGCAAAATTAACCCACCTTCTTCGTAACAGCATGAGTACATAATAACGGCTACAGAGTACTTTACCAAATGGGTAGAGGCTATCCCTCTTAAAAGTACAAAAGGGGTTACAATCGCAGAGTTTTTCAAGGAGCACATAATTTGCAGGTTCGGTGTCCCTAAGTATATCATATCGGATAATGGAACCCCGTTTGCTAATCAAAAGGTTTATGATATGCTTCAGGAATATGGTATAAAGCATATCTTTTCCACCCCTTACTATCCCCAAGGACACATATTGGCCGAAAGTACTAACAAGACATTGATTCGTATTCTTAGTCGAACCGTGCATGATAACTCTAGGTATTGGCATGAGCAATTACCGATGGAATTATGGGTGTATCGGGCTGCCTAGTAATTCTACAGGTGTGTCTCCTTATTCCTTGGTCTACGGAATAGATGCAATTCTACCTGTGGAAATTAAGATTCAGTCAGCTCGAATTGCTATAGCAAGCGAAGTTCAGTGGGACGCGACTGAGGCATCGCTCTCTCGAATAGCGAATCTGGATACAGTGGACGCCAGACGTGCTAAGGTAGAAGAGCATCTTGCTGTATACAAGCAACGACTTTCGTGCACGTATAATAAAACACTAAGGCCAAGAATTTTCCAAGTTGGGGACTTAGTTTTGATGACAGCAAAACACGTCCGGCAAAATCAATCAGCTCCGAAGTTTCCCCCTAACTGGGAAAGGCCATTTGTCATCTCGAATGCTACAGCTAGTGGGTATTACGAGATAGTAGACATGAATGGCAAGCAGGAAGGTATGGCAATCAATGGAAAGTGGCTTAAGGCATATTTTGTTTAGAATTGAACATCTCCTTTCTTAATAAAGTGTAATTTCACTAGAAAAATTTACAGTATCAGATGGAAGTTTTAAGTAGTGTTATTTTGAATCAAAATCTATTTAGGGAATTGAGATCATTCAAGAGAAGAAAAAAGAAACTCTTTAAAGGAAATCCCCCAACACTTTCTTCTCCCTGCGTGCCCATGTTCCAACCTTCTGCAAATAAGTTGAAACTTTGTTGTCAAAATTCTCTTTCATAAGTCCAAGAGACAATCCTTCCTCGACCAGTTATTGTTCTTCCAATACCAAGACAGGATATGAAAAATCGGGGAACTCTCGAAGAGCTGCATACTCTTTTTGAATGGACTCAAACTTCGAACGCAACCATCCTATGTTGAAACGAACGCCTTCGGAAGAAGAGATCATCTTTTCCCATCTGGATATCGATTCTTTGGTAATCTCATTGAAGGATTTTGAACGCATTTCCTCCACAGTAGACAAAAGTTCGTCCACAAACGTAACAAGAAGGGATATGTGTTTCAAAACCTCAGTAGTAGCAACGTGACCAAATTTTGCCCATATTTCTGAATACAGCAAGGCATGGCGACTGGGAACGCTAAAGCCACCTATAATTTCATAACCAGTGTAAATAGTTTCCATGCTCGGGACGAAGTGAAGACCGCCTGTCAAACCATCACCAGACAACTCGGTGGGTACGGTCGTAAGTGAAGGAGAAATTGGAGCTTTCATGTTAGCTTCAGTGTATTCCAAAGGACGAGGGTTACGCTCTATGATCTGACTCGAATTCACGGTAATTCCTATTCCACTACCAGTTTCGATTCTCTCCTTTGCATTAGCAACCTGGTGTTATGAAGAGTATTAGATTCATAATATAAGATTATAAATGGAAAATCAATTGAAAGGCATGTTTCCGATTAATCCAAGGAGATCTACTAAAGTCATCATACTCAAGGGATGACATTTAAACATTGGGTCATGTCAGGAGTCCAATAATACAAGGACTCCCTTATCAACTCAGATTACCACACAATGAGGAGCGAGGAATTGGAAGACTGAAATCGAAAGTGTATGCCTAATTGGTTAGCCTAATTGAATCAGAATCAAGTTATTCCTTTTGCATTGGCTAGATTTTTCTATTTCTTTCCATAATTGGGGTCGAGGTTTCGAAGCCGAATATGTATGGACGACTACTTGGAGCACTTTAAATCTGGCTTTATCACTGAAGAACTGAAAACTCGAGCTCGAATGAAGCAAGTGCTCGTGAAAAAAATCGCAAGACCAACCTGGAGTTTATCGTAGCATTCTTCCAGGATAGCTTGGCAAGAAAGAGTTCTGGTTCGCCTTCCCGGGGACTGTGGCATATATTCGAGATCACTTGCTTGAGCGTTATATGGTTTACCAGAAATACATATTCTGTCAGAATGTGAAGCAACAAAACGAGAAATAGTGAATTAAGAGTAGGGATGTAAATCTAGCCAGAAGATTTGCGTTTTACAGCTGAGATAACAGAATTTGCGGGTTTCATTGAACTCTGGTAAGAATGGGCGGAATCGCTGCTACTGTTAACATCACTGGAAGTCACAACGTTGAGCGTGTTTGAAGACATGATGGAAGTTTTAGTCAAAAGAAGGGATAATGTGAATGAAGTCTGCTTTTCTATAAAAGAAGAAAACGAAATTGTTCATGAAATCCAACTATACATGTGTATATATATGCATGTCACGGCCAAAGATATGGAATTCTAATGGAAATAGAATTCGTGCAAAATGGTGGACCGGTTTCCATGTGTTGTCACACGTCAGAATACTTCTCTTTTTGATTAAACCCCAAGAAGGAAGCCTTGAAGCAAAAGGAAAAGGAATTAGAGCTAAAAGGGAAAATCAAAAGAATTTGGGTCAAATAAGGAAACCAAGGTCTTTTCTCCTTCCAAAATTCCTCCAATCCCTTCCTATGTGTGAGAATAGTTTTCTATGCCAATGTTACGTCACTTATTCTCTCGGAATTTTTCCAGAGGGATCAAAGTCGAAGAGAATTAGGGTTTTGAGGAAAATAGCCCTAATTTGGCTCAAATAAGGAAACCAAGGTCTTTTCTTCTTCTAAAATTTCCCCAATCCGTGGAAAATCCATTTTCATGCATTAGGATGCTATCCTAGGCCAGTGGGACGTGATTTATTCTCTCGGAATTTTTGCAGAGGGATCAATGTCGAAGAGAATTAGGGTTTTGACGAAAATAGCCTTAATTTCAAGAATTTAATGAAAAAAGGATTTATTCTAAAAGAGAGGGGACCGAGCCTCTCCCACTCTCTTGGAAGGTTCTCTAAGCCTCTCTCAATACCTTTTAGCTCATTACTCTTCAACAAAAACGAGCTCATAAGGGATTTTGACCAAAATACCCTTATATTGCGATTTTGAGTATTTTCAAAGAAGAAAGCCTTAATACAGCTAGGGACCGACCAAGCTCTCTTATACTCATTCCAAAGGACTCATACAAGTGAATATTTAGTTCTATAAGTGTTCGAAGAAGAACGGGATTGAAACGGAATCCAGAGAAGCAGAATTTCAGGGAAAATAAAGGAAATCTGGCTCAAAACAGGAAATTCGGGTTCATGATTTCCAAAAGCAGAACAAGAAGCGCCAATCTCTCTTTCAATACGTGACTATGCCTAAGAAAGTTACATGCCTCTCTCATGCTAAATAAAAATCAAGCTCACATTGGTTTTTAACGAAAATACCCTTAGTTTCAAAAGTATGTATTTTCTCTAATAAAAAGGAGCCTGATTAGTACAAGTAATTAAACAAGCTCTCATCACACAAGGTCCCGACCCCACCAGATAGATGCACACCTTCCAAGCCTCGTTAAGCCTCTCCGGAGTGTCTGAAGGAGTCAGACACGGAGAAAAGAGAAATTAGGGTTTAGGTACAGTACAAGCCTGAATTCAGAATTCACATGGGATATGAACTCCATAACTTCAAAAGTAAGTACCTATCTTTTCTCACGGCCCTTCACCAACATCAAATCCATCCAGGAGACCGTTCAAAAATTCTCTCTTCCTCACATACTCGCCTATACAAACTCAGAAGCTCAAGGATGCACAAAGAGAGAAAATTAGGGTTTTAGCCAAGTAAACCCTAATTAACAAATTTCATTCGACATAAATTTTGTTTCATCAAGACTTCATTATTATGTCATTAAAGTCCAACATAAAGTCCCGGGAAATTCCAAGGTCCAGAATCGATTCCAAGATCAGAGTCATAACAATCGAAGGCTAAACATCAATTCGGGGATTCTGCAAGTCTAAAAGGACGAACGAATTATAATTGCGTACGAATGATTTGTTACCATTTATATACTCATCATAGAACAATCAAGGTTCTACTCTGAGTAAGGGAATTAATGTAGATGGTGAAATTTGGATAAGGGGAAAAAGTGTCATTTCAACACTATAGACAGAATTCAACTATCACGGGAGAGATTAATCCCTTGGCCCTCAAGGTATCCTTATCCACGATTTTTAGTATACGTCCTCGCGAGACACTTCCGGTCGTGATGCCGTGATTCCTAGCGCACATCCTCGACGAGATACTGCTGGTCAAATAGGTTATGTAGAGCGTAAAACGTCCCCGGCAGACTTATGAACCAAAACACACACAATTCCAGCATGTCTTCGCGAGACGCAGCTGATTGTGATGCCATGATTCTTAGTATACATCCTCAACGGGATGTTGCTGGTCATGTAGGCTCTGTAGATGCGTAAATACGTCCCTGACGGACTTATGACCCAGAGCGGAGATTTGCATATCTCCTGTAAGCACGACTCACTCTATTTGAGATCAATGACTGATTCCTAGTACATTATCGTGAGATACACTGGTCATGTTTGCTCTAGGCTCCGACTCGACTTACTGAGGTTTTCGAATAACTCCTAGGACATCCCCGCGAGATACACTGGTTATTCTGCCGCCGGGCCCTTTCGACAAAATCCTAGAACATCCTTTCAGGATACACTGATCTTGTTGGCCCATCATATGGACACACAGTTGATTCCTAGCACATCTCTGCAAGATACGCTGGTCAAAGACAAGTGATCAAAAGTATCGCAGAGGCATTAATTGGGCGTACAAAGCTTTTTTTCTTTTTTCTCAGGACGAGTCCCAGATGACCATAGAGAGATTCAGATCCGTTAAGAAAATCCTCGGAGAGATTTTGATCCGTCTGCAAAATCTCAGAGAGATTCAAATCTTTCTGCAAAATCACGGAGAGATTTTGATCCGTTTGCAAAATCTCAGAGAGATTCAAATCTCTCTGCAAAATCACGGAGAGATTTTGACCTCTCTGCAAAATCACGGAAGATTCAAATCTCTCTGCAAAATCACGGAGAGATTCAAATCTATTCGCAAAATCTCGGAGAGATTCAAATCTCTCTGCAAAATCTCGGAGAGATTCAAATATCTTCTCAAAATCTAAGAGAGATTCACGGCACACGCCTTACCTAGGGCTCAAGCCTATTTCTCAGCCTCTCAAACACACTCACGGCTAGTAAATTGAGCCTAAACTATACATGTCTATCCAAAAACGTGGATAAGCTCTCTTGAGCTCCGCATGCTCAACAAAGGGACCCACAAACATAATATGGTCTTCACATGACATATGTGACAGGCCATGGAGAGAGGGAGATTAGCCCCAGCTCCTCTCACACTCTGCACACGATTCCTGAGGAATTCCATGCCTTTTCACGTGACTCATCCTAGTCATTCTCACAAATAAGAGAATATCTCTCTATCTTGGCCAATTCGGCTAAAGAGAATATTTCTCTCTCAACTTATCATCACAAAGGCTGACTCAGCATCACACAAATGGGGGGGAGGGGGGATATCAATTACGGTTTTGGTCTGGCGGTCTACGGTACGTGTGAGGAATACCCGGCTTATTTCTCACCGCATAAGAGAGTAAAGGCGGTGGAATAATGAGATAAACTCAACCTAGTTTATCCCTATTCCTGAAGAGACGGGAGAATTGCTCCGCACGGCACGGAAAGCAATCCTTATCTTCACCGACCTTAGATTAGAGAATTCAGCTATAAATAGGTCCTCTATTTTTCCAAGCTACAATCAACTTTCTCATAATCTCTCAGAGTAATAACTTGTTCTTTGATCTCTCTCTCTCTTCATATGCTTCCCTCCCTAAGACCAGCCCTAATCCTTCTTCCTCGTGACTGAAGCAGCCTTTGAACGACCACTTTGAATAGTTTAGGCGATGACTGTTCGTGCCCAACCTCCCGTAACTCACTTTCAGAAACCCTAGAATCCCACTTCTAACTTCTTTCAGATTTTAGGTAACTACATTTTTGGCGACCACAGTGGAGGTTGTCCACTCAGTCATAGTTCCAAATCAATCCCAGATCGTATTCATCAATCTTAATCATGGTCACTATCAAGATGGGAAGCTTTACCAATTCTAATGGAAAACGATCTATGGAAACTAGACCTGATCAAGACAAGGAAAAGTGAGGCCCTCGTCCCCGATTTCTTGATCAACCCCATAATCTAGAGGAAGACGAGATCCAGGAAGCATCTCCCCAACTGTAAGATGGTACAACGTCCACAACAGATACTCTTGAAATAATAAATGTCGGAACTAAGGAATCTCCCAGATCTATACCTATCAGTGCGTCCCTGTCACCAGAAGAATGTCTACTATTGGTAGCTTTGCTCAAGGAATACCAAGATATTTTTGCTTGGACTTATGAAGAAATGCCAGGGTTAGATGAAAAATTGATAACGCATCATCTTCATATAAGTCCTGGATCTAAACCAGTGAAGCAGCATCCAAGGCACTTCAGACATGAAGTAGAAGAACAGATAAAAATTTAAGTACAGAAATTGCTCACAGCCGGGTTTATCAAACCTATCCAACATCTTACCTGGTTAGCGAATGTTGTACCAGTCAAGAAGAAAAATCGGCAAATCAGGTGTTGCGTAAACTTCCGGGATCTAAATAAGTGTTGCCCGAAAGATGATTTTCCATTACCAAATATCGACATGCTGGTGGATTCCACTAGCGGACATGCCATGTTCTCTTTTATGGACGGCTATAATGGGTATATTTTTGTTTTGTTCTGGCGGTTTACGACACGTGTGAGGAATATCCGGCTTATTTCTCACCGCAGAAGAGAGTAAAGGCGGTGGAATAACGAGATAAACTCAACCTAGTTTATCCATATTCCTGAAAAGATGGGAGAATTGCTCTGCACGTCACGGAAAGCAATCCTTATCTTCACCGACCTGAGATTAGAGAATTCAGCTATAAATAGGTCCTCTATTTTTCCAAGCTACGATCAACTTTCTCATAATCTATCAGAGCAATAACTTGTTCTCTGATCTCTCCCTCTTCATATGCTTCCCTCCCTAAGACCAGCCCAAATCCTTCTTTCCTGTGACTGAAGCAGCCTTTGAACGACCACTGTGCGTGTTTTAGGCGAAAACTGTTCGTGCTCAACCTCCCGTAACTCACTTGTAGAAACCCTAGAATCCCACTTCTAACTTCTCTCAGATTTTAGGTAACTACAACTAAAAATAGATATATTTTGATTAGAGATCAACCACCTTAAATCCTTTGATTGAGGATTAACTACCTTGAAATAATATAGAATGAATAAAAATAGGTTTACAACAAGTTCATATATATAGCCTAGGAAATCTTAATTCAAGCAAGTTCTTAATAAAAGCAATCATGCTAATTTTTTTAAAAAAACCTGGCAAACTAAATAATGTTATTTCTAAGAAAGAGCTAACAAATAACTCAAACAAAAATTTAATAAGTAAGGAAACATAAAAAAATTGGTGTTGGTGTCTCAGCATCCCAGGTCCCTGCAAACAAGGCTTGACCTCAAGCCTTAAATTCTGGAAAGCAAAGAAGAAACTCAGTAGCATCTTTCCAAGTAACTCCATCAATAGGACGGTCTTGTCATTTAATTATCCAACGAGTGACAATGCGACTATTAGTTTGAACATCCCTCGTTCGAGAATTGATTCAGGTTCTTATTCAAAGCGGGGAAATGCTAGTGCGTGTCAAGCTGAAGGCAAATCCAATTTATAAGCAAAAATACCAATTTTCTATAACACTTTAAAAGGACCATAGAAACGTGGAGACATCTTGGAGTAAGATTTAGTAACGACTGTGGTTCGACGACAAGGTTGTAAATGAAGAAAAAGCCAGTCTCCCACAACAAAACTCCTATCAGTGTGATGCCCATCAACATAAAACTTTGTACGATCTTGAGAAACATGTAGATGGTATTAGAGAAAATGTAAAGTGCGATATTAGGCCCTTAGAGCTAAGTCACAACGTTAACAACAGTAGTACACGGGAAGTAGGCAGTAATGGTTGGGCGCAGCCTGCTGTGTAAAGCTTCAAATGAAATCATCCTAATTCCGGAGTGGTAACTAGTGTTATACGACTATTCAACCCATGGTAACCAACGACCAATCATGAGGTTTCTGACTAGTAAAACATCAAAGGTAACATACTAGCATATGATTCGTAACTTCAGTTTGACTGTCATTTTGAGGGTGATAAGCTGAACTCCTACAAAGTTGGGTATCGTGCGACAAAAAAAAAACTTCCTAAAAATTACTAAGAAAAATAGGGTCGTGATCACTTACATTGGTGCGAGGCATTCCCTGAAGACGAACAATATCACGCACAAAGACATCAAAGACCATAAATGCATTGTATAGATGAGAAAGTGCACTAAACTCTGCATACTTAGAAGACGGACAACCACCACCATTATAGAATTTCAACATTGCGAAGGAGGCAACCCGTCAATAAAATCCATAGAAATATCGAGCCAAACATCGTCAGGAATAGGTAACGGTTGGAGAAAACTAGGAGGGGATATCGCTTCGGACTTGTTCCGCTGACATACATCACAATGACCAATATAAGTCTTAAATGACCCTTTCATTCTTTTCTAATAATTTTTTTGCTAAAGATGTTTGTAAGTGCGAAGATAACCGGAATGACCAACACTAGGAGTACGATAAAATTCATGTAAAATTTTGGTACACCATGGTGAAGAGGGACCACAACAACACGACTTTTACAGCGAATAACACCACCAACATATGAGTAATTCTTTTTGAAGTCTGGATTATGGCAAAGTACATCAATTAGGTTACTCGTCTCAGGATCAGAATAACATTCTTGACTAATTTCAACAAGACAGGAAAAAGTCAGAGCAGTTAGCGTGACAAATGTAAAATCAGAAACACGAAATAGTGCATTTATAGCTACATTTTTTTTACCACGATGGAATACAATCTTGTAGTTGTATCCTGGTAGCTTAGACAATCATTTCTGTGGTTTTATGGAAGATAATTTCTGATCCAAAAAATACTCATGACTATGATGATCAATATAGATTTTGAAGTGTCGACCGAGAAAATAAGGTCGCCATTTTTGGACCGCAGACACAATAACAAGCATTTTTCTATCATAAATTGATAAATTGAAATTATTACTAGCAAGGGGTTTGCTAAAATAATCAATTGATTTTCCGTAATGCATCAAAACAGCCCCCAAACCATTAACGGAAGCATCACAATCTAAAACAAATACTTTGTAAAATCAGAAGTACCAATACATGCATTGTTTTTTAGGTATTTTGAAGTTGTTTAAAGGCATTAATAGCGTCGTCGGTCCAGTGAAATGCATCTTTCTTCAATAGTTGTGTTAAAGGAGCATCGATTTTCCAAAATCTTTAACGAATTTGCAGTAGTAGCCAGCCAACCCCAAAAATCCACGAAGATCCTTTACGGAAGTATGAATAAGACACTGGACTATGCTACTAATCTTATCACTCTCAACAGAGACTCCGCGAGCCGAAATATTATGCCCCGGATAACCGATAAATGATTGAGCAAAAGTACATTTAGACTCGTTCACAAAAAGCGCATTAACACGCAAAATACCAAAAACCAAGGACAAATGTTGAATATGATCAGACATACATCCGCTATATATCAAAATATCATAAAAAAAAATAAACGAGTACAAAACATCGGAGGTAAGGCCGAAAGATGTCATTCATCAAGCTTTGGAAAGTAGATGGAGCATTCAAAAGTTCAAATGGCATATTTAAGAACTTGTATTAGCCATCATGTTTGAAGTATTGTCCTTGGAATATCTGGCTCATGAAGTCTGATTTGGTGATACCACGAAACGTAAATTAAGCTTAAAAAGATGTTTGAGTTGTGTAATTCGTCTAACAACTCATCCACCTCTAGAATGAGAAACGATCTTTTATAGTTAACTTATGAAGAGCACGAAAATCCACACATATACACCAAGATCCATCTTTTTTACGAACCATAAAGACCGGAGAGGAGTATGGATTAAAACTTGAATGATCAGCCCGACATTCTGTAATTCCGGTATTATCTTCTCGATTTCAGCCTTTTGAAAATGTGGGTAACGATACGGTCGCATATTGACTGGAGAAGAATCTGGAGCTAGTGGAATACAATGATCATGTGAATGCTTAGGAGGAAGCGATGTAGGTTGTTTAAAAACATCCGAGAACCTTAAAAGTAGGTTGTTTAAAATCATATGTGAAGCTTGAAAGTAGGTTACGAATTTCATTTGGTACAATTGAAACACTTGTTGTCTACGTCATAAATATAATCAACTGGAAAAGAACATCATATTGTTCACGGCATATCAAACATGTCATAGGGGTGCTGTCCAAAGCCATTAAGATGGTGAGTTATCCCAAACCAATAAGAATTCTTGTACTCATGTCTTAAACTTCATAGTTAATTTACTGAAATCTCACGAAATCACTCTTAAGGAATGCAACCACTGGACACCTAACACAACATCACGACTACGTATGCTAAGGAGGTAAAAAATTAGTTCACAATACATATCCTTGTAAGTTAATGCAAACATTCAAGAAGGAGCCGCGTGTTTGCGAAATTCCCCCATCACCGATCATAACACGTAAAGGTACCTCTTCCGACTGAATCAGGTAACCACATTATTTTGCAATGAAGGATGAAAACAATTGTGAGTAGAGTCTGAATCTATAAGAACTGTGATTTTTCTAGGTTGAGGAGATCCCATAAGCGGGTGTAAAGAATTTTTCAGGTTGTATATGCTCTTCACAGATAGAATCTTGGTAGATCTCCTTTGATCTTTTATGTGCTACCGTGCTCCAGCTATAAGTGGAACAATTTCAATATTAGATATTATTACCATGAAGATTTTTTTTTTTAATCTTTTTTTATCTCTCTCTTAAGAATGCAGTCTCGTTTTATTGGTATTTGAAACGGTTAATCTACTATAATAATGATATCTCATTCTTAGACCGATAGAGAAAACCAATTTTATTTGGCTTTAAATGTTTCTTTAAAAATTAAGAAGTCATTATCATTATTCAAAATTAAAAAAAAACCATTTTGTGGTTGATGATTTGGTTGCATGTGAGGAATAAAAACTAATGCTCATTGTTATAGACCATATTTGATGGTTAAGATTTCTTGAAAACCTATAATCTGTATTGTTACATTTTGATATGTAGATCAAAACTAACATGATATCGTTGATTTGACAAACAATATAAATATTAATCAATGATAAATAAATAAATCTACATACCAAAGACAAACGATATTGCATGGTTCGGCACTAACGCCTACATTTACGAAGAAACCCATAAGAGTGAATGATATTGATCATCAGAACATTTTGAGATAAGAATTACAATTACATTTTGTACTCTATTTATAGAGTTGAGAAAATGAAAAATATATTCCTAATTAATAAGAGAATATACTTATCTAGGAAACTAAAATATTACACATATCTTTTAGATATTTGATTTAATCTTCGCGTGCGCACACAGACATTGCACGATCACCTCGGTCTCTTCAATATATACGTGTCATATATTCCAATATGTACCATTCTTTTTGAATTGGTGAAAATAACCAATTATATTGGCTAAATTTCTTAGAAATACCAATCTTGATCTATCATATTACAGAATTGACGGAGAAACTAATATTTAATTGGTTTATATGACTGGATTTTTTTTTGTTTTTGCATAAGAAAAATCCATTTTATGGTTATGGTTTCTTGTAAAAAAAAGTATAAACCAATCTTGTGCATATTTTTTCGGCGATCGGCAAGAATTTACCAGAGTTCAAGATTTCTTGTTATTAGATAATAGAATTTGATACTGTTGTTATGTAAAAATCGATAAAAATTAATGTTGTCTTATATTTCCAAGGGAAACTCAGGTTGATAAGCATGATACTGGTTAGTGAAAACCTATATTGGCAAAAGTATAAAATATATTTCAATGTATTTTGTCCCATCTTATAAGAATGACGGGGAAAATCCAATATTAATTGGTTTTTACTATTTCCAAAATCGTTCTAGAAAATTGTGGTATAATTTCACACAAAATAAGTGTAACCAAAGAAAAAGGTTAAGAAAAAAAAAATTACTTACCTTATGTGACTTGGGTTACAACCAAGTGATGTGCATATATATATTCTTAAAATCAATTTGATAAGTTACAACCAAAAATATTATCCTTGTTGATTTCATTAACGTTACTGGATAAATAACAATAATTTTTTATATATATAAGATCCACTAATTTACAGATGATATAGTGCAATATGAGTCTGGACATGTCAACGACAGTGGAAAAAGAATCACGTCTCTGTTAACGTTGCATGTTCTCATATGATGTAACTATATATCAAAAAAAAAATATTTCTAGATATGTTCAAAAAAGTGATCACCGAGACAAGCTACATAATAAGTATCCGTTTGTTTGTACTCGTATAAAATTAAAGCTTATTGTTTTTAAAAAAAAGATTTTAGTCTTTATAAAAACAAGGAAAAACGACAGATTGTGGTTTTGAAAAGAAAAAAAAAAAAACTATGAGTAATATATTGCTCAGTGATTAGAACTACGTGTTTGATAATGTGTTATAAACTAAAAGATAGACATAGAAAGTAGAGAGAAAATGAAGAAAAAATCTTATTAGATGTGCTACAAAGAGATTGAGGCTTTATTTATAAGCTACTCTATAACTAGTTATGATTATTGTTAAAGATGAATATTAATGGCATGCACTCATGCTTGCATTTAGCATATAAAAGTTACTAAGTTACATGGAAGGAAGAATAAAGACCAAGCGTTTGAGGGTGATGTAAAGGAGGTTCATCCATATTAATATGCAACACACTAATATATTTATCATGATTTGATTATAATAAAATCAAATCAATTGCATACGTATGTATTATTTCATTGGTATATATGCTTATTTTACATAAGCTTGTTATTTATCGACTAATTATTAGCATTATTGAGAAATTATATTTTATATTTTATATTTTAGTGAGAAATTTCACTGATTTCATAAATGTATTTACCTTCTAAATCTTTTAGAATGTATCTGTGTCGGGTGTCCCATCAATGCTATCCAGTCTGAGTTAGAGGAGGTAATTGTAGTGGAGTTGGAGGTGATGCCATAATATATATATTATGGACCAAATGGACCCTAAATGCAAACGAGGTTAAAAAGAAAAAATCGTCAAATTCGCAAGTCACTCCAAATTTAATTCCCAAATCTCATTTTTCTTTCATCCTTATCTCATCTCAGATTTAGGAATCACATATCTCTCACTCTAAAGTCTCTTTCTCAACTCTTTCTCTCTCTCCAAATTTTGTAGCAGAGAGTCGACCTTGATTGAGCGGTTTTAGTCGAAACATAACAAATTGTGTTGTTTCTGCCCGTTTAGAGACACGTACTTCCCAAGTGTGTGGGAGCATATTAGGATTCTCCATCTTGATCGGGTAACAATTTTAAAAAGAAAAATCAAACAATACGCGAGTAGAAGGTGCTAGAAAGTAGGTCTGAACTGAACTGATCTTTTCTTTTTTCTTTTGTAGGATTTATCTGTAGAAAATGAGGAACAAGTACACGTTCATGAGGAACAACAACTAAATAATGAATAGGTATTTCAACTGAAATTAATTTTAATATAATTATGAAATAATTTATAAAGTAAGATCATCTTGAAACCCATTGGAAGATAAAATTGGAGAATTCCTTGGTACATATGTCTGAAGATGATAACTTCATGAACATGATAACTTCCTTTGTTTGATGTGTTCAATGACCAAATCGAAATAAAATATAGTCTACAATGATAACTCTGAACAACTAGTAGATTTTCTTGCAAGAGAGAAGTCAATAAACTCTTTAAAACCATCTTTAAACCGTATCTCAACAATACACAACCTGACTTTATGAAGGTGTCTTTCCATCAACACTACTTATCTGCACATAAACCTAGTTAACACTAATATATATGTATAAAAGAAGGCCACCACATATTTTTAGGGTTAACCTAGCTACAAATGATCGTTGAGACGATCTATAACAAAGCATCTTTTGGGCAAACAACAATTGCAAGAAAACCAAACCCAATATCATAAGTCATAAAAACTATTTTCAAATCCACGGGATGCCCCATATTTTAAGAAGTTTTTTATCCACCAGGTAGCATAACAAAATATGATAATAATTGGATTTTTTTTTTAAACACATCGTCAAATATATAATGATGGTACTGGGAATTAATCCAAACATACCACTACAAGATGGCATTTTTCACTTTTCAACATCTTTCCGTCATACGAGGTGCTAAGGGCCGAGTAAGAGTTATAGTCCCCATAACATTCACATCGAGGGCAACCTGAAGTTTTTTCATCCAAAGTGAAGACTTAAACTAGGGTTATTTTGTTTTTGGTACTCAGATTTTGACAAAAAACTGGCCTTGGTCTAACATTTGTCCAGCCTTTGCGTTTGGTCTAAAGACCAACGTTGACGTGGATTGACCAGGTTAAATCTTGACTTCTGTTTTGAAATTATAAAAAAAAAAGAAAAAAAAAAAGAAAGTATAATTATTAATCGAGTTTACTATTATGTCCTACAATTTCATAACATTTTACATAATAAGTGTGGGAACCTTTCTCTTCCTTCTCCTACCGCCGCCGCCATCACCTTCTATGTTCCTCTTTTCACTTACCACTGCAACCACCATGACAAGATTCATAACCACCACTGCATATAAAAGAAAAATAATTATATCAACGATGCTGTTTAATGTTTAAGCGAAATTAAAACACCCATTGAGAAGTAGACAGTGTTATTTAAGATTTACTCGTTGATTCCTTTATTTGATCTCTTTTGAGTTAACTGAACCCAATCAAAAAAGTATACTCAAAATTCATAACCAAATCCAAATCTATATATTACAGAATCGTATACCCATTATAGTTACAATTATGATGTTATTCTTACTACATAAACTTTTGGTGAATGAATTTCATTTTCCTCTTAGATCCAATTTCTAACAAAACCCTAGAAATTATTCCACCAAGCCTGATAGAGTAATAGCAACAATTCCTTCCTACTCTAATAAAACTACATAGATTAACCTAATTTTTCAATTCAATCCAATCCAATCCATTGTACATACCAAATAACAATTTGACAGAAGAAATAACAAATCTAAGACCCCAAATTGAAGAAATAAATGATTTGAAGAAACCCCCAAAATATTTTACTGAATTCAATCAAACCTTAAAATCAGAGCCCTCACCTTTTAATTCGATTCTATCCACAACAAAAATTCAGATTGAGCTAAAATAATGGTGACTACTGGTGAGAAAGAGTTCCTGTCGAGAAACAATTCTTGTTGGTGTTGATGATCGGTAATAATGGTGATTAATAGTGATGATGCAACCATGGTTTAGTTTTTCCAACAACAGAGAATAGATTGAACACAACGGTGATGGATGATGTTGTTGATTGGTTTTGAGTTGAAAGCCGCTGAGTTGGTGGATCTGTTCTTGGCAGTACTGATATATATCGTTGCTTTCAGAGTCCGATGAGAAAGATTGACCGTGGGGACTCGGGAGGTGAAGGAAGAGGATATTTTAGTCTTAATTTATGTTGAAATATTTTGGCTATGGATGAATGGCTTAGATGGATGGTTTAGATAATATAAATGGGTCAATTAATTAAAATACACTTAACCGAGTCAATCCAAGTCAACATTGGTCTTTAGACCAAACGCAAAGGATGGAAAAATGTTAGACCAAACCCAGGTTTTGGTCAAAACCTGAATACCAAAAACCAAATAACCCCTTAAACTAATCCCCCCTATAATAGATAACATATCAGTTTTCTTCGAATATGTTTCAATCAAGGTAATGGAAATCTATTTACTTTGAAGTATCTTCAAGAGAAAAGAAGATATCAAGTAAATCTCAACAATTGGAATAGCTTACTCTTCAAAAGGTTATAGGAATGCCTAATCGGTTCTACCTCACAAGAATAATCTCAAACTAGTTTAGATACAAATATTATGGAATTACAAACTATTACAAAGTGCACTTTGTAATTTTAATCAATCTTATTCCTTAATCAATAGTTCTTGAATGGCCGTATAGCAGAAGATACATACCTTAGAATATATAATAACTACGATAATCAAATGCGATTCCAGATTTTAAGAACTACCAGGTAAAAGATAGTCTGACCGGGCTTCATGAATCCCTTTGTGAAGACTTTAAAAGTCGTACCTAAATACAGTTTCTTTGGGAACCTAGGTATTTAGAGGACGACTCTAGCCGCAACTAGGACACATCATGGCAGAATTGAGATTTTAGGTTGAACATAGTCCTCTATTCATAATGATTAATTATACTAATTTTCATGTTTACGAATTACTTTAATCTCAAACAAAATTAAATGCTCAATATAGATTGATTTCTGAGAAATGAAAACCATGTAAGCGTGTGAGAAGTTTTCCTTGAGTTACAAAGAAGAACGTCCGTAAACGTTATTCTCGTTAATTTTCATGAATACCCCTCATTGGGACTTTCTCAGATCCTTTCAATCTCAAAGCACCATTTCTTTTTTCTTTTAAATCTTCATGAACATCCCTAGCTTGTTTCAGAATGTTTTTTGGTGTGTAATCTCCATGACTTAGTAATCTCAAATTACTTCTCGTAACTTGAAACGAATTCATTAATCAATTTCTTCAGTATCACCTCTTGTTCT
This sequence comes from Papaver atlanticum, assembly GCA_023531105.1. NCBI lineage: Eukaryota > Viridiplantae > Streptophyta > Magnoliopsida > Ranunculales > Papaveraceae > Papaver > Papaver atlanticum. The sequence goes on from JAJJMB010007708.1 coordinate 20,276,530, forward strand.
TTATTAGCAACACCGAATTTTCTACTAAAATCGAAATGAAAATCTAATGTGACAATAATGAAATCTAAAGAATTTTTATCTGTATCTTTTGAATTCCCTTATCTTTGAGTTGATTGAATATGAAAGACTTGCTAGCCAAGGCAATAAAAGGGGATTGAGAAATATACTTATAGGTTTCAGCAACCAAAGTAGGAGTGCGAATTTCACCTCTTTTCCTTCAATTGACTCAGGATTCAAATTCTTAGTTTGATAATCTCTAATATCATTCATAGAATTTTCCAACACGAGCGACTGAAATTTTAGGATATCCCTTGTACTTCATGTTGCATTTTGTATATATATGTATCATCTGGTCTCAAATTTCCTTCAGAAGATGTTTCCCTCATTTCTCTGTAACTTTAATTGTTTGGCTGGAATAAACGTATCTCATCCTTTTAGATACTATTTGAAATTCTAGGTGTTGGAGTATCACTTGACCGCTTCAAACTCTTTCATTGTAGAATTATCTGGGATCCTTCTATTTGTGACTAATGGCAAACAGTTCTAGGGCTTCATCCGAAGACCACCAACACGCCCTATTTTCCCTGTCAGAATACATATGAATATGAAATAGGTTTGAAGTTTGTCACCTTTGTGAATTACGGATAGCTTCAAATATTCAGCTTTCTTGTTAGATTTTATCTCAGCCAAGAAAGAATCTCCACTCTCTCTGAGAGTCTATTTAGTTTCCTTTGCATCTTTTTCACCAACTTCAAAGACAAATTTGAGAACCCATTTGAATATATGTTGAAAGAAAGCTAACCAAGAAGTATACACATTCCTTCTCCTCTCTTCAATCTTTAGCAGTGTTCTTCTACTAAAGATTTCCATGACAAATTAGAGAACGAATTTGATGAGGGCGATGCTTCCCGCTAAAGAAAAAAATTTAGTTCGACCTTAGAGAGGGAAATATTACCGTTAAGTATGTTCGAAATTGAATTTGCGATTTTTATCAGAGAAAAGTAAAGAAAAGGGCACCCAAATACTTATCATTTACTAGACTTTTGAAGGACTTTGACAATTCAGGAAATAAAATATTTGGGCAAAAATAAAATAACGGGAAAAAAATAGTGCGAAGCTGAATTCTATGTAACACGGACGCTCTGAAATGGTCATATGTCCGCGTCAGACTCGTATGCGACACTTTGATATGAGCGTCTCCGTGTCCACATCTTTTGAATTCCCTTATCTTTAAACGAAGTATACACACGATACATGCAATATAATTAACAAATAACATGTACATCGGTGATATAGAGCTTAAATTGATTTATGTAAGATTTTGATAATAAAAAGTTTGATATATGATGGTAATTTGATGATGACGTAACATAGTATTTTACGGGACGAATAATTCGGTAATTCGTAAATACGCATATAATTCATTATAGATACAAATCCTAAAAACAAACTCGAAATTCTAAACGGATGATACATACAGATTCACAAATTATACATGTATAATCTGCATAGTTATTAACTATACACTCTGCATAGACTTGTAGGGTAGCTATTGTACATGACATAAGAGTTGGTTGTATGAGCGCCACATTCCACGCAGTTGGGTTTAAATTTCGTGGCTAAAATCCATGAACAAGATTTGAAAGGGTCTTTTGGAACAAGGTTTATGACCAACAATAGACCTCCTTATCTAAAATGTATTTTTTTTAATACGAAATTAAGGTTTTATTTCATAAAAGAGATTACATAGTTTGATCCCTATGGATACATGAAGATATACAAGCAGGGAAATTCCTGGACCATTCTAAGGATTGAACAGTCGATAGACCATGTTTAGCTAGTTTATGTGCTACATGGTTTACATCTCTTCGCACATATGTGCATTTCCAAATACTAAAATAATTTAAAATACTGATACTATCCAAAATCAGATTTCTGGTAGTCAATTTATTACATCTAAACTTCCATTCATAGCCTTGATGATGTTCTAGAAATCTCCTTCCAAATGAATAGATTGTAACCCTTTTCTCTTGGCCCAGAGAATTTTCTCTAACAATGCTTTATCTTCAACTTGTTCTGGGTCTACTGCTTTGCTTGCACTGCATCTAGCTCCATCTGGATTACCTGCAAAATTTCTAGAAATTAGACCATACCTCATTTCACTAGTTTCCTCTTTATATGCTGCATCAAAATTTATTTTATGAATGGAGCATCAGGTTTATTCCAAACATGTCTACATTGCAAGTTTTCACTCAAAACTGTAGAGTTGTTGAAATTATTTGAAAGATTTTGCCAATCAGCAAAATCTGATTTGATCAGATATACCAGTTTATGTGTGTTTGGCTGTTCATCCTCAAAAACTTTCCTGCACCTGCATTTCCATATATGCCATAATATTAAGCCAAACCAATCAAATATAGCTCATCTTTGCCTGTTTTGAACATTGTTTTGAAACATACTACAAATCCAATCATGAAATTGAATGTTCACTAGATTACCTGAGATGTTTGGGATGACTGAGTCCCAAATATTCTTAGCAAAGGAGCATTCTATAAATAAGTGTTGAAGGGATTCAGTATTACTATTACAAAAAGGACAGTAAGGATCAATAGAATTTCCATATCTCATAAGATTCACTCCTACGGCCAGACAGTCGTGAATGCACTTCCATAAGAAATGAAGAATTTTACTAGGTAATCTAGTTTTCCAAAAAGTGTTCCAAGAAATATTAATAGTTTGGGTAAAACCTGTTTCCTGATTTCTGGTATTAAGAATTGCTTTGTAAGCAGTTTTAACAGAGAACATACCATTTGAACTTGGCTGCCATCTAAGATGATCCTGTCCTGTGAAAGGGATTCTTATGGACAAAATACTTTCAACAGTTTCATTGTCAAATAGAGCATTAAGGATATTCAAATTCCAAGTATTATTATCAGTGTCAATAAGTTGAGAGACCTTCACCATAGTAGAGGAACTAAAATGGTTATTTACTAGTGTTTGAATATTAGGTATCCATCTATCTTTCCAAATATTAATACAAGTGCCATCCCCAACTTCCCAACAAGCATATTGTTTTATAATCTCAAGCCCTCTAGATATACCATTCCAAATCCAATACCTATTAGTAGTTAGGGTATCAGTAAGGGGATCAAGATTATGGAAATACTTACCAGCTAGTAGTTGCACCCAAAGTTCATCTTGAGAATGAAGCATTCTCCAAGCAAGTTTGGCCAGTAAGGCCAAATTCATGATTTAAGTTTGTTTAATATTTAAACCACCTAAAACTTTAGGTTGTTGTACTTCATTCCATTTTTTGAAATAAGCTCCTCTTTTTCCTTTTTTCACATTCCACCAGAATCTCATTTGAAGAGCATCCATTTTGTCAGTTAAAGTTTTAGGAATTGGGAAAACTAACATATGGTGTGAAGCAAGACTACTCAAAACAGACTGAATCAAAACTGTTCTACCTGGTTGGTTAAGAAAAATGGCATTCCAGTTAGCTAATCTGTCACCATACCTATCAAGAAGAGAAGAGAAAGATTGAACTTTACTCTTTTGCAAAAGCAAAGGCACTCCTGGATACTTATCATTCAAAGCTAATTTCTTAATACCAAGAATACTAGAGACTTCATTTTTAACACCATTAGGTACACCTTTACTAAAAGCAATACCTGATTTATCATAGTTGATAGACTGGCATGAGAATTTGCTAAAGCTATCAATGATGTTTACCAGATTCCTGGCTTCCTTAGAGTTTGCTCGAGCAAAAATCAGACAATCATCTGCAAAGAAAAGGTGAGAAATTGCAGGACAATGAGTATTCACTTTAATAGCATGAATGATGTTATTGCTTTCAGCTGTAAGAAGAGCTCTAGATAAGGTCTCCATACAGAGGATAAACAAATAGGGAGATAGGGGATCTCCCTGTCTTAAACCTCTTTGAGGATGAAAGGTATCACCTGGGGAACCATTGAGAAGAATAGAAGTGGTTACAGTGCTGATACATTGGTTGATCATATTACAGAAATCATCACAGAATCCAAGTTTTCTTAGTATACTAAAAAGAAAAGTCCATTCTATTCTATCAAAAGCCTTAGACATATCAAGTTTAATGGCCATCCAACCATTTTTATCTTTATTCTTTTTCATAGAATCCACAAGTTCATGAGAAATAACTATATTATCAGTTATGCTTCTCCCTGAAACAAAAGCAGTTTGGTAAGGTGAAATAGTTTTTTCTAATATGGTTTTGATTCTAGATGCTAAGATTTTAGAAATCACTTTATAGGAAGTATTACACAAGCTAATTGGTTTAAAATCAACAGAATATTTAGGACAACTATTCTTAGGAATCAAAGAAATGAAATTGTGATTCATTTGTTTCAACAAATATTTTGAGTGAAAAAAAGACCGGACCATTTTAACAAGGTCATTTCCAACAGTATCCTACATGGTTTGGTAAAAAACAGGAGGAAAACCATCTGGACCAGGAGAGGTCCATGGTTTCATAGCAAACATAATTTTCTTAATTTCCTCTGTAGAAGGTATTTCCATAAGCCTAAGATTCTCTTCATCAGTTATACAAGGATTAATGAAATCAATATAAGAATGAGAGGAAGGAGGATTAGAAGACCTGCTCATGTTGAAGAAATGATGTTTAAGGGTATTAGACATATCTATTCTTTCAGTTAACCAAATTCCTAACTCATTTTGAATGGAATCAATTTGAGTTCTTTTTCTTCTGAAATTGGTTTTCTGTTGGAAGTACATAGTATTCCTATCACCAAACAAAAATTCATCATCCTTACCTCTCTGCCTCCAAAAATCTGCTTCCACATCATACCAATGATTTAGATTATTCTGCAATCTAATAAATTCAGGATCAAGGGGATTAGCATTGTTAACTGAAAACATTTCAAGCTCAGCCTTGGCTTTATTAATTTGAGTATTTATGTTGCCAAAATGTGTGTAGTTCCAATCCCTAAGGATTTGTTTAGTACTAAACAATGTTTTGACAAACTTAAAAGCATCAAAACCATTTACATTGGTATTCCAGTTATTGGCTATTAGTTCCTTACAACTAGGGTCTCTGAACCACATTCTATTAACTCTAAAAGGTTTATGAGTTTTACCATCAGTTCTTGAGGTTGTAAGTAGAATTGGACAATGATCACTAGCTAGAGGTATCAAGTGATGGACTATTGCATTAGGAAAATTACTAATCCAATTATTATCAGCAACAACTCTATCTAGTCTTTCCAATATGAGTTCATGACCTTGTCTTCTATTAGACCAAGTAAAGGGATTACCTATATATGGGAGACTTATAAGATCATTACTGTCTAGCAGATTGTTAAAATTATCCAATTGATCCCGACTTACTGGATTCCCACCTTATTTTTCCTCTTGTTTAGTGATAAAGTTTAGATCACCTATTACCAACCAAGTGGTGTTCATCTGGATAGCAAGATTTTGCATGAAATCCCATTGCAACTTCCTGTGATAGTCATCCAAAGCACCATACAAAAAAATCACAAGGGAATGATTAGTTCTATTATCTAATTTAATAGAGCATTGTATATAATTGAATCTAGAAACAGAATCTTAAGATCAATACCATCTTTCCAGAGTAAACACATCCCTCCTGAAAAGCTTATGGGATCAATGAAACATGAGTTTGGATACTTCAGGTTTCCAGTATAAAGTTTCATTTTCCTAGTGACATTTTTTGTTTCAATTAGAAAAAGAATATCTGGGTCATTGGATCTTATTAGATCTTTAAGATGATTTCTAGTATGTTTGTTTCCAAAGCCACAAACATTCCAAGATAAAATTTTCATTTTTAGAATAAATAAAAAGGAATTAAAAACTGTATGCTTAATAAAAACAAGTTTAGAGATTGCAGATTTGAAGCTTACCTGATCCTCCTTTGAAATTTCTCCAGAGTTTTCTTTCATTTCAGAAACCTTTTCAGAGTCTAGTGGATTCATAGTAGTTGTTGTACTGACTGTCAGGGAGTTGTTGATTACATCATGGTTAGAGTCAGCATGTCCACCAGTACCTCTTTGCCTTTTTCCCAGTCTTGCTTGCTTCTCCTCCTCTTCAGTAGTTTCTACCATATGTTTTCCTTTAGATGTTTCAGCTCCAAAATCTTTGATCTTCACACCATGTTTTGGAGGAATGAAAGGTGCAGGTTTTATACTTCTCCTTACTGTGTGCCTTGGAATTGAGTTTGGATTTCTTGTAGCTTGTATTTTTTTCTTCAACTTAACACTCTCCAAAATAACAGGAGTGCTGTGTATTTCAGTAAGTTCTTCAGCTTTCTTTTTGCAGTTTGCTTTAGAATGATCCAGTATGTAACATTCTGTGCAGATGTTGTGGGGTTTTTTTTCATAGAAAAACTTAATCCATCTGGTATGACCTGATGCAGTAGGAGCCAGAATACCCCTTCTAAGTGGAGTTTTGATGTTAATATTGACACATAGTTTTTGTATCTCACCAGCTACAGGGAATCCATTTTTTGGCAGGAGATCAATCACTTCTCCCATCACAGCACCCATTTCTTTGACCACCTTGGCATTCATATGTTCTGGTAGCATTTGCTTGATTTGAATCCAGAAACATTGATTCTCCCAATCCAATTCTTGATATTCCAAAGATTTATAGTAATCATGTATGATTAGAAGGTTACCTCCAATACTCCATAGTCTTTCTTGAAACACCTTGTTCAGTTGGATCCAATTAGCAAATTTGAAAACAAAGATTTTGGGATCAAACTCAAAAATCTTTATGTCTTCTTCAGATACAAAATTCTATGTGAAACCAATATTGTTTCCCACAGCTTTGATTGAGAACTTCCCTTCTTTTATTACCTTACCAATAAGACAGATATCCCATTGACCTTCTTCTTCCTCCTCCTCAGTTTCTAGATTAACAACTACTTCTTTCCCTTCTCCATTGGTTTCTAGGGATGCATCTTTCAGTTTTGATGTTAAAGCTGAGACAGATTTGATTTTTCCTTGCGGGATGACCTCTAAATCAGATTCCATTGTTATCTTCTTTGAAGAGAATTGATTCAGTCTTGAGATTGAATTGCTCCAGAATAAGAGTATATATTGTGAAGATTGATTAGGGTTTAGAGAATATTACCCATTGAATAAACACAGATTTTTCGGCATGACAAACTGTATTTGGTATCCGTGGACTGATACAGGAAAAGAACACAATCATCTTTGACATAGTCAGTAACCATAGATAGAGAATAGGAATTTGAAATTTGAAATTGAATTTTGAGTATAGCCATGTGTCACTAGATCTGTTTCTCAAGCGGGATGAAATTTTTGAAAATCTGTAACTAGTAACTCGGTGAACTCTGACCGATCCCATGATGAAATCAACCTTCCTTTTGATAATCGGAATACTCTTTGCTTCCAAAAGCATAACAACAACAACTACAAACGCCTTTAACCATACTGGATAGACAGCAAACGACATTTTGAAATGAAGAAAACTCTGCATACAACTCAAAAGAGGAAACAGTGAGAAGATTAGTTATCCATTTATGGAAAGAAACAAATTAAAATTTAATTTTTTTTGAAATATATGTTAAAAGCATCTAAGAAAAGTTTGATTTTCAAAAACAGAACTCAGATTGATGATCAAAAAAACCAGATTTAAGAAAACATGAATCTAGGAACGAAAATCTAATGGAAACTGAGTTGACTCAGTAATATCGCCGATTTGCAGAGCGAGTTGCGCAGGCTTCAGGGATCTTCATTCAAAATCCTTATCTAAAATGTATAAATACCCTCATTTGGTCGCATAATTTGGTTCACTCAAATACGGAGTACGTAAGTTATATGTCACCCCGAATGATTCAGCACCACGGCGTTTCTAGAGTCACAAATGCTACAACAAACTCAACGGCCAACAGTCGCATCCACCAAAGTACCGAATCGACCACCACACTAGTAGGACCCAAACCACATCCAACTACCACTACGTGTCGTCCGCCAATAAAAACCCACGCAGCCATCTAATGGTCCAAGTTCCCCAAGTAAAATACAACACCCCGGTCCACATAAAATAACAGAAAAATAAAAATAATTCCACCTTCGGTTTATTGATTTTCTAAACCGTTAGATATTTGGCATCTCAAGTCGGTGAAATGTCAGAGTTTTGTCTTTTAGATGGGCATTTCAGTAATACGCCACACAATTTTCAAAATGAAGGGTATTTTCGCCAAAATAATCTTATCACGAAGCAAATGAAGCAAATAGAGAATTGTCTGCGACAGAGTCATTGTCTAGTACAATTCTACATTCCAATACGAATTCAGTGAATCACCTTTTATCTCCTTTCTACACCATTTCCCTCTAAAATAAAGAAAAAAGTATACCAATAATAATAAACCTTTTACCTTTCTCTCTCTGTCTCTCTGTGGCGAAACTGTAAGAAAATTTGTTGCACGAATCTCTCAAAGGAACTTCTCAACATCTTCTTCGAATTGGATTCTTCTAGTAACAATTTCTTGGAGTTTTCGATTATTCGTGATTCTCTGCTACCTAATCTGAACTGAGGTTTTTTTTTAAAGAATCAGTTTGGTTTTAGTGAATTTGATCAAGATGTTTGCTTAATGAGAAGAAGATCTGTTCAACTATCTCTCAATTTTACTGGAAATGGAGAAACGAGCGTATAAATTACGTATCCTTTGATTTGGTAGTATTTTTTTTTTTTTTGGGTTAGTTTTTGTTTGAGTTTGACTAGGGTTTCGTAGTTGTAATTTGTAAGTGTTTTTTAGAAATGGAAGTGTAGTTTGTCAGTTGATTTTCAAGAAGTTCATGGTGTTAATTTTTCTTTAACCAAAGTAATTAGAGGAATTTGTAGCGCATTCGTCAAATGTCAACTGTGTAAGTATCGGAAAGAAGACTGGTAAAGTTTTTATAACAGGTGGAGATGATTACAGGGTGAATCTATGGGCGGTTGGGAAATCAACTTCTTTGCTGGTTAGTATTTGAAATTTGCACCTGTATTACTACTGCATTTTGTTAGTTGTTTATACTTCTCCTGTATATATGTGATCCTGATCCTGTACAATCAAATTTTTATTTGCATTGAGATATAACCATAAAGTTGTAATGTTCCATGTCTTTCATATAGCAGTATATTATGTCTAAATACAATAATCTCCAATGAGTTCGTGTAAATGATATATACATACACGCAGATTTGTAATTCCACAAGCATTGTACTTTTGAATTGGAAAGCTTAAATTTTTTACTGCACAAGTGCTCATCATAAATCTTCAGTTTGTTATAAGGTGTTTCTTGTAAATTAGAGATAGAATTCTTTGTACTAACTTCTCTATTTGCAGCATTACATGATCGTGAAAACTTAAGTATCCAATTTTTTTATTTTTTATTTTTGGATGATTTTGCAGAACCTATCTGGTCACACGAGTTCAATTGAAACTGTAGTTTTTGATTCCGCGGAGGTTTTAGTTCTCTCTGGAGCTTCTACTGGTGCAATAAAGTTGTGGGACTTGGAAGAGGGAAAGAGTGAGTTTGATTTTTTACTTTAGTATTTTTTGTTCTATCTTTAAGGGAAGTGATGAGTACTTCTATTTCCATCTCTTCAGTGAATTGATGAAACTCTCATAAACCTGGCTAGTTGACACATACAATATTATTTAAAAAGTTAAAATCTGTTAGCAAGTGTGAAGGATTGCATTTGATTCTTTAATCATGATTCTATGTAGTTGGAATATGAGCTACTGTGGCATGATTGGCAAATTCTGATTAGGTATTGTTCTTATTGTTGTTGTTGAAGTGTAGTTGTACGCAATTTAACGGGACACAGGTTGAACTGCACTGCTGTTGAATTCCATCCTTTTGGAGAGTTCTTTGCTTCCGGCTCTTCTGACGCCAATCTTAAGATTTGGGATATCAGAAAGAAGGGATGCCTTCATACGTATAAGGGTCATACCCAAGGAGTTAGTACAATTAAGTTTTCTCCTGATGGTCGTTGGGTTGTTTCTGGCGGAGCTGATAATGTGGTTAAGGTAATACCGGAGCTTGCCTTCAGCTCTAGAAAATGCGCTATTTACATTATGCATTTCTCTGTTGGATAAAAGCAACTTTGCTGATAATCATCTTACATACTATATGCAGATATGGGATCTAACAGCTGGAAAGCTTCTGCAAGAGTTTAAATATCACGTGGGGCAAATTCGGAGCATAGAGTTTCATCCTATGGAGTTCCTTCTAGCCACAGGTGTTTTGCTTACCAGTTAGTTTTCTTAATTTTCTGTGTTATCTTTATGAGAGGATGCTATTTCCAATAGCACTGAGTATAATGGTCTACAAGACCCAACATTTTCCCTAGGACATGTTTTGAGATGACTCTATTTCAAATATCTCTTACACTTGGGAAGATAGATTATGTGATATTGAGACAATTAAGCTTCCTTCCAGCAATATATTGCGTGTTATGGTTGGCTCTGCTTATAATAGGTCATCTCATATATATGGCACCAAGCCCAACTTATTATGTGTTTTTTTTTTCACCATCCCTAATTTCTTTGTTGATAAATTGTAACACATGAACTGGTTTCCAGGCTCTGCAGACCGAACTGTAAAGTTCTGGGATCTAGAAACCTTTGAACTGATTGGATCTGCAGGACCAGAGGTATGTACTTTTCTGTTCCCTTTCTAGAAGATATCCGTTATGGCTTTATCCGTTTTCTCTTCCATAATTGGTTGCAGTTTGACTTAACTTCTCTGTCCAAGTTGGACTGTCTCTGTGGACACAAACATTGACCAGACGCAGACTAAATCTTCTCTAGAAAGGGACAAACAAGTGGAGCATGATTATGAGCACCACTTCTCTGTCCAATTATGGAAGATAAAGCCATAATTGGTTGCAGTTTGACTTAACTTCTCTGTCCAAGTTGGACTGTCTCTGTGGACACAAACATTGACCAGACGCAGACCAAATCTTCTCTAGAAAGGGACAAACAAGTGGAGCATGATTATGAGCACCATTTCTCATGGTCCCTTGGTGTTTGAGTTCCTAGGAAAAGATTAGATATGAAATTATAATTTGTTTTAGACATGCTTGAAAAGTAATTTGTAAAGAAGTTCAAAGACAAGGTTGTAGAGCAGTACATATCCAAAGCAATACCTTACTAGTATACTTCCACCTGCTTAAAGACCTCTAAACAAATACCGATAAAAGCCGCCTATGCATGCTATTGCTTGTTAAAATTCAGTAACTTCCAGCTTAATGATTACACGGACATGGTCAAATCCACGAGGTATTTGTAAATGTGGCATGCCTTTCTGGTCCACTCAGATTTTGAATCTTCTACATACACTTCACTTACTACATGAAGGGTGAAAAGGGTGAAGGCAACCACTGTGTATGTTACAAACATAAAATGCTCAGTTAACAGCTAAGGATCATCTTTCAAGCTTGACTTGGAAGGATATCCTAGACACAGCGGGGAACTCATTAGATAGCTAGATCCTAGAAGTATACATGCTTTTCTGATAGGCATGATTGTATAAACACCATATATGTCTAGAACTCCTAGACTTGCATAACTGATTTTAACATAGGATATGGTGGCCTACCAATATATTAGGTATCAACTTGCTGTATAGCAACCCGCTGTTCTAGAAGTCTATGCCTGCATGCCTGCTTCAGGCATAAGGACGTCTAACTAGGATATGTTTCAACTCTGCATACATAGTGTACAAAATGTATTAGTTACTTTGCATTCCAGAAATTGATTCCTTTGCTCCTTTCCAGGCTTCTGGGCTTCGCTCTATGACATTCCACCCTGATGGGCGTACCCTGTTTTGTGGACTGGATGATAAATTGAAGGTATGGGCGTACCCTAGTATTCTGTAATATTATGTCTCAAAAGTACACTACATGACACATTTTCTGTTTGTTCTTGAACCCTAGATTTTCTCATGGGAGCCTATAAAGTGTCACGATGTTGTTGATATGGGGTGGTCTACATTGGATGACCTTAGTATTCACGATGGAAAGCTTTTGGCCTGCTCTCACTACCGAAACTCTGTTGACGTGTGGGTTGCAGATATTTCAGTAAGACAAATTTTACCCTTCTCTTGTTCTTTTTATGCATTTGATGTACACTTAGGCTAAATTTTTTACAGACTTGAGATTGTGTTCACTTTTTTGTCAGTTAATTGAGCCACACAGAGTTGGTGGTACACCCCAGTTATTTGGTAACAAGGAGCAGAAATTTAATATTCAGGAGGGCCTTGTACAGTCTAGTACCGAGAGGCATACCAGTCCCCGTGCATACGAGGCTACGGAGTACAGAAACATATATGTTGATAGTAAGTCATCTCTTTTCTGATGTTAATCTAGACACAATGCTATACTGTCACGACTTCTGAATTCTTAATCAATCTTTGTGTATATGCTGAAGCCACTATGACAGTTCATGTCTAGTTGTTGATGATTTTAGAGATGGAAACAGTTTTGTTTTCCATCAAATACTAGATGATTTTATTAATTGCTTATTGTATAGGTCAACTGTAATTCATTTAAAGAGATAGTCTCTCAACACAAGGAGTGGGTTATATTAATTATTAAATGTTGGATACTGTATTTTGTGGCCAACAAGTCGGTCATCTAAATGAATATGAGTTTTCCTTTTCTTCTTTGTAGCATCACTAGTTCATGACTCATACCTGTTTTTGACTTTTAATATTTCAAAGTTGCAACTTGAACGAAGGTCCACCAATTCTCTATCTTGATATTCATGGTTAAGAGTTAGGATACATAGTAAAATCAATTCTATTAGCAGAGCTAAAATTCAGATTGTCAAGATCAAATGGTTGAATGAATATTTGATAGAAATTCTTTTTTGATGGTTTACCTCGCCACCATATTGTGGCGTGTAGAATATGATGACATGTGGTCCCCATGTATTCAGGGGGTAAAAATTCATGATTAGCCAGTTATAAAAAACCTGGATGATGTTGAAATAAAATATCTAGAAATCACATGATTAATGTTGTAGCATACTGTGCGTTTTGAGTATGTTAAATAATTCAGTTATAGTCAATCTTTAATCTCGTTCCTTCATAACTTAATCTTCTTGTTTGCTTTCTCTAAAGCCACTGACAGCAGAAAGGTTGCTCCTAAAAAAATTGACCTGGATAATGATCCAAAGGTGGTACGCATGTTGGACCCTGCTGACAAATACAATTTATCATCCCCGAGAAAAAATATTGAACCCGAGTCTCGTGAGAGAAATAGTAGCCATGCAAAAAGTAGATCTTTCACACCTCCCCTCGTTGTACCTAGAAACAATGCGGAGAGTACAGTTCGGCCTAGGAGAGAAGCTAACAGCAGTGAAAGAGGCAGTCCTGGTATCCGGCGTGAGCCAACTCTCACACGTAGGCCATCTGGCCGAAAATCAGACATTAAGTTGTCAACGGCAGCTGAACCTGGATTTGTTAGCAGCAAGAAAAGTGGTTCAGACATTTCAGAAGAACCAAAGTTCCATTTTAGGTTTCTATCAATAAATGAACCTACAAAAACCAGTGAGGAGGAGAGCAGTATCAGCAGCAAGGTTGCAGAGAAGGCTGAAAGAGCGCCATCACCGGATGTGCCTTTGAGCTCCAGCTGCGAGAATCGTTAAGTTTTAAGTCATTTTATCTTAGAATTCTTACCTAAGTTTGTTATTAGCATTTGTTTCTGAATTTTGAATTTTAATGGTTGCTGACTTTACTTTCTTGTGCTTTATTCAGGCGTCCAGGCACAAAATTCTAACGGGGAGACCAGCTCTACTAAAATTGTTAGAGGAGGTATGCTAACAGAATGTTTACTTTAATTTCTCAGAGTTACTTGGATAGAACCTGACATTTCTGGATTTGCAGTGGCAGTTCAGCTAGGAAGGACACGGTCTCTAGTTCAGAGATGGGAGAGCAGAGATAAATGTAATAACAGTGAGGATCTGACAAAGAATGCATTATCCGAAGATCTAACTCCCACTTTGGTGGGTAATTTATATTTTCTAATTTTATGTCGTGTTCAGAGTTTCATCACATGTTTACATGTCAGTGAATAACATTCTCTATGATCTTGCATTAGGAGCATAAAGGACCAGTTCCTCAGAGGGAGGCATCAGGTGTTACAGGAAAAGAGACGGAGGCATTACATCTTTTAGAAAAGGAGAGGGAGGCACTGTCTCTTATAGAAAAGGAAAGAGAGGCATCGGCTCTTCTCAGAAAAGAAAGGGAGACATTGGCTCTTGTGCAGAAAGAAAGGGAGGCGTTGGCTCTTCTGAAGAAAGAAAGAGAGGAGTTAGCTTTTCTCAAAAAAGAAAGGGAAGCTTTAGCTAGACTCGAGAAGGAAAAGGATGCACTGGCTCTTCTCGAAAAAGAAAGGGAGGCATCGGCTCTTCTTGAAAAGGAAAGGGAGGCATTGGCTCTTATTGAAAAAGAAAAAGAAGCATCCCGACTTATTGAAATAGAGAGGGAAGCATTAAGCCGCATTGAAAAAGAAAGGGAAGCATCGCGTCGTATAAAAGAGCAGGAAGCATCACGTCTTATTGAAAAAAAACGGGAAGCATCATGTATCAATGAAAAAGAAAGGGAAACATCACGTTCTATTGAAAAAGAAAGGGAGGCATCACGTAGAAACAATGAGGATGTTATTTATGGGATAATGCAAAATCATGATGTATTCTTAAGTGATCTCCGGTCCCGCCTAACTAAACTACAGGTACTCTCAATAATATCTTGAAAATAGTTGTGTAGTTGATTATTTTATCTATACAGTTGGTATAGGCATTCTTGCTTTCTCTTGTATATTACATTTGGAAACTATCTTTTCCTCACCGTCTTGGAGAGTAAGAAATTCTGACCAAGTTTTTCAGGTGGTGCGGCATTTTTGGCTGCGGAATGACGTCAAAGGTGGCATTGATGCTGTTGGGAAGTTGCCTGATCACTGTGTATGTGTACTATTCAAGCAATTGATTTATTGCTTGTCTGTCTTGTTTACTGTTCTAACTGGTAAAAATAGTCCAGTTACTTAGTTTGTTTCCTTTCATGATAATTACTGATAGGTGGTTAAATGCTTTCATGCAGATTCAAGCTGATGTGGCTGCTGTTCTAGTTGACAAAATGGAAACTGTAACCCTGGATCTGTTCACTTGCCTGCTTCCTTTATTTACAAGCTTACTAAATAGCAACATAGACAGGTATTGTTTTGCATGCTGGGGATTTCTTGTGAAGGTCGAGTCGTATATGTTTCCCGGGGTTTGGAAGTTTCTGAATTTAGGATTATCACCATACTATTAGTCATCACTTTTATTGATGTTATTCAAATTAAGGATAGAGAGCAGCATTAGATGAATATATCAGAGAAAAGAATATTAAGTAAACTATGTATTATTTTTTGATTTGTCCAGCTATGTAAATCATGAAGGACCTTGGTGCTAGTTGGCTTTCACTTGTTAGCTCTTCTACACCTTATTTAAACATTCGGAAGTTCATTTGGTCTAGTATCTTATTGGTAAACAACAAAAATTAGGAACATAGACGGGTAGTAAAAAAACGCTAGTGGACTTTTAGGTATCAGCCAAACACTGGAAGTGATTGTGAAGATTGTAACTTGTGCTGTAAATGTACAGGCACACAAATGTCTCACTGGAAATGCTACTGAAGCTTGTGGCGATATTTGGACCAGTGATTCGGTCAACCATGTCATCTTCTCCATCTGTACGGGTCGATCTTCAGGCGGAGCGGAGGTGTGTTATTAATCTATTCCATTTCTTTTTTGGCGTGGTTGAGAATTATGTTTCACTTATTTTCTCACTTTTATAACTGTATAACTGAGTTCAGGCGTGGATTGTGCAAGCAATGCTCTATACACCTGCAAAAAATAAAACAGCTTCTTCCTTCAGTGACTAGGTTGGTCTTCTAGTCCACCCTCTGATGAGTGTCAGCTAATTCACGTATAGCATTTGTTGTGCTATTTTAAAATTTAGGTTTAATTGGTATTTTTTTTTTTTGTGGTGATTGGGGGTATAGGAGAGGTGGTTCAGTTGCAAAAGGTGCTCGAGAATTGAATTTAGTTCTTCAACAACTATAGCTTTCAGTTACTCTGACTAAAAGAAGAAGAATGGTAAAAGAAAAGACTTCCTGACCAGGGGTTTCAGGCTAGCTCCTTTCTCGCACTTCTAGCAGAACATACTCTAACTGCATCCCTTTTGGCACCTGGTATGTGTACCCTTTCGAACCTTAGTACTTCATTGCTGTGTGATAGCCGTTTTGAGCCTCACGATTATTTTGACATTCTACTGCTGCTCTGCCCAGCACCCATGAGATCTCCAAGTGAAGCTTGAATTGGCAGCATCAGCTTCAGTTGCTCCAGTAACTGATTTATAGTAAGTATTGGTGTTAGTGATATATGTTTCCAAAATCTCAAGGGTTTCCATGTCTCGTGTCATGTCCTGAACTTCGCCTATTCTTGCTGTTGATGTTAGATCCTGCGGAAATAGATCAGGGACGGATTCTCATGTAAATCTTGTATCCATAATATTCTCTAATAAAAAAGATAGTTCTCATTTACCAAGATTGCCTATCTTTTAATGTTACACAATTAGAGAATGATGTTTTTCTGCTAGTGAATGCATTGCGAATAGAAGAAAACACGAGAAAGTCCTGTGATTTGAAGAACAAATAGGATTATTTCGTCTTCTATTATGTAGTCTGCAATTTTCATATCTTATATAAAATGTATCCTGTTCTGCTGAAACATTGTATACAGCATTTCTCTGTTCTTGTGAGTGTGTCTATGACTATGTGTGGCTCCTTAGAAGAATTCCAGCTGGTGTCTGCAGTGGATTGGTAAACCGCTTATCACAGCCTAAAGGTCAAATTCAAGGTTCGAGGAGTTGGGATCACACAAATTTGATTAAGGAGTAAGATTAAGTTATAAATTTTGAGTTGACAAGTTGTGGAAGTCATGAACTTCCCAGATTGTTGCACAGAAGTGTGAAGGGCAATTGTACGAACTGATCTGGATCACACTCTCTCTCCAAAGCGCTTTAGAATGGGTATCACTAAAATCGGTTTACATCATACAAAGTGAACTATGATACTTTTGTGAATTAAAATAAAAAATTGATAGTACCTCTTTTTTAGAAACGGAGATAGTATCGGCCATACGAACAATCCTTAATGTCTTGCTCCGACTCAGAGAGGAAGTTGATAAACGGTATGGATCGTTTTTCCCAAGTCCTTGCATGCCAAATTGCCAAGCATTTAGTCGGGAACCCAAGAATTAGTTCTTTAAGAGCTGCATAAAACCTAATTTCAAGGAAGATACGAGGAGTATAACTTGCGATGACAGGTGTCCATGGTGATTGATGTCCAAGGAAATTTTTAAATCATGAGTCTTGAGATGACGTAAATCGTAAATTGGAGATTCACAGTCAATAGAAAGAAACATTGCCAGTGATTCTCAAATCGAAATTCGAAACTGCCTGCACAAAAAAATGAACGGTGATTGGAATAAGCTACTTATAAATCTAGGAAGAGGGAGCATCAATTATTAGTATATTCAGAAGCAGCAAAGATAAACTCTCCCAACTCGCGCGAAAAGTTAGTGCTTTAGTGTTTCCCTCGGTTTTCATTTCTCTTTCTCTGCACAACAATAAAACCAAAAATCGACCTTCATTTTCGGAAGCAAAATAAAATCCCCAAAAATTTCCAAATCTGGATTTCAATTTTAGTTTTATTTTCATTTCTCAAATGTCACTTCCTTTGAATCCTACAAATCAATAATCTTCTTAAATTAAATTGAGTTTTCATGGCTGGGCGTTACGAAAACAATCCGTTTGAAGATGAGGAAGTAAATCCTTTCGCTGTGAGTTTTTCACCTTCAATCTTCATTTGTTAGATTCTTGTTATCTTTTCTTCTGTGAATTTCACATTGATTCTGCTTCTAGATTTGTCGCGAAATTTGGTGTAAATTCATGTGTAAAACTTGTGAAATTTAGACAATGTAGGATTCTTTATTATAAATCTGGAGATCATTTGTGTGTTTTGGTTTCAAATTTCCCCAATTGGCGTAAATTAACATCAATCGATCATTTTTCTTTTCTGGTTTCTTTGATTCGCTAAAAAGAACATGTACCTCTCATGTGAACCCCTTTATTTTTGGCATTTCTGCTAGCATTTAAAACTACAATCGACTATTCCGGTACTTTTACCTTTTGTAAGTGTGCTTGGGTTGCTTCCTTGACGATAGGTTTTGTTTGTGGATTGCTACTGTTATGCTTATCTCACACTCTGACATTGATTTCAGAATCCTGGAACTGTTCCTCCTGTTCAGAACTCAAAGCTTTCACCTCTTCCTCATGAACCTGCCGACTATGATCGCGGTGCAACAATTGATATTCCACTTGACTCGACGAAGGTAGGCTAGAAATTCAAGAGGACATGTGTTCTATATTTGATATCATTGTGTTTGTGTATGAATTAAGCTCAGTTTCTAAATTTATATTTGGATGTAATGTAGGATTTAAAGAAGAAGGAGAAGGAGCTCCAGGCTAAGGAGGCCGAACTAAATAAAAGGGAACAGGTAATTTCTGGTACATGCACTGTGTACTGTGTTTGATTGTGGTTTACTTTAGGCTGTAGCTTTTATAAACAAAAATCCCTGTGAAAATCATTCACTGCATGGCCACAGTATCTTTAAGTGGTGCCAAGATAGTGCTGTAATTTTCCTGTGCATTTTCTGGCGCTTGGTTAAATGTAGTTTGCCAATTTCGTTTGCTCTGATATGTTTTCTGTAATTCATGCAGGAGCTAAAACGGAAGGAAGATGCTATTGCACGATGTATTTCTTAGTTTAAACTTATGTAATTTGAAGTATTTATTCTGTTAAGTGTCCTTCAATTTTTTGTAATGAGGGTTTCTCTTGCAGCTGGAATTGTCATAGAGGAGAAAAACTGGCCGCCCTTTTTCCCCCTCATTCATCATGATATTGCAAAGGAAATACCTATTCATTTACAGCAGTTGCAGTATGTGGCATTTACGACTTTGTTAGGTAAGCCATTGGCTACTGAATTACTGATTTATATTACGAGCATTCCAAAGAATGCTTGAAACCACTTGCAGTATCAATATCATTGATTAATTTCTAAGTTGTTTCCAACCAGGATTCTGCTATTCACATCGTACCCTGTAGACATGGGCGGTATTAGTAGTATGGGTGCTCAATAATATGCTCCCCTATCATGCCATCTAAAAAGATTCATTTTACGCACTGAAATGGAATGCCTTTAGTTTGGTGAACTTTCATGGATCAAAATTAGTGTCTCTCGCTCTCAGTGTTTGAACTGCATTTTAATTTTATCCAATTTTGGATATTAATCTTTATGTTTTCCAGGATTATGTATTGCACTTACTTGGAACGTCGTTGCAGTTACAACAGCCTGGATCAAAGGAGAAGGTTGGCACCAAAACAATAAAACACTTTTGCTTATAATAGCTACTTTCTGCTTCATAATCCATCCAGTTTTTAGATGTATCATCTAATGATGAGCTTGGTGTTTTTTCCCATTATGTAATCTTGTTCTTGCACTTCTTATGCCTTAGGTGTAACGATTTGGTTGCTTGCTTGTATCTACTTTATATCTGGGGTTCCCGGTGGATATGTGTTGTGGTACCGCCCTCTTTATCGTGCAATGAGGTGATATCTTCTTGCACTTCTAGTAAATCCCTGAGGAGAATCTAATAGTCACTTGTAGACAATTATTGATGTCATATAATGGTTATAGGTTAAGTTGGTCAACAATAGACCGAGGTCGCACTATTCAATTTTTCTCTTCAACTTGACGCATTTTATTTACGATGTTCTTTTACCTTATATTGCATCTTGACATTTTTTTTTAGGACTGAAAGTGCTTTGAACTATGGGTGGTTTTTCATGTTTTACTTTGTAAGAATTTCTTTGCTTCACATCATTGTTTTCTGTTATCTATTCTTGCCAGATATTAGCTTCTTTTATCTTTTAACAATATTCTCGCTTGATGACTTACTTAATGTCTGTCATTTCTTATGACAGCTTCATATATGCTTTTGTGTATTTGCTTCAGTTGCCCCTCCAATTGTCTTCAAAGGAAAATCACTAACGTAAGTGTCTGTAGAAACATAAGATGAAGAAAGAACAGTTAAAAATTTCAATAATATTGCCTCTTTTGCTGTAGGTTTCTTATCTAATTTATGCCTCTAACAATATCTGCGTTTACTGTGTGGAACAGAGGAATCCTGCCTGCCTTAGATGTTATGTCTGGGAACGCTTTGGTTGGGGTATGCCATATGTCTCTTACAAGTTGCATAATTCTATTATCCAAATGTGTTGCCTTTCTTATTTTACATAATAGATCTTCTTTACCTTGTCCATGAGGCTCTGAATAAGCCATTTGATTGTTTCTTGTGCATCTTTTCTAGAATTCCCTCATCCCTCCTCATGTCTATAATTACTATTTGTTACACTTGTTTGTGATTGCATTGAAATGATCTAACAGTCAGCTTCATAAGATAATGATCTCTTTGTCATGTGGATCAATATCAAATTTTCCGTTATAATCACTGGTCCCTAAATACAACATGTATTCTATGCAAGCTCGTGCACTTACTCTTGTCTGTTGGTAAGGGTGGGAGTTCTGATCTACTGACTGTATTTGTCTTCGGTTTCACAGGTTTTCTACTTCATTGGATTTGGAATTTTTGCTATCGAATCCCTTATTAGCATCTGGGTTATTCAGGTCCGATCCCATTCACTTTCTCTGCACATAAAGTTACAACTTTTTTTGTTCCAACCGATACCTCCAAAATTGCCCGTCACAATTAGTTGATGTTGTTATGCAGCAAGTATACTCATATTTCAGAGGTAGTGGCAAGGCTGCAGAGATGAAGCGTGAAGCTACCAGAGGAGCAGTGAGGGCAGCAATGCAATAATTTGATCTGACGCTGTATAAACTTTTTGCCGTTATCAATATCATACAGGCTAGCTCTTATCATCTTAGACATTACCATAGGCCGGAGGCTTATGTCAAGGCGTTTCTTTCACAAAGATAGAGAGACTTCTGATGACTGAACGGATAGATGGTAGTTAGAAGAAACAAGTTTAAAGCTGAGAAGAAATTTCCATTTTTTATGCTTCATGTAGAGGCTGATTTATCATTCTTTCATTTTTGACATTCTTTCTGATTTTGAACAAAATAGTTACTTGGATAATAAAGGTTAAGAGCTATTTGCAAACTTTTGATGTTATTAGCATATACTGGGACAGTATTTTCTTGTTATTGTATCAAATACTTTGTACATGCACATGTAGTAACCTTTTAATACATTTTTGCTGATCTCAGCTTCAAGATGTATATCCTACTTGAAGCCTAATGAAGGGCTAATTTTGTTTTTAGTTTGGAAGATTTGGTTCTAACATCAAAAACTTGCGTGTTGGAGAAATTCAAGTGGAAAGTGGAAATGCTTTAGGATCTAACTGTAGTGGCACAAAACTTATCACTGGGTGTCCGATAAGGTGAACATCCATAGTATCAGTCCTTGATACAGTTTCAGTTTAGTGTCACAGAAAATTGACTAACAAAAAAGAAATGATTTTTGCAGTTTCAGAGCATGTTTGTTTGCGTTTGCCCAAGATCAGCTGCGAGTCAGATGTCAGACTCAAACCGTTTGTTTAGTTTTTGTCATATCTGGTTCGATATCTGACTCGGACCTAATTCCTCATTCAAACTTGTTTGCGTCAAGTAACAAAATGTCCCTAACTTATGGAACTAAGTCCTTCGCATATTTTTGAGTCACAGCTAACTCAAAAGACAAACACTTGTATCATATCTAGGTGAGTCACGTGATTTCAGTCAGATCCAGGAAAAAAAAACAAGATGTTGGGTGGCCCTTAACCAAATCCGGATGGACTCGTCAAGTTCCCCAGCAATACACCTCGGGCAGACCTTACTGTTGCCCAAATATCGGGATTTTCATTATCGTAACGTTCAAAATTCCGCAACCTTTTTAACACCACTGGAGCTAAAGCAGCTCGATGATGCTACCTGGTTGCAGTTCAGGAGAATTGGGGCACGAAAATTTCTCAATTCCATCCTCTTTCCGATGTAAGCTTCAAACTTCTCTCCCATTTAGGGTTTCTCTATTGCTTCCTAGAGATAGTATTCATAATGGTAATAATAAAGCTAGGGTTTTTCAAGGGTTTAATATACGTGAAAAAAAATCTAGAACATTAAATGTTAGTTTTCTGAGTTCAGTTCCACCCCATTCTGAAACTAAGGATAATTTCAGTAAACCCTTAGCTCAAATTGTTAGGAAGCAGAACCAGAACCCTAAGGTGTTAGAGCAAAAGACAACAGTGGTTCCTCCTCGAAGAACATTTAATAATAAAATTAATGGAAAAAAGAAGAGATATGGTGGTTCCTTACCTTCTGTTTTACACTCTTTAGAAAATGAAGATGATATTGATAAAGCCTTAAGTTTGTGGGTTGGAAAGCTTAGTCCAAAAGAACAGACCGTTATTCTTAAGGAGCAAAGTAATTGGGAACGCTTACTTGGTGTTTTTCGATGGATGAAATCTCAGAATGATTACATTCCTAATGTTATTCATTACAATGTCGTGCTTCGAGTTTTAGGGAGAGCTAAAAAGTGGGATGAATTACGTCTCTGTTGGATTGAAATGGCAAGGGATGGTGTTTTCCCTACTAATAATACTTATGGTATGCTTATAGATGTGTATGCCAAAGCGGGGCTTTTAAATGAAGCTCTTTTATGGCTTAAACACATGAGACAAAGAAGTGTTTTCCCTGATGAAGTCACCATGACAACCGTTGTTCGAGTTCTGAAAGAAGCTGGAAAATTTGATAGAGCGGATAAAATTTATAAAGATTGGTGTGTTGGAAGGGTTGAACTCGATGACCTTGATTTGGAGTCTGGTGATGATTCTAAATCAGGTTTGGGTCCTATGAGCCCAAAGCATTTCTTATTGACTGAGCTATTCAAAGCAGGTGGGAGAATCTCGCCTTCAAAAATTGTTTCTCCAATGGATATGGAGAATACGGTGCAGAAACCTCGGCTTGCTGCCACTTATAATGGGTTAATCGATATGTATGGGAAAGCAGGTCGCCTTAAGGATGCTTCATATGCGTTTTCAGAGATGCTGAAATCTGGTGTGGCTCCTGATACGTTCACTTTCAATACCATGATTTTTACTTGCGGAACTCATGGGCAATTGTTAGAAGCAGAGACTTTACTTGCTAAGATGGAGGAAAGGGGAATCTGTCCAGATACCAAAACTTATAACATTTTCCTATCATTGTATGCCAATACTGGGAATATTGATGCGGCTCTGGCGTGGTATAGAAAGATCAGAGAGGTGGGGCTTTTCCCGGATACCGTATCTCACCGAGCTATTCTTAAGATATTATGTGAGAAGAACAGGATTACAGAAGTAGAGGCTGTAATGGAAGAAATGGAGAAGTTTGGTATACGTATCGATCAGCAATCTATTCCTGTTGTTATGAAGATGTACATTGGTGAAAGATTACTAGACAAGGCAAAGATCCTTCTCGAAATGTGTCAATGGGCTGGAGGGATGTCGTCAAGAACTTATGCTGCAATTATAGATGCATATGCAGATATAGGGCTTTCAACTGAAGCTGAGGCTATCTTCTTTCGGAAAAGGAATTTAGTCACAGATAAGAAAGATGTGGTAGAATATAATGTCATGATCAAAGCATACGGGAAATCGAAGTTGTACGATAAAGCTTTTTCACTCTTTCAAAGCATGAGAAGCAATGGGGCTTGGCCAGACGAGTGCACTTATAATTCTCTTATCCAAATGCTATCGGGTGCTGATCAAGTGGCTCCTGCAAGAGATCTTTTGGTCGAAATGCAAGAAGTTGGATTTAAACCTCGCTGTGAAACCTTCTCTGCTGTTATTGGTAGCAATATCCGGTTAGGCCGGGCTTCTGATGCAGTTGATATATATAGAGAAATGACAAAAGCAAGGGTTGAACCAAATGAGGTTGTATTCGGGTCTTTAATAAATGGTTTTGCAGAAGATGGCAAGGTAGAAGAAGCTCTCCATTATTTCCACATTATGGAGAAACTGGGGATTTCCCCCAATCAGATAGTCTTGACATCTCTAATCAAGGCTTATGGTAAACTAGGTTCTATGGAGGGAGCAAAGGAGATTTATGGGAAGATGAAGGATCTGGAAGGTGGTCCTGATATTGTGGCATCTAACAGTATGATTAGTCTTTATGCAGAACTTGGGATGGTTTCTGAAGCAAAGTTGATTTTTGATAAATTAAGAGAAAATGGACGAGCTGATGGGGTTTCATTTGCCACAATGATGTATCTCTACAAGAACATGGGAATGCTCGATGAAGCGATTGATGTTGCTCAGGAAATGCAAGAGTCAGGTTTGTTAAGGGACTGTGCTTCATTTAATTCAGTAATGGCATCCTACGCCACAAATGGACAGTTAAGGGAGTGCGGTGAACTGTTGAACCAGATGATAACACGTAAAATTTTGCCCAACTTTGGTACATTCAAAGTAATGCTAACTGTGTTAAAGAAAGCGGATTTACCTGTAGAGGCTGTCACACAGTTAGATTCTTCTTACAGGGAGGGAAAACCTTATGCACGGCAGGCCATAATCACCTCTGTGTTTTCGGTTCTGGGTATGCATGATTATGCATTACAAGCTTGCGAGGTTTTGACAAAAGCTGAAGTTGGCCTTGATTCCCACGCTTACAATGTTGCAATTTATGCATATGGGACTTGTGGGGAAGTTGTTAAAGCTTTAAATCTTTTCATGAAAATGCAAGATGAAGGGTTGGAACCGGACCTTGTAACTTATATCAATTTGTTATGTTGCTACGGAAAAGCTGGAATGGTGGAAGGTGTGAAGCGGATCCACAGCCAATTGAAATATGGGGAGATTGAGCCAAACGAATCTCTTTTCGAGGCTGTTATAGATGCTTATAGAAATGTCAAAAGGAATGATTTGGCTGAATTGGTTAGACAAGAAATGAAGTTCGCTTTTGAGTCGCCAGGGCAATCAGATTTTGAAAGTGACGAATACTCTGAAGACGAAGACAGGCTGTCAGAGTCGGAAAATTGGAGTGAAGATGAATAAAATGAAATTTAAGTGTGTTGAAAATTTAAGGAACTAGGCACCCAAGTAATTTATTACATGACAGCAGAAGGGCACCAAAAAGACCTGAAGGCAATTAGTATACATGGCTCCACCCCTCATTTGGAGCCACAGTATTTTCGGCTGCTTATGGTATACAACTGTCCCGCATCTGTGAATGCTGATGTATCTTTTTATGTACAGCACAAGATGTTCAAAATGTACGCTATTTTTCTGTCATATTTACTGAGCAGGATTATATGAAAGGTTAGGACAATATTACTGTAACATGATTCTGATACCAAGAAAAGAAGAAAATTAAAATATGTTGTAATTTTTCCTACTTCGAAGGGATAACTAATGCTAATGAGTGGTGCGCATTTTATAAGAGGATTGCACTGCATCCATTTCTTCACTTATCTTGCAGGTCCTTGTCAAAAAGTTATTTGAGTTTTGTTATTCATATACAGGATTTGCTCAAACAGATTTCCCACCGGAAAATACAAACTATCACCTTGCCAGTAATGGCTGAAGAAGATCAACAGAAGGCAATAATACACTTCAATTTGCAATCTATCGTGCATCTGCCACTGCCAGCATCAGCAGATTCAGCACCATGATGTTTTCCGGATTGACTATAAAAAGTGGAGCACTTGGCTGGGCATATTACTTTCTTGTGATAGCATGGACCTCTCTGCTTGCACACAACTATTGGTCGTATAACTCCACCCTTGGAATAACCCCCTGTAGGACTTCCATATCCAGCACCGTACCCACTTCCAATGACACCATCACTACCCCATCCCTTACCAAAACCCGGGATTTCAAAATCACCCGCGGGTCCAAAAGAAACTCCTTGCCCACCACCATTACTCGTTTCTTGATGGAATTTGTTGTTTCTTTTCTGAAACCTGGGGTTCTTTACATCTTCCATGAAGCCTAGGTTTGCTTCTTGGTTTCCAGAAGCGTTAGTAGTAGTAATAGTGGTCACAGTGATAAACAAAACTGCTACAAGGAAATTGATCGTGACTGAATGCATGGATGTTGCTCTAATTTTTTTTTCCTAGGAGTTGTTGATGCGAAGATGTGAAGAAGATGTGCAAGAGTTGAGATGAGCTTCAGAGAGAAAGAGATTAGCATTTAAAAGATTCATTTATGAGCTGAAAAGCTAGGCTACAGTTGACATACAGAGGGCCTGGTTTTCCTAAAGTAGGTAGTTGGGTGGTATAACTTCACATAATAAATTCAGTTTATAGAGTCTAAGAGGGAGAAAATGAAAATTTGCTGAATTGGGAAAGTGGGTTTTGCAGGTTGCACATTTATACAAATATAACAATACTCTGCTCTGCAATGGTTCTCGTAGTAAGAGCACGATAAGTTCAAGGACGGAAGCACATGTCATATCTGACATCATCCCAATGCCAAACTAGTGCGACTTGTGAATATCCCCTCAAAGAGTCGAAGGGGAAGATCAATAAGCATCCTCTCAGTTTATGAGGAGTAGCCTGCCAGCATTTCTTAGGATCTTGTAACTGTGTTGCTTGGCCAAAAGATACTTCGATAGTGTATAAATTAACCAATACATATCCTGTTAAACAAAACAATAATAAACTAGTAGTGTAGCTTTTGATCTAATACATATCCCCATCATCTAATACATATCCATCGAAAAGAACACCATCGAATACAAACAGGGACGGAGCCGGCCCATTGTAAGGGTGTGCACTTGCACTTCTTGCCCAGCTGGCTCCAAAGCCTATTTTAAGCCCAACAAATCTTTTTTTTTTCTATATACAAGCCCATTTTTGCTTCTTTGCATCCCTCAAAAATATTTGCACCACATAACAAAATTTTGCACCCCCATCTCATTATTGGCTCCGCCCCTAAATGCAAAACAATCAAAAGCTTTTGAACAGGGGTATCAATCGAACCAAGGAGTATAAAATAGCTTTTGATTACGAAACAATACTAACATACCCCAGTTTTTCAAAGTAGTGTAGCTTTTAATAAACAATAATTAAAACTAAACCATAAAGGATTTGAAGCCAATACTTTGGGGATATGTTAGTATTATATAGCTCTACTTTCCTACCGAAAATGAGCGTATTCCAAAACCTATAACACCGTCATCTACTACTTTAAAAATGAGCCGTTGAAAATCTGCGGATTTCTGGCCGTCGAGAATAAGACCGGTAGATTGTGAAGTTTTATATTTCGGAATGTGCTCATTTTTGGTAGGCATGTAGAACTTGGTAAGAGGAACATATCCTCAAAATATTAGCTTCAAATCTCTTACGGTTTGGTTTTTATTCACAAAAATGACGTCCAACGTCTGAGATAGTGTGATCACAAAAGTGTGAAGGGATCCTTCCACTATAAAGAAAAGGCAGACTTTTTTTTGGTTGGTCACAAAAAGATAAAATAGCTTGGTGTCACCCTGATATTACTAATAGGACTTTAAATATCAACCCCTACTGTACATATGTATTTAAGGGTAAAAGTGTACATTAAATCAATGTTTATATATCCAATCTTATATATTTACATAATCACAGTAATATCGTTGTTTTAAAAATGTATCAAAATTTTAAAAACTTGATATCTTTCAAAATACACATCGTATTTTTGTAAAATTAATATGTTTGGAAAACTTTATGAATTACATATGTAATGAGTATAAATAAGAGAATTAAACTTTATTTTATGAAAAGAATATCATTGTAATCAAATTTGGTGTTGTTAAAAAGAATAGAATTTATGCATGTGCATCGCACATGTGGTTTGACTAGTAATAGATAAATAGAAATGTAAACACCTGAAGTATAATCAATGGTTTACATGTGAAAACTTTCTAACCATGTCACGAGGAGAAAGTTCTCATCCCTATATCTGCAACAACCACTTCCATAGGAGGAAGCATATGTTCATCCTTTATATAGTCTTCAAATCAGGGTTTGCAATCAATGCTACCTTGGTAACAAAGCATTCAATATTTACCGTTAGATGAAAACCTGATTAGACTCAAGATAATATCTTTCAACCGTTAGATCGAACTTAGCTTGTTACACACAAATGAAAAGTGACTTCATTTAGATATGGGTAACCGTACCTAAACGTGTACACCTTGTTGGCTCAACAATAGTTAACCGAAGTTAGCCATATGAACACTTTCATATCAACCATATTCATCTTAACCATAACTAGTTCAAATGACTCAAATGAAACTAGTTTTAGAGTTGTTCAATTGTTTATATTCTCATAGAAGTATACAAGACACAATTGAAGCAAAATCGATTTTGATTCACTCGAATCAATTCATCAACATTATAGCCACGGTTTGCAAAAGATTGCATTCCTTATTATATAAATGTATTAGTTCATGAACAAACCGATTTTAGAACATAACCCATTCAAGTATGCAAACGGGTACGCATACTGACGTACACTTCCAAACTTCAGGTTAAACCAGTACACGTACAGGTATACTCTAGTACCCGGACTTCAACTGACTTCGCCAGTACGCGTACAAGTACGCATACTCTAGCTTTCGGACTTTACCTGACCAACCAGTACGCATACGGGTATGCATACTAAGTTCTGGCCTTGGATCAACACATATGCAAGTACGCATATTGTGCTTATAATCCAATCATGGTTAAGTGTTCTAAACTCCCATTTCAATCATTGAAACATTCTCGGAAGACGACAATAGCTGTCTCACACAAACTATTAGTTTCAAAGCAATTTTCAAGTGATTGAATGATCAATACGAAACATTCTGAGTCTACATCAATGACTGTCTCACACAAATCATGTAAGATGTTATAAGGCGATTTTCACATGATCATCTTTTGACTTTCATCAAGAATATAAGATGAACTTGGTTAAAGCGAAAGCTTACCAACATATATTTCGAAAAATATGTAAGCGAGTTAAACTCAGCTCGAAATATCAAATGTGTATAATCGAAGTCTATATAGCTATACGACTTTTGTCTCAAATATGAGATAGAGTAGAAATAGACTTTTGAGTGATAGATGAGTTCAATTCTCCACATACCTTTTGTTTATGAAGTTCCACAAGCTCCCCTTAGTAGTTCTTCATCTTCAATCGATGAACGCCGTGAAGTCTAATGCTCAACTACACTTTCTATCCTAATCCGAGACTTATCTATAAGTAGACTAAAAATCAAGACTTATAGTTTTGGCAACTAAACTTGACAACAAGCTTGAGATAGAAACGCTAGCAAGTTCGACCGAGCAGTGTTCTAACAATCTCCCCCTTTGTCAATTTTAGTGACAAAACTATCAATACATATGGATTACAAAATAAATAAACTTTGTAGCTTCTCATCCAAATGCTTGATTTCCTTGGTTCTTCAACATTACTCGAAATCTTCGTCACTTCTAAGTACTCCAGTGATTCTGAACGTGTTCAACTCAGAATCATAGTTGTTGAAGATTCGTAGCTATAACAATGAGAAAACAGTAACTCTCAATCATTGTTATACAATGTCATAGTATCATTACACAGCATCAAAGTCCAATTGTATCACAACTTTGACAATAATACTATGGTGATATGTATCACTCCCCCTTAGTCAATACTTCATCTCACATGAAAACCACTCCCCCTTACATAATGATCCGTAAACCATATGTATTTGTAGTGTGAACTACACATTAATTCTCCCCCCTTTTGTAAATATAAATTGGCAAAGGTACGAAAACTAGTGGGATCATAATGAAATTCTCATAGAGATTCTTCATGACTAAAAGAAAACATATCAACTTTGTTTAGATGCAATCATATAGTCGAAACTAAATGCATTCATCAAGGAGTTTATAAAGATAGAAGAAAACTACTACAATATTCCATAGCCGCACTCCCCACAAAGATTTGGCAATTAAACACAAGTTCAATTAAGAACTCTCCCCCATAAAATATCATTCCCGAAAGAACAACAAAAGCGACCTTACTTTTACAAGAAAAGAAGGATTTCTTTGGACATTAAAAAATTACATGAAACATGAATTTGTATCCATAAAACTCAATTAAATTAACCACAAGAAAACCCATGATTAGTTTAGTCGGAAATGCTCAACATAAGAGAACTTACGGAGCCACACGGTACTTTCACATAGAAGTGGATCAGAGAAAGACCAATACTGCGGAATATACAAAGATTCATTCTATTTTTCTTCAATATTTGCATAAAGACATATAATAGACATAATCTTTGCAATCAAAAGTTTATCCTATCTTTATCAATATTTACATAATGACATAATAGGCTTAACTTTTGACATATATGGGACAATCATAGTGAAAAAGCGGGGGTCTAACAACCACACCCAATATTTCGTTCGGCAATCTGAATGGATAAACTCTAATATACTTTCAAGAGAATCAACTAGACAGTCAGACTCAATCTATAGAAAAGTATATCAAAGAGTTATATCTCTGTTTCTCAATTCAATCTGCAATCAAACAAATAGGAATTTCCGAACCCGATTGAATAAGAGAAATAACTTGGATGGTATCACAAACCAATATCCAAGTGTCAATCAATTCAATCAACAACCAAGAGGTCGGATTCAAGAACTGATTGAACTTAACGCACAACCTGTGATATTTCTATTATATAACAAAATATAATGCGGAAAAGAAATAACAAAGACACCAGAAATTTTGTTAGCGAGGAAACCGCAAATGCAGAAAAACCCCGGGTCCTAGTCTATCTTTGAACACCACACTGTATTAAGCCGCTACAGACACTAGCCTTCTACCAATGAACTTTGGACTGGAACGTAGTTGAGCCCTAATCAATCTCACACTGATCAAGGTACATTTGCGCTCCTTACGTCTCTGAACCCCAACAGGATTCTACGCACTTGATTCCCTTAGCTGATCTCACCCACAACTAAGAGTTGCTATGACCCAAAGTCGAAGACTTGATAAACAAATCCGTCTCACACAGAAAAGTCTATTGGAATAGATAAATCTGTCTCCCAAAGAAATACCTATGATTTTTGTTCCGTCTTTTGATAAATCAAGGTGCACAGGAACCAATTGTTAAACCATACTTATGTTCCCGAAGAACAGCCTAGTATTATCAATCACCTCACAATAATCTTAATTGTATGAAAGCGAAACAAGATATTATGGAATCACAAACGATGAGACGAAGATGTTTGTGACTACTTTTAAACTTACTCATCGGAGATAAATCTCAAGCAAATATTAGCAAAGATAATACTTAATCACGAAGTAAGACCAGAACACGCAACTACAGAGAAAATAGTTGGATCTGGCTTCACAATCCCAATGAAGTCTTCAAGTCGTTAACCCATAGGGTTTTGGAGAAAACCTAAGGTTAAAGGAGAATCGACTCTAGTCGCAACTAATGTCACACAGAAGGTGTGGGGATTAGGTTTCCCAGTTGCTAGAGTTCTCCCTTATATAGTTTTCAAATCAGGGTTTAAAATCTAAGTTATCTTGGTAACAAAGCATTCAATATTCACCGTTAGATGAAAACCTGATTAGACTCAAGCTAATATCTTTCATCCGTTAGATCGAACTTAGCTTGTTATACACAAATGAAATGTACCTTCATTTAGGTTTGAGTAACCGTACCTAAACGTGTACACTAGTGTTAATGGTGGTTTTCATTTCAGGGCTAAAATTATTAAACCCTGTATTTAATGCGCTTCCATCCTGCAAAGGAACAGAAGCCATATAAAAGTAACGAGTGCCCAGGCCTCTTCGCTCATATATGTATTGAGCAATTCAATATATTTCTATGTATAAAATTCACTCAGAATAGTGCGTGTAGCAACAATCCCAAATATTCTATGAATTTTATCTCCCACCGGCATTATTCACTAATGCATGGCCTGCCTAGTATTTTCCTATGCTATGTTCCCCAGCCGAACTCTCAATATTGGCATGACATGACGATTAATGTTCACTCACAGCGGAGTAGCACGAATCTCCCGAAGTGTCAGTATTAAGATCTGCGTGAAAATACTCAGGAGCGCACATGCTACGTCTCTCTCTTATAAAAAGATTTTCTTTGCGTCAACATGCTCTTAATTAAAAGTGCATGGTCGACGCGCTTAAATTCCTTAAGAAAAATAAGCCTAGACTGACCATGTCAGTCTTAAAACAATCACGGCCACACAATTTGGCCGGCCAATTCAACAAGCTTAGCCTCTTCCTAACGGAACTAGGCAAACTCTATGATGTCCACCGGCGGGCCCACTATTGTCCCAGCCAATCAGAATCCTCTAAACCTGCCAGTAGCAGCCCTAATCGCTAGTCAGAACTAGGCTAGTTGCTCTGCAAAAGAGAAACTCCAACGGGTTAAGACCGACCATAACGGTCTCAAAACCATCGCGTCCGCCCAACTTAGCCAGCCTGGTTAGACGGCTTAGATTGCATTTCGAATGATCAAAGAGGTGTCGGTGCGTTCACCGGCGACTGACCTCCATCCCCAGCCGATCGAACTACACACGGCAAGCCAGGAGTGCATCAAACCGCTTGCCCAAAGTAGAGTGAACGCGCTGTTTTGGAAATCCTAATTTGTGTTGCGGCAGCATGCTACTGTCGCAAAACGATCACAGCCATCCATCTTCGCCGGCCAAATTGACTGGCTTAGATCCATTTTCACCTTTGCATATGGCCAATCGGCCTGCTCAAATCAATGTCCAGTGCCTTGAATCGATTAGCCTAAAGAGGGTTGGCCACACGGCTTTAAACCCTAAAATTCAATCAAACGACGGTATACAACTGCCGCAAATCATCTCATCCGTCCAACTTCGCTAACCTAGTTGAATGACTTAGATCTAATTTCAAGTGGCCAACAGGGTGATGTTGTGATCATCGACCACCCTTCTCCCATAAGGAGCGATCGACCAAGCCACGACTTGCCCAAACGGATCACAAAATATCTCCCAAAAGGTAGCCAGTCGTGCTGCTAATATATATTTCAATAATTCAACAGTATCCATCAACAGCCGCAAATCATCTCAGCCACTCAACTTGGCTAGCCGATTTAACCGGTCCAGATCTAACCTGGGCCGACCGGTAGGATGTTAGAATGGCTACCAGCCGCCACTCTTTCATAGGGACCGACCGGGCAATCCCAGGGATGCGCGCGTATCTCTTACCAACTCCCTGAAAGAGGGAGGTCATGCTCCTTTAAGACATTAAGCTCCGCGACTAACTTAGACGAGCTCTGAAACAACGATGCTTCATAAACATCGATTATTTTCAGCTGCTTGTTTAAAAGCGATGCTTTATATGAATCAATTATAAACGATGTTTTATAAATATTGATTCCACGAATAATTGTGTTATTTGACCTAAAAGCACTACGTGCTGCTTTAAGCGGCAAGTCTCACGACTTGATCCATTTACTCGAGACATCAAACATGTTATAAACTGGGGGATGCTTACTAGGGTATTGGTCTGGTGGTTTACAGCGTGTGGCGTGCAACGCGCCCATTACAAGAAAGTGTCAGGAAATGGCGGACGGTTAATAGTAGTAAGAGAGTAGTGGGTGTAATGATGATCAGTCTTCCCTCGTAAATGGAAATGTGACGGTCACCACTTTTACACAACTCCACTTCTCAACTACTTAACCGTCTCCACTTTCTACGAGATCAGGGTGCACTCAGTCATGACTTGTATAAATAGGTTTTTCAACCTATTTTCGATAAAAAAAAAAGAGAGAGGTGATCAACATAAGTATTCAGAAAACACCAAGAACTGATAACTTACACTCTGCAAGCCAGTTCCACATTCTGGTACAAGTCATAAAACAAACACACCTTCATAATTCAACATTCTGATCTCAAACACCTTCTTCGCTTCCCTCCCTAAGATCAACCCTTCTCCTTCACTTTGTGACCGAATTGAATCTGGAACGGCCATTTCTTGGTTTAGGCCAGAGTCTTACAGATTGATATCTCGAATCTAAAAGTACTCCTGTGCAGTACATTTGTATAGGTTTTAGATTCGTTTCTCGGCGGCACACCCAAATTTACCAAAACCAGCAGAATCAGTTTTTACCCCAAAACAACTAGGTTGGCTCAACAGTAGTTAACAAAAGTTAGCTATATGAACACTTTCATATCAATCTTATTCATCTTAACCACAACTAGTTCAAATGACTCAAATGAAACTAGTTATAGAGTTGTTCAATTGCTATATTCCCATAGAAGTATACAAGAACACATTTGAAGCAAAATCATTTTGATTCACTCGAATCAATTCATGAACATTATAGCCACAGTTTGCAAAAGATTGCATTCCTTATTATATAAATGTATTAGTTCATGTCACAACCGATTCTAGAACTTTAACCACTCAAGTATGCAAATGGGTACGCATACTTAAGTAGTCGAACCAAGTTTGGGTTCGTTAGTATGCGAACGGGTACACATATCTCAAAACTCAGCATAAATTCCCAAACCCAAACCTTACGCCAGTACGCGTACCGGTATGTGTACTTAGGTACCCGTACTTTCACAAACCAACAGGTACGCATACGGGTATGCATACTATGGTTCCTGGACATGGATTACATATATGCAAGAACACATACTATGTTCATAATCCTATAATGTTTAAGTGTTCTAAACTCTATTTCAACCATTGAAACATTCTTAGAGGATGACAATAACTGTTTTCACGAACTATCATCATCAAAACAATTTTCAAGTTATTGAAATAATCATTACGAAACATTCCAAGTCTACACCAAATGATGGTATCACACAAATCATGCAAGATGTTACTCGGAGATTTTCACATGATCATCTTTTGACTTTCGTCAAAAATATAAGATGAACTTGGTTGACGCGAAAGCTTACCAACACATATTTCGAGAAATATGTAAGCGAGTAAAATTCAGCTCGAAATCTCAAATGTGCATAATCGAATACTATATAGCAATACGACTTTTGTCTCAATATAGGAGATAGAGTAGAAATAGACTTTCCAAATGATAGATGATTTTCAGTCTCCACATACCTTTTGTTGATGAAGTTCCACAAGCTCTCCTTAGTAGTTCTTCGTCTTCAAATGATGAACGCCATGAAGTCTAATGCTCAACTACACAATTTATCCTAGTCCGAGACATCGCTATAAGTAGACTAGAAATTAAGACTTATAGTTTTGATCACTACATTGACAAACAAGCTTGAGATAGCAACGCTTGCGAGTTCGACAGAGCAGTGATCTAACAATCTCCCCCTTTGTCAATTTTAGTGACAAAACTATCAATACATATGGATTACAAAATAAATAAACTTTGTAGCTTCTCATCCAAATGCTTGATCTCCTTGGTTCTTCAACATTACTCGAAATCTTCGTCACTTCCAAGTACTCCAGTGATTCTGAACGTGTTCAACTCAGAATCATAGTTGTTGAAGATCCATAGCAATAACAATGAGAAAACAGTTGCTATTAATCATTGTTATACAATGTCATAGTATTATTACATAGCATCAAAGTCCAATTATATCACAACTTTGACAACAATACTATGGTGATATGTATCACTCCCCCTTAGTCGATACTTCATCTCACATGAAAACCACTCCCCCTTACATAATGATCCGTAAACCATATGTATTTGTAGTGTGAACTACACATTAATTCTCCCCCTTTTTGTAAATATAAATTGGCAAAGGTACAAAAACTAGTGTGATCCTAATGAAATTTTCATAGAGATACTTCATGACCAAAAGAGAGCATATCAACTTGTTTCGATGATTTCACATAGTCGAAACTTAGTGTATTCATCAAGGAGTTTATAAAGATACAATAAAACTCCTACAATATTCCACAGCCGCACTCCCCACAAAGATTTGGCAATTAAGCACAAGTTTAAATAAGAACTCTCCCCCATACAATGTCACTCCCGAAAGAACAACAAGAGCGACCTTACTTTTACAAGAAAAGAAGGATCTCTTTGGACATTAACAAATAACATGAAACATGAATTTGTATCCAAAAATCTCAATTGAATTAACTACAAGGAAAATGATCAATTCAATTGGCCATGCTCAACATAAGAAAACTTACGGAGCAACACAATACATACACAAAGATGTGGATCAGGGAAAGACCAATACTGCGGAATAATCAAAGATTCATTCTATTTTTCATCACTATTTGCACAATGACATATAATAGACTTAATCTTTGTAAATAAAAGTTCATCCTATCTTCCATCAATATTTGCATATGACATAATAGGCTTAACTTTTGTTGTCAAAAGTTCATTCTATCTTTTATCAATATTTGCATACCGACATATAATAGAGTTAACTTTTGAACAAATATGGGACAGTCAAGGTTCACGGACGTAAACAACATATCCCATAACAATTTGCAATATATAAAACCATAAAGATTAATACTGCAAAAATCATCTTCCAAATAACTTAGAATTTAAATAAATAAATCTAAAAACATTGCAAGATGAAAACGTTGGCAATAGCTATGTGTACTCACAATAATTTCTATTCCAAACCCTAGTTATCCTTCTTAAAAACACAAGAATAAATTCTCATAAGTAGTTTCCTAGACATTGTAGAGCTTTCTCTGGGCATCTACTGAGAATTCCTTCTCATTATTGAAAAAACCATTGATTATGGGATCATTCAATTCCTCCAAATCTTCAGAAATATCAGTTAGCTCACTAAGTTCTCTTTTCATTCCACGCAGAGTGTTCTTTGTTAGAGACAACATTTGTTCATAGTGAGGTATATCTTCTAAAGATGAAACGATTCGAGATTTTAAATCATTTTTTTTTTCTGATGAATTTTTTTACCATAGCCCTAAAGTTATTATCACAATGACAAATAGACAATAGGAAGTTGGAGGAAGAACCTGAATCATTAATCGTAGCCTTCACCTTTCTCTTCCTTGAGGACTGGATTCCTTCACATAGATACACATTGACAGCTTCTACCGCATCCCTTTTTGTGGTACCTCTTGTTATAGGAGCCATGAGACTGTATCTTTCAAAGAGAAGAGGTGAAGGACAATCTTGATCACAAATGAACATAAATATTCTATGGGATGACTAAACCCTAAGGAAACTTTGAAAAAGTCTCCATGGTTCACAATCCATTATCTATCTTAACAACAAAATATTCACTTGCTCAAAATAGAATGATGAAAAATAACCAACAAATTTTACAGGACTTGAGCAACCTTGATGTAATCCTTATTCTCAAGTCAAAAATAAGGATACAAAACATTACTATGACTAGACAGTAATGGAGTGAACAAGGTGTTCACTTCTTGTGTCACATGGTGACATATAAAGGTTTGTTGGATAAACAGACTTACCTCGTCTGACTCTGATTCTTTTAGACTTTTTCTCGTACACAGGCGTTACTTGCTGTTTCTCCAAAGTCAGATTCATCCTTTGCATGTCATTTTGAAGTTTGGCAATTCTTTTGTTGTTCTTCTTGAATTTCCAACACTTACTCTGAACATGACGTGTACTTCCACAAAATGAGCAAAATAGAGAAGAATTTTTGCTTTGTAGAGATGACTCATGTTTATCACCACAATCGGGATCAATTGTTCCAGAACCGGATGGAACAAATGAGTTGATTGTGCTCACATCTTATTTTTGAACCCTAAACTTTTTGTGTTTCCAAAAGCCTTTTGACCAAATAACATTGTTGAAATCTTGTCGGAGCTTCCTGACAACCTTTGCAGGTCACACTTGAGAGAATTAATCTCCTTTTTTTTAGAGATAGGGTTCTGGTGAATTCATCATTAAGACGGTCAATCTCAAGAGTTTTCACCTGAAGTGATGATTCAAGTTTCTCCAACATAACCTTCAGTTGAAGATTTTCCCGGTGAATTTCTTCACTTTTATCCAAGAATTCTAAAATATCAGTGTCGGACTCGCGTTATGAACTAGAATTTGAGTTAATGGAAACTTTTGACGAAAAGGCTGAACATTCTGAACAGACTTCGGGAGTATTATAGTGTTGACACATTGAGATATTTTTTCTTGAAATGAGTCATCAGAAGCATTAGAGAGAGAAGGCAGTCTCTCGGATCTCTTGCTTTTCTTCACAATATCCTTGATCTTTTGTGTAATCAGTGATCTGTTAGGATCAAATTGATTAGAACAACATTCATCATCCCATGACAAGTTAGAAGCTTCACTTGTAATGGTTACAGCATTGAACGCAGTCGTTCTGACTGTATTCTGATCATGATCAAGTAATTTTAACTTTCCAACAATAGAATTTCTGGAAAGAGTATCAAGGTTATTTCCCTCAACGATGGCATGCTTCTTAGAATCGTATCTAGATGACAGCGATCTGAGAATTTTCATCAAAATGTCCTTTTCAGGAATAGTCTTACCCAACGCAAAAGATGCATTAACAATTTCATACACTTTGATTAAACTCATTAAATGAATCTTCATCTGCCATACGAAGGTTTTCCCAATCATAATTTAGGTTTTGAAGCCTAGCATCCTTTTCACAAGTATTCCCTTCAAATACGGTTTCTAAGATATCCCAAGCATCTTTAGACCGAGTGCACGTAGTCACATGGTGCTGAAGATCCGGGGTAATGACATGGATGATAGAATTTAACCCGTCAGAATTTTGCTTTGCAGCGAGAATCTCGGCAGGTTCATATGCACCAATATCCTTTTGAACAGTTGCATCGCCTTCTGCAACAACTGGAGGATTATAGCCATTAACAACATAAACCCATGATTGAAAATCACGCGCTTGAAGAAAGGCATGCATAACAATTTTTCACCATAAGTAATTCGATCCATCGAAGACTGGTGGTACGTTTGATCGCTACAAACACAGACTTATAAGGTCTTAAACGTGTTTGCCTGCTCTGATACCACCTTTGGAACAGTTGCATCGCCTTCTGCAACAACCGGAGGATCATAGCCATTAACAACATAAACCCATGATTGAAAATCACGCGCTTGAAAAAAGGCACGCATAGTAATTTCCCACCATAAGTAATTCGAGCCATCGAAGACTGGTGGTACGTTTGATCGCTACAAACACAGAATTATAAGGTCTTAAACGTGTTTTCCTGCTCTGATACCAATTAAAAAAGCGAGGGTCTAACAACCACACCCAATATTTTGTTCGGCAATCTGAATGGACAAACTCTAATATACTTTCAAGAGAATCAACTAGACAGTCAGACTCAATATATAGAAAAGTATATCAAAGAGTTTTATCTCTATTTCTCAATTCAATCTGCAATCAAACAAATAGGAATTTCCGAGCCCGATTGAATAAGAGAAATAACTTGGATTGTATCACAAACCAATATCCAAGTGTCAATCGATTCAATCAACAACCCAGAGGTCGGATTCAAGAACTGGTGAACTTAACGCACAACCTGTGAAATTTCTATTATATAACAAAATATAATGCGGAAAAGAAATAACACAGACACCATAAATTTTGTTAACGAGGAAACCGCAAATACAGAAAACCCCCGGGACCTAGTCCAGCTTTGAACACCACACTGTATTAAGTCGCTACAGACACTAGCTTACTACCAATGAACTTCGGACTGGAATGTAGTTGATCCCTAATCAATCTCACATTGATCAAGGTACAGTTGCGCTCCTTAGTCTCTGAACCCCAACAGGATTCTACGCACTTGATTCCCTTAGCTGATCTAACCCACAACTAAGAGTTGCTACGACCCAAAGTCGAAGATTTGATAAACAAATTTGTCTCACACAGAAATGTCTATTGGAATAGATAAATCTGTCTCCCACAGAAATACCTATCATTTTTATTCCGTCTTTTGATAAATCAAGGTACACAGGAACCAATTGATAAACCGGACTTATATTCCCGAAGAACAACCTAGTATTATCAATCACCTCACAAAAATATTAATCGTATGGAAGCAAAACAAGATATTGTGGAATCACAAACGATGAGACGAAGATGTTTGCGACTACTTTTAATCTGACCCATCGGTGAAAAATCTCAAGCAAATCTTAGCAAAGATAATACTCAATCACGATAGAAGAAGTAAGATCAAAACACGCAACTACAGAGAAAATAGTTGGGCCTTGCTTCACAATCCTAATGAAGTCTTCAAGTCGTTAACTGATAGACGCATTTATGTGTCTATTTTCATCTCTATTGTGTATATTGTTAGTACCCATTTTTGTACTTATTTTGGTATTTTATCTCTTTGTAGGTGTTTTTGGAGAAATAAGCTTTTACGGCGAAATTGGCTCGAAAAGTTGATAAATGCAACCCAAGGGACGAGTGTTATGCGGACTCCAGCAACGGATAAGGGGTAACCTTTCCCCTTCACGTTCAAATTCTGAATTTTGGCGGGAAAATATAAACGTGTTTCTGGCAGTTTTTGTGGTAGTGATTTGGAGGAGTTTGAGGTCGACTAAACCTCTTATTTTCATAGGATAGACTCCTTATGGGTCTAGGAATCTAATATGGGTGTTGAAATCAATTAAACTGGGCTCAATCGACGGATTTTTATCTCAACAGCAAAATATGGAAAGTCATGTGTGTGACCTGTTTTAGGAAATTTTAGAGAGATTAAAGTGCTATAAACCTTCCCAAAGATTGGTATCTATCTAAGAAAGAGTTTAGAATCAAAAGGAAAGCTCAGGAACGCGTATAAATTCTAAAACAAGAAATTGCCGCAACTTTGCCGTGAAGAGAAAGGAAGATATTTTGGAAGATTTTGGAGAGATTTAATCGCTCTTTTTGATATAAATAGATTGGTTGGGTCATATAGAAGGGTGTTGAAAGTTAGGGAAAGTTTAGAACACGACAGAGCCGAGAAATCAAAGGTGCAGGAAACCGGGTTCTACTGCTGCTGCTGCTGCTGAAGAACATGGAGAACATTGACCCACACGGAACAGTCGCAGACGAGTGTCGTTCTTCAACAGCAGAACCGATTTATCGTTTATTAACAACACTTCATTGTAACGGTGATTTCTGTAACGCCAGAAAAGCGTTGCAGATTCGCTGTATTATTATTTCTCTTGAATAAAAACACTTTTTGAGCCATGAATCAATCTTTTGAGCATGTTTTTACCATGAGGAGCTAAACCCCAACATTGGGATGACGGAGGAAGATGAATATCATACTTGGGGTAATTTTGTTAATTCTTTTTAAGACTTTTGCATTAATTTTAATTGAAATTATGATTTGAATTAATTGGTTGTCATTTAATTTGATGATGTATGCTTAGCTTAGGTGTTTTGATACATCATGCTTAGGATTTACAATCAATGTTTTGAGAATCTACCTTCAAGTCGTTAACCTACAAGGTTTTGGAGAAAACCTAAGGTTAAAGGAGAATCGACTCTAGTTGCAACTAGTGTCGCACAGACGGTGTGGGGATTAGGTTTCCCAGTTGCTAGAGTTCTCCCTTATATAGTTTTCAAATCAGGGTTTGCAATTTAAGTTACCTTGGTAACAAAGCATTCAATATTCACCGTTAGATGAAAACCTGATTAGACTCAAGCTAATATCTTTCAACCGTTAGATCGAACTTAGCTTGTTATATACAAATGAAATATAACTTCATTTAGGTTTGAGTAACCGTACCTAAACTGTACACTAGGTTGGCTCAACAGTAGTTAACCAAAGTTAGCTATATGAACACTTTCATATCAACCTTATTCATCTTAACCACAACTAGTTGAAATGACTCAAATGAAACTAGTTATAGAGTTGTTCAATTGCTATATTCTCATAAAAGTATACAAGAACACAATTGAAGCGGAATCGGTTTGATTCACTCGAATCAATTCATGAACATTATAGCCACGGTTTGCAAAAGATTGGATTCA
Source organism: Papaver atlanticum (assembly GCA_023531105.1). Classification (NCBI taxonomy): domain Eukaryota; kingdom Viridiplantae; phylum Streptophyta; class Magnoliopsida; order Ranunculales; family Papaveraceae; genus Papaver; species Papaver atlanticum. The sequence continues at coordinate 20,318,630 of JAJJMB010007708.1, forward strand.
TTATTATATAAATGTATTAGTTCATGTCACAACCGATTCTAGAACTTTAACCACTCAAGTATGAAAACGGGTACGCATACTTAAGTAGCCGGACCAAGTTTGGGTTCGCCAGTATGCGAACGGGTACGCATACCTCCAAACTCAGCAGAAATTCCCAGACCCAAACCTTACGCCAGTACGCGTACCGGTATGTGTACTTAGGTACCTGGACTTTCACAAACCAACAGGTACGCATACGGGTATGCATACTATGGTTCCCGGACATGGATTACATATATGCAAGAACACATACTATGTTCATAATCCAATAATGGTTAAGTGTTCTAAACTCTATTTCAATCATTGAAACATTCTTTGAGGATGACAATAACTATTTTCACGAACTATCAGCATCAAGGTAATTTTCAAGTTATTGAAATAATCATTACAAAACATTCCAAGTCTACACCAAATGATTGTATCACACAAATCATGTAAGATGTTACTCGGCGGTTTTCACATGATCATCTTTTGACTTTCGTCAAGAATATAAGATGAACTTGGTCGAAGCGAAAGATTACCAACACATATTTCGAGAAATATGTAAGCGAGTTAAACTCAGCTCGAAATCTCAAATGTGCATAATCGAATACTATATAGCAATACGACTTTTGTCTCAATATATGAGATAGAGTAGAAATAGACTTTCCAAGTGATAGATGAGTTTCAGTCTCCACATACCTTTTGTTGATGAAGTCCACAAGCTCTCCTTAGTAGTTCTTCGTCTTCAAATGATGAACGTCGTGAAGTCTAATGCTCAACTACACAATCTATCTTAGTCCGAGACATCGCTATATGTAGACTAGAAATCAAGACTTGTAGTTTTGATTACTAACATTGATAAAAAAAAGCTTGAGATACCAACGCTTGCGAGTTCGACTGAGTAGTGATCTAACACATAGTTCACGGACGCAAACACACATATCCCATAGTTTTTTTGCAATATATAAAACCAATAAAGATTAATACTACAAAAATCATCTTCCAAATAAACTTTAGAATTTAAATAAATAAATCTAAAAACACTGCAAAATGAAAATCGGTTGCAATAGCTATGTGAACTCACAATAATGGCTATTCCAAACCCTAGTTATCCTTCTTAAAACACAAGAATAAATTTTCATAAGAAGTTTCCTAGACAAAATCAATTTTATTTGATAACATCATACCTTTGAAAGGGTTCATCATTAAAGGTATCATCGATATCCTTGATTCTTTTGACCGTAGAGATTCAAATTTCATGAGTTCGAACATTAACTTTCCGATCAACAATGCGGGGAAGATGGCTAGCTTTGACGCAGTCCATGATGAGTTTCTTCTGATTCCTGATCAAGATCTTTTGATTATCAAGGATTTTGGTCTGACCATCAATAAGCTGATTTATTTGCAGTTGAAGATTTACAAATTTGACCTTAGAGTCATTCTGAAAAAGAATTAAATCCTTGACAGATTCTCCAATCCAGGAGTTGTACTCTTTCCTTTCAATCATCTTTTTAAAGACAAGTTCTTGAACTGAATCGCATCCTTTATTGTCTTCTTCCATCTCAAGATTCACCACTTCTTGAGGTCTTAAGGATTTCTCCATTTTTCTTCCGCCTTTTTTTTTTGAATTATTAGGGAAGGCAAAAAACAAAAATATATGTTTATGAACAAGAGAAGGACACCCTTGTTATGGAAACCCTAAAACTCCCAAGAAAGACACGGACGTTTGTGGACTTGAAGTGAAAGGTTAATTGATCAGGAAACATCCAAGAAAAAGAAATACTCTATGTTTTCAGATATCTCTTACACCCATGACTCAATAACTAAAAATAATCAGAGCATAAGGAAGAGATAAATTAGATACAGGAAGTCAAGAAATGACTCAACCTCCACAAAAGGAGAAAACAAATAAATCAAACACAGGACAAATGGTAACCTACAGTAGACTTGAGCATCTCGCAAATGTCATCCTTGTAACTCTAAAGTTAGATACAAGAATGAAATTACCTAGAGCTAGGTAGTAAAGTGAGATGTAATCCCACCATGAGTATTGAGAGATGAATTGTAAATACCATTTGAGAATTTAAATCTAGTATTCCTTACTTTCCTTTGGCTATTTCTCATTCCATAAGAATTCGACATAACCTTTTTAGACAATCCATCAGAGGAAATTTTCTGAGGATTAAGTCTGGGACCTCTAGAAATCGGTTCCAGAGGATTAGAAGAGAGAGATCTCCACATCCTAGACTTAGATTTACCATACTTATTCTCAATAGCACTGGGAATGCATAAGTTTGTAGTGCAGAAACTAGCACCATTAAGAGGGACACGATTCCTGTAGTGATTTCTAGAGGAGTGACTCTGGAGACCTTGTGCATCAGAATTCTGGTATTCTGCATGACTGAAATTCATTGTGGATGTCGTCGGACAATTTACTCTATCGATAGCAAAAAGAAGTAGATTTTGAAGCTCAGAAATCTGCTTCTTTCTAGCAAAACAATGAGAATCATAATGATTTCTTTTCCCACAGAAGGAACGGGTTCTTGGAAGAGAAACATCGGAAGAACCATGTTTTAAACTAGTAGCCCTATTAGAAGACTGCAAGACATGTGAACATTTCTTAACATATGCTTCTTTTAAATTATTTTTCTTCATGTACAGTAATCCCTTATGAGAATTTGAGATTGGCACGGAAGAAGATTTACTCAATAAAACAGATTTTTCCCTTTTCAAGGATTTGCATTGTTCCTGGGCTAAAAGCAGAGATACAACCAGGGTTTTTTCGCCAACACGAACGTTGTTCAGATCTGATGAATGAGTCTCGATCAAACGTTTTTTTCTAATTGAATTTTCTTTAACAATATCCTCAAGAGTACTAATTTTTTCACGTTGTAGAGTAGTTTCTTGAAAAAGTTTTTCGATATTGTTAGAGAAGGACTCAATGATGCTATAAAGTTCCCGTTCTCGACCAAGAGACTTCTCAAATTCATCAATGAGCTGATCATGTTTTTCTTCAAGAGACATTATCTTAGCTTCTTGAAAAACAATGAACTCAGCAGATTTTTTTTTAGTTCTGGTGAGTTTCATTTCAGTTTCAGACATAGTATTAAATGTTATATCAGAGGTGGTAGAGCATAGCTCGGTTGAACCCACCAAGCATTGGTATGTCAAGTTTGGTTGTCATATTTTAGTGACTCAAAACTCATTTAAAGAGTTGCTTGATTATATGCTAGAGTCAACTTCGTATAGGTTAGCTTGGAAGTATTAGGATATGAGACATTACAAGTATTACGTGAAGACTTGAAGAATGTGAAGAAGTAAGGAGCTACAACGACGACATCATCCTTCCACTTGAGGTTAGTAATATTTGACTTGAACTGTTTCATTCCCTAACGTATCTTTCAAGTCGTGCATATTGAAAACATAACTGCGAAGCTGTGTATGATACTCTAGTTAGACATAGTATTAAGGAATACAATACGAGGTTTATTGCTTAACCATTAAACTTTGTATATAAGACATCGGCATGATCATATGAATGCTGTTGTGATTATGTATGGGTATGAGTGAAGATTTAATCCTAGGAAACAATGTTTTACATTCGTATAAAGGAAGTAAGTTCATAAACTCGTTTTGTGAATCGAAAGGGAAATCGCTAGGCTTATTGGTATTGTTATTCATTGCAAATCTATTTTAAATTACCAATATGTGTGTTTAGTATAACCGCTCATAAACTTGTTTATGTATCTTGGTAAAAATATTCACAAGGCCTGACTTATGTATTGGTATGACTTTTATTAATGAAACCGATCTTAAGTAATCACCTGAGATGGTATGATCGATTTGTTGTAATTGGTATGACCAACTCTAGGAAAAGGGGAATCGATCCTAGTAAGAGGTGCAACCGATCAAAAAAGGGGAATCGATCCTTGTAAGAGGTGCAACAAGTTTCTAGATATTGGGAACCGATCCTATGAACATGTGCAACACGTTTTTAGATATTGGGAACCGATCTTATGGACATGTGCAACAAATACAAGTTAGATACCATATATATATGGGAACCGATCCTAGTACCTAGTCAACCAAGTTTTGGTAACTAGCGTGACTAATTCTAGTACCCACATGGAGGTAGAACCGAAACTTGTTTTGGTAGAACCGTTAAACCCATGTTTGGTGATTTGATAGGATACTCAATCACATAGTTCTTGGAAGTCAGATGAACAAATTCTAAACTTGTTTGGAAGTGTGGAAAATCGATTCCAAGATTGTAAGTATGAAAGAGGACTTACAAAGTAAAGATGTCGACATACTTTGAACATGTGCAATAACGCTTATCTTTTATTGTTCAAAGGTATTCCTTAATAGCTAAAGGAGAATCCTGGATCGAAAATAAATTGAGAATCTTTTAATTAAGGTTTTTAATTTTATATTTGGAAAATAAAAATTAGTAATGTGCATTTACTAATTTGAGATTTTCTAGTGAGATTTCGGTCAACATTTGGACAAAGCATTTCCAGGAATTATGGAAACCGAATTTGGAATATATTGCGTATCTTGAGAATATTTTCGGTTTTGGAAATTCCTTGGTGTCCAAACTTCCTTGGTCTATAAATATTAAAGTTTGCATTTCGAGCAAACTAATCCTCAGAGCCAGCAAAACTACCTAGTTGTGTTGTAACTGGTGGAGCCGTCTATTCGGAGAGGAAAGTAACCTAATTAGACGAAATCTCTTACGGCCGCTCAGTTTAAAGACTTCTTTGGGATTGAGAAGCTCTATTAGTACCGTTGGTGGGAAACTAGATAATTGCGGTTTATTATTAGTTTTCGATTGATTTGATTGACTAACGGTTGTTGAACTTTGATTGCACCTAGTTTGTTTATGCTTGAGAATCTTCTCTTCTGATATAAGATTCACTCAAACTGGATCGAAGTTTCGACGGGGATATTTAGACTGTTTTTAGATCTAAAAATGTCTTGTGATAATCCATTGTTAACAGACTCCGTTCTGTGTGTGATTGATCACAAGAGATTCAAGTTGATTGTGTGCAGGTGTTTATTGAAGATGAAAAGACGAGGGTACCCAAATATACCTCAATCTAAAACTTTTCCACCTATAAGTCCTTTTCCAAAAGTGATTGTCTATGGACTGAGTCGAGACAATACAACTAATCGGTTCACACTTTGTGTGATCGTCTATGGATATGAGATCGAGACAATACAACAACGAAGTATGTTTACTTGATAATAGGTTCGGACTTAACCAAACTCTAGGGACTGTGTATCAAGTAAAATAAGAATTAACGTTTGTGTATTTTACTTCTAATTATAATTGCGGAAATAGAAGAGTAAAATACACAGCAAGATTTTGTTAACGAGGAAACTGCAAAAACAGAAAAACCCCGGGACCTAGTCCAGAATTTAATACTCTCAGAATTAAGCCGCTATACAAAATCAAACCAACTTCGTATAGTTGAGACCAAGCAACTAAACCTATAGTAAACCTAGTTTCCTCAGTATCCCTGCGCCTCAAACTTGCAGTAAGTCACGCACTTGGAACAGTTTCTTTTGTTCGTATTCCAAACAGTAAAGGAACAACAAATCTGTTTGGTAAAAACTCTTTTCAAAGTAAGTGATATGAGTTTGACAAAGGCTCTTCCGTTTAACCAATAAACTCCTTTGTCGGGTCCTTAGATCAATCTCTCAACAACTACCGAAGTAATTGTTAGATTATGCAATCAATACTATTAATCACAAAGAAGTGTATTGATGCCGATCTACTCAACTAAACAATCCAATTTATCACAAGGATAAACCGATTATAGTTGGATCCCTTTCCAACCGAAACAAGTATTGTGCACACCAAAGATTATGAACCCAAAAAGTTTCATTGTCTTCAAATCTTCTTTAATCTTCAATCATCACCTGCACACAATCAACTTGAATCTCTTGTGAACAATCACACACAGAACGGAGTCTGTTAACGTTGGATTATCACAAGACGTCTTTAGATCTACAAATAGTCTAAAGATCCAAGTCGAAACTTCGATCTAGTTTGAGTGAATCTTATATCAGAAGAGAAGATTCTCAAGCATAAACAAACTAGGTGCAATCAAAGTTCAACCACCCTTAGTCAATCAAATCAATCGAAAACTAAAATAAACTGCAATTATCTAGTTTCCCACCAACGGTACTAATAGAGCTTCTCAATCACAAAGAAGTTTTTAAACTGAGCGGCCGTTAGAGATTTCGCCTAATTAGGTTACTTTCTTATCCGAATAGGCGGCTCCACCAGTAACAACACAACTGAGGTAGTTTTGCTGGCTTTGAGGATTAGTTTGCTAGGAATGCAAACTTAAGTATTTATAGACAAGGAAGTTTGGACACCAAGGAATTTCCAAAACCGAATATTCTCAAAGATATGCAATAAACACAAAATCGGTTTTCATAACTCCTGGAAATGCACTGTCCAAATATTGACCGAAATCCCAATAGAAAAATCTATAATCAGTAAATGCACATTACTAATTATTATTTTATAAAGATATGTATTTAATTGCTGGAGATTAAATAGTATATAAAAACTAAGAAACCTTAATTAAAAGATTCTCAATTTGATTCAATCCCGGGATTCTCCTTTAGCTATTAAGGAATATCTTTGAACAATTAATGATAAGAGTTACTACACATGTTAAAAGTATGTCGACATCTTTACTTTGCAAGTCCTTTTTCATACTTACAATCTTGGAAACGATTTTCCACACTTCCAAACAAGTTTAGAATTGGTTAGTCTGAATTCCAAGAACTATGTGATTGATTATCCTATCAAATCACCAATCATGGGTTTCACGGTTCTACCAAAAACAAGTTCGGTTCTACCTCCATGTGAGTACTGTGCATAGTCACACTAGTTACAAAAATTCGGTTGACTAGGTACTAGGATCAGTTCCCCACAATTATGGTAACTACCTGTATTCGGTTGCACATGTCCATAGGATCGGTTCCCCCAAAACTACAAACTTGTTGCACATGTTCATAGGATCGGTTCCCCCATCTACTAAAAACATGTTGCACCTCTTACAGGGATCGATTCCCCTCTTGTAAATTTGTTGCACCTCTTACTAGGATCGGTTCCCCAATTGCTAGATAAAAGGTTTTATTTACAAGGCATCGATCATACCATCTTGAGTGATTACTTAAGATCGGTTTCACTAATAAAAGTCATACCAATACATAAGTCAGGCCTTGTGAATATTTTTACCAAGATACATAAACAAGTTTATGAGCGGTTATACTAAACACACATATTGGTAATTTAAAATAGATTTGCAATGAATAACAATACCAATAAGCCTAGCGATTTCCCTTTCGATTCACAAAACGAGTTTATGAACTTACTTCCTTTATACGAATGTAAAACATTATTTCCTAGGATTAAATCTTCACTCATACCCATACATAATCACAACAGCATTCATATGATCATGCCGATGTCTTATATACAAAGTTTAATGGTTAAGCAATAAACCTCGTATTGTATTCCTTAATACTATGTCTAACTAGAGTATCATACACAGCTTCGCAGTTATGCACGACTTGAAAGATACGTTAGGGAAAGAAACAGTTCAAGTCAAATATTACTAACCTCAAGAGGAAGGATGATGTTGTCGTTGTAGCTCCATACTTCTTCACATTCTTCAAGTCTTCATGTAATACTTGTAAGTCTCATATCCTAATACTTTCAAGCTAACCTATACGAAGTTGACTCTAGTATATAATCAAGCGACTCTTTTAAAATGAGTTTTGATTCACTAAAATATGACAACCAAACTTGACATACCAACGCTTGGTGGGTTTAACCGAGTTATGCTCTAACAATCTCCCCCTTTGTCAATTTTAGTGACAAAACTCTTGCATCATATGGATAAACAAATTACAAAAATCCATTATACACATACGCTAGATTCCAAGTTCAACAGCACAAAACCTGCATTAAATCCAATCCTTAAATGTCGCTGCTGACATTATAATAACAAAGCTAATACTCCCCCTAAAGGTAAGATAGGTAGATTTTCAATCCGCACGTCTTTGTTATTTTCATGTAGTTCCTCATAACTACGTATCATATGATATGTGACTCCCCCTTAGTCTATGCTTTCACTCTTTTCGTTAGAATAAACATTTTAGCACAAATGTCCTTTTCCTTAGTGATACCAACTCACAACAAGTGAATATCACTTGTTTACTCCATATATTTCTCCCCTTTTTGTCACAAAATGACAAAGAAACAAAAAAAATAAAGGACAAACCGAAAGGATCTTACAAATCTCACAAAGAGAATTTGCAAACCTATAAGAGTTGAGCACGAGGGTTTTGCATACCATTTTAGATAACCAATATCAAAACCGAAACTACAAGTAATTTGGTTTTAACATGTTATCTAGGAAACAATTGCCCGAAGCAATTTTCCCTAATAGTTTAGCAACTCAAAAATCGACTAATCATCTTAGTTCTTTTGCTAAACCGATTGCACAAGTACAATCGCTTGTTCGATAAGACCAAAATAAAGATCAGAATTAACTTTATTTTTCTCATCAGGCTCGAATTATTCTCAATAATAACTTAGACCTTTCACTTTTAAACAACACAAATACTAGGTTAGTTAACTAGTAATTCTTGTTAAGGCATTCGGTTAGACTTGAATAACCGAAACCTCCACATTTTATAAGTCTAACTAAGATCCGAAAAACTTAGTTTCTCATATCCGGAAATCACTTGGACTAAACAAATGATCCCGAAACACTTTTGTTAAGCTATAAACAATCCATACAAACCAAATAAATCAACTTGCATAATCATTTATCCTAACCGGAAGCAATTGAAACAAACATAGACATTATAGCACCGCAATTGCACCGAAATTTTGTAAGCCTAAACAATTGATACCAAACAATAACGAAAGATAACAATAGTTTTTCTTATCCGGAAACAATTGAATCACAATCAAACATCCATACACAAATAATGGAATAAACATCAATTGTACCGAAATTTTGTTAAGCAAAAGCAATAAATATTATGCAATAAAATCAGGCTTTTCTTAAACAGGAAAACAATTAACTAACAAGATTGTTACCTCAAATTCCGCATCCTCTTCTCCCCTTAAGATATGTCATTCAGCACAAGTTACTTAGAACTCTCCCCCATTGAAGTTTTCATCCTCCCGCCAAAACAAAAGAACAACAACAAAGAGCAACCTTTACCATAGAAAGGTTGAAAACCGGTTTTAACTATTGCAATGCAAAAGTTGAAACCTCGAAACACATATTCTTTTATGCTAAACCAAAAGATTCAACATATTGTGACTTTTTCACATATTGTTTCTACAGGAACTCCTCATGATCCTTTGATAAAGCCTACCTACATGGGCTAGAACTTAATCCCGCTAAATCAAAAAGTTACCCAAACCATAAGGGTTCACACAATATGAGATCGAATATCAAGGTTAGAAAACCGAAATCAAACATCCCATAAACATACATAGCAATAAAATAAAGCATTCAAGCACAGGCTATGTAACCGAAAACTATCACACGAAAAATTATAAAATAATAATTTTATTCATAATAAGATAGTTTTATTCAAAATAGACTTTACAATTATTGAAAGAAATCAAAAACTGAAGTCTATTTTTATGGATATAAGAAGTAAATCTTATTCATCCTTATTATCCTCAGTTTCCATGATCTCATCAAGGTTTTCTTCAAACAGTTCCAGGTTGTTAGAATGATAGTTAATCATTTGAAGCTCATGAAAATCTCTGTAAGATGCCCAGCATACAACATGAAAAATAATTTCCTTCTGAGCAATTGAGGATAATTCCTTCAGAAGTTCCTTTCTCCCAATTAGTTCAAGAACTCTTTCACAAAGGCTCGTAGCTCTTAATTCAGTAAGAGAGGGCACGATCTGATAAGAGCACAACTCAGAACATAGTTCAAGTCTCCCTTTGTTTGAGGTATCTAAGACACTCTCTACTTCATGAATACAATATTATCCCACAAACTCACTATAAGATCTCTTATTCTCAGTGAAAAGGATTATATGAATTTTTCTAGTTAATATATCATGAAATCTACAGTAGTATATCAAATCAGATATTGCATTCTTAAGGTCTTTCATATTTGATAACCATGAATGATCCGAATAAGAGTTGAGTTCTTATAAGTTTTTTCCATTTTTTTTTATATAAAAAGAAACTTTTTATTCGAATATTTTTAAAGAAATTTTCGAAAATCTTTCTCCTTTGAGGAAATAACTAGAGTTACCCGATTTAACAGATTTCTATAACACTAGGAGTGCTTGGGTAAGAAAAAAAATTTGTTCTCATGTAACAGTGCATTAATTATGACTGTTTTTTCTCTTCCATTTCTTGAGATAAGATACATCATCACGATCAAAAAATGGTTCAGAAATTATTCCTCTTAAAGGATAATGGACAGATCTTGTCCTTTTAGGAACATTCTTTTTATACCCTCTTTTGAATGTCTTTTGAAACGACTGATAACCATCATAGTGGTCTTTTACTCGATTTGTTAAGAAACGAGGATAAATATTTATCTTACTTAATTCCCTGGAGATGAAACGGAGAGCATTCTGCATTTTACGAATCTTGCATGTTTTTTGAAAATGATTTTTACATCCACAGGAAAAAAAAAGTTTAAGATTATTAGAATTACCTTTCTGTGCAAGATTGTTGAGGACTCTTTGGATTTCTGTTTTCTCCTTGGTTTCGATCTCTTTCCTTCTTCATTAGTCTTCCTTTTCAGGTTTGAAGAATCATCACTTGTTTGTTTGTCCTTATTAGATTCTTTACATCTATGAGCAATTCTTTTTGGAGAACCTTCTGTAAGATCACAGGAAGATTTGACAAACAATATTTCATTACTAGGAATCGCAGTGTTTCCACTTTCATATCCTAGTCCACGTGTGTCCCCGTGGCACTTACCTGTTTCCAACAAGGAGGATAGATTGCTTGAGCTCTCATTAAGTTTTTTTATCATAGAGATTTCCTCTTTCAATAATTGATTTTTATCAATAGTAGAGTTAAGAGTTTCCTCTAAACACTTTATGTTAGAAAGAAGACTGTCCTCTTTTTCTTTAAAATACTCTTGTTGAGAGTTTAATTCTATTTTAGAATCAGCAAGCTCTTTTTCTAAAAGATAAACCTTTTCTAGGGTTTTATTCAAATCCTTTTCACAAGTTTCTACATGTAGCCGTTCAGTATTTATTTTCTCTTCGAAGATGCAAACTTGTTGTGAGAATTTTTCTTTTAGCAAGTTATGCTCTTTATCGAGATTTTCAAACATTAAAGTTAAATCTCGTTCTATTTCAAGTGTAGAAAGTAGTTCATTAGAACAGACAAGAAATTGTTGGCTTAATTCCTTTAATTCAGATGTTTTTACACTTGATCTTTCATCAGAGATCTAAAGTATAGAGCTCAAAAATATCTCGTTGGATATATCATCAATTGAGCAAACTAATCTTGCAGCACAGTCTTGTGGCACGTTAACTGGGCACTTCTTTATTTTTCGCTCTTGCTTAACTTTACTTTGGCCCATATCTTATAGGTTGGATCGCACCAAACACAGATTGTTAGATCTTTTCGTGTTTGCCTGCTCTGATACCAATTGAAAAGACGAGGATACCCAAATATACCTCAATCTAAAACTTTTACACCTATAAGTCCTTTTCCAAAAGTGATTGTCTATGGACTGAGTCGAGACAATACAACTAATCGGTTCACACTTCGTGTGATCTTCTATGGATACGAGATCGAGACAACACAACAACGAAGTATGTTTACTTGATAATAGGTTCAAACTTAACCAAACTCTAGGGATTGTTTATCAAGTAAAATAGGAATTAATGTTTATGTGTATTTTACTTCTAATTATAATAAAAAAAATATAATTGCGGAAATAGAAAAGTAAAAGACACAACAAGATTTTGTTAACGAGGAAACTGCAAATATAGAAAAACCCCGTGACCTAGTCCAGAATTTAATACTCTCAGAATTAAGCCGCTATACAAAATCAAACCAACTTCGTATAGTTGAGACCAAGCAACTAAACCTATAGTTCACCTAGTTTCCTCAGTATCCCTGCGCCTCCAACTTGCAGTAAGTCACGCACTTGGAACAATTCCTTTGGTTCGTATTCCAAACAGTAAAGGAACAACAAATCTGTTCGGTAACAACTCTTTTCAAACTAAGTGATATGAGTTTGACAAAGGCTCTTCCGTTTAACCAATAAACTCCTTTGTCTGGTCCTTAGATCAATCTCTCAACAACTACCGAAGTAATTGTTAGATTATGCAATCAATACTATTAATCACAAAGAAGTGTATTGATGCCGATCTACTCAACTAAACAATTCAATCTATCACAAGGATAAACCGATTATAGTTGGATCCCTTTCCAGCCGAAATAAGTATTGTGCACACCAAAGATTATGAACCCAAAAAGTCTTTTTGTCTTCAAATCTTCTTTAATCTTCAATCATCACCTGCACACAATCAACTAGAATCTCTTGTAATCAATCATACACAGAACGGAGTCTGTTAACGTTGGATTATCACAAGACGTCTTTAGATCTACAAACAGTCTAAAGATCAACGTCGAAACTTCGATCTAGTTTGAGTGAATCTTATATCAGAAGAGAAGATTCTCAAGCATAAACAAACTAGGTGCAATCAAAGTTCAACCACCATTAGTAAATCAAATCAATCGAAAACTAAAATAAACTGCAATTATCTAGTTTCCCACCAACGGTACTAATAGAGCTTCACAATCCCAAAGATGTCTTTAAACTGAGCGGACGTTAGAGATTTCGCCTAATTAGGTTACTTTCCTCTCCGAATAGGCGGCTCCACCAGTAACAACACAACTGAGGTAGTTTTGCTGGCTATGAGGATTAGTTTGCTAGGAATGCAAACTTAAGTATTTATAGACAAGAAAGTTTGGACACCAAGGAATTTCCAAAACCGAATATTCTCAAAGATATGCAATAAACACAAAATCGGTTTTCATAACTCCTGGAAATGCACTATAAAAATATTGACCGAAATCCCAATAGAAAAATCTATAATCAGTAAATGCACATTACTAATTATTATTTTCTAAAGATATGCATTTAATTACTGGAGATTAAATAGCATATAAAAACTAAGAAACCTTAATTAAAAGATTCTCAATTTATTTCGATCATGGGATTCTCCTTTAGCTATTAAGGAATATCTTTGAACAATTAATGATAAGAGTTACTGCACATGTTCAAAGTATGTCGACATCTTTACTTTGCAAGTCTTTTTTCATACTTACAATCTTGGAAACGATTTTCCACACTTCCAAACAAGTTTAGAATTGGTTCGTCTGAATTCTAAGAACTATGTGATTGATTATCCTATCAAATCACCAATCATGGGTTTCACGGTTCTACCAAAAACAAGTTCGGTTCTACCTCCATGTGAGTATTGTACATAGTCACACTATTTACAAAAATTCGGTTGACTAGGTACTAGGATCGGTTCCCCACAACTTATGGTAACTACCTGTATTCGGTTGCACATGTCCATAGGATCGGTTCCCCCAAAACTACAAACTTGTTGCACATGTTCATAGGATCGGTTCCCCCATCTACTAAAAACGTGTTGCACCTCTTACAGGGATCGATTCCCCTCTTGTAAATTTGTTGCACCTCTTACTAGGATAGGTTCCCCAATTGCTAGATAAAAGTTGTTATTTACAAGGCATCGATCATACCATCTTGAGTGATTACTTAAGATCGGTTTCACTGATAAAAGTCATACCAATACATAAGTCAGGACTTGTGAATAGTTTTACCAAGATACATAAACAAGTTTATGAGCGGTTATACTAAACACACATATTGGTAATTCAAAATAGATTTGCAATGAATAACAATACCAATAAGCCTAGCGATTGCCCTTTCGATTCACAAAACGAGTTTATGAACTTACTTCCTTTAATCAAATGTAAAACATTGTTTCCTAGGATGAAATCTTCACTCATACCCATACATAATCACAATAGCATTCATATGATCTTGTCGATGTCTTATATACAAAGTTTAATGGTTAAGTAATAAACCTCGTATTGTATTCCTTAATACTATGTCTAACTAGAGTATCATACACAGCTTCGCAGTTATGTTTTCAATATGCACGACTTGAAAGATACGTTATGGAATGAAACAGTTCAAGTCAAATATTACTAACCTCAAGAGGAAGGATGATGTTGTCGTTGTAGCTCCATACTTCTTCATATTCTTCAAGTCTTCATGTAATACTTGTAAGTCTCATATCCTAATACTTTCAAGTTAACCTATACGAAGTTGACTCTAGTATATAATCAAGCGACTCTTTAAATGAGTTTTGATTCACTAAAATATGACAACCAAACTTGACATACCAACGCTTGGTGGGTTCAACCGAGCTATGCTCTAACAGAAGATCTAAGAAGATTTGAAGACTAAGAAGATTTCTGATTTGGGTTCATAATCTTTGGTGTGCACAATACTTGTTTCGGGTAAAGAGGATCCAACTATAATCGGTTTATATTTATGATAGATTGGATTGATTAGTTGAGTAGATCGGCATCAATACAATTCTTTTTGATTCAAAGTATTGATTGCGAAATCTTGACAATTACTTTGGTAGTTGTTATTGGATAGATCTAAGAACCTGACAAAGGAGTTTATTGGGATAAATGGAATAGCCTTTTGTCAAACTCATATCACTTGATTGAAAAGAGTTGTTACCGAACAGATTTTTTGTTCCTTTACTGTTTGGAATACGAACCAAAGGAATTGTTCCAAGTGCGTGACTTATTAACAAGTTGGAGGCGCAGGGATACAGACGGAACTAGGTGAACTATAAGTTTAGTTGCTTGGTCTCAACTATACGAAGTTGGTTTGATTTTGTATAGCGGCTTAATCCTGAGAGTTTTCAATTCTGGACAAGGTCCCGGGGTTTTTCTGCATTTGCGGTTTCCTCGTTAACAAAATCTTGTTGTGTCTTTTACTTTTCTATTTTCGTAATTATAATTATTTTTATTATAATTAGAAGTAAAATACAGAAACGTTAATTCCTATTTACTTGATAGTAATCCTATTGTGTTTGGTTAAGTCCGAACCATTTATCAAGTAAACATACTTCGTTGTTGTATTGTCTTGATCTTGTATCCATAGTAAATCACACAAGTTATCTTGTTGTGGTATTGTCTCGATCTCGTATCCATAGACGATCACACGAAGTGTGAACCGATTAGTTGTATTGTCTCGACTCGGTCTATAGACAATCACTTTCGGAGAAAGGACTTATAGGTGGAAAAGTTTTAGATTGAGGTATATTTTGGTACCCTTGTCTTTTCAATTGGTATCAGAACAGGCAAACACGAAAAATCTAACAATCTGTGTTTGGTGCGATCCAACCTATAAGAATGAACTCGAGTTCTCATGAATCGAATTGAATTAACGTACCGCCAAGATTTGACGGAACAAACTATCTATGGTGGAAATATGCTATGAGATCTTTTCTTCAATCACGAGACTTTAATACATGGCTATTAGTCGTCGATGGTTATATTCGTCCAAAGATAGAAAATTCGGAAACCGAGTTTAAACGCTTAGTAGATTTTTTGAATGAAGAAAAGGCTCTTGCAAAGAAGAATTCAGATGGTTTGAATGTTATAATACATGATGTAAGTCGTGATTTACAACATCATGTATCAACATGTCAAACTTCGAAAGAAGCTTGGGATAATCTTCAGATCGTATTCGAAGGAAACACATCAGAGAAAGAAGCTAGACTTCAAACTCTTACATCTGATTGGGAGAACCTTCGAATGGATGACAACGACACTTTCGAAGAGTTTCATATTAAACTCTCTGAGATAATTAATGCTTCTTTCTCTCTTGGAAAGACTATTTCTGAAAAGAATATAGTGTGCAAAATTCTCAAATCGTTTCCATCTAGATACGATTCTAAGAAGCATGCAATCATAGAAGCAAATGATATTTAAACCCTCTCACGAAGCACACTCATTGGAAAGTTAAAGATCTTTGATCATGAATCACTGTCTATTCAAACAAAATGAATCGCTTTTAAAGCTGCAAAAGTTCCAAAAGCTCCAATGGAGAGGAATAGACAGATGGATGATTCAGATGAACAGATTGCAGAAAATTCTGATGATGAAATTGAACAATCATTATCATTGATTACTAGACAGTTTCGAGATCTCTTAAAGAAAAGAAATAAGAGATTCATAAAGGATACTCATCGATCTTCTCGTCCACATGATCGAGTTCCTGTCAAAAAGGATCATGAAGAAGATGATGAACATCAACCGCAATGCTTTAAGTGTAAAGGGTTTGGTCATATTGCTAAAGACTGTCCCAATATTAAGAAATACACTGGAAGCAAGGCTCTGGCTATAACTTTATATGAGAGCTCTGATTCATATGATTCCGAAGAAGAGGAAACAACTAATATTGCATTAGTTGTCAATCTTATTTCTTCCTCCTCCATTTGTGATTTACCCATTTTAAAAATGGACATGACTTCCGATGTTATTAAATCATCTAATGGTAAAGGGAAAAATAAGACAAGATGCAAAAACTATCTCAAAAACAGAATTGCTAAAAGTTGCATAGGCAACCTAAGCCAATCTCAAGATACTTCGTCAGTTCGAGGTAACAAAAGGAGATCCTGTCATACTATACTGGATCAAGAACACTTTGGTTGTTCAAAATTCCATAATGAGAGAAAATCTCATACTAATACCAACTGATCGGTATTAGAATTCTTTCCTCACCTTGAGTGCCGAATCTTTGAGTGAGGAAGAAGAAAAATCAAGGCACTTATGTGTAGATTATGGGAATAAAATCCAGTAATTGAAAATATTTGAGATATTCGTATTAATAGGAATATTATATTTTCGGAAGTATGATAATTATAAAAAGATCATTCTTCTTCTTTGGTCATTCCTTGTCTGAACTATGAGTCTGGATCCAACATCTTCTCTTGGTAAGATGCTAGATCAGAAAGATCAACTTAAGAATAAGTCTGCATCTTCTCTTGATTTTAAGAGTAAAATCAAAAAGAGAGATTGGTTTAGCAAGAAGGAAAGAGAGAATATGCTGAAGAAAGATCAGTGTATTGAAGCATTGACACACTTCCGTGTTCAATCAAAGACAGAATTACATGCTATTGCAGATTCCTTCACGAAAATTTCTCACCTGCAAGAAATTCTGGTCAAGCAACAAAGTTTTCTACTTGAAGAAATTCACAAGCTGAAGACTGAAAGTAATAATCTGCCTTCATTTAACACTGATATGAAGGACTAAGTTGCAGAGAATAGACTTCAGATTTTGATTTCTTTCAATAATTATATTAGGTCTATTATGAATAAAACTATCTTATTATGAATAAAATTATTGGTTTATAATTTTTCTTGTGATAGTTTTTGGTTTACATAGCGTGTGCTTGAATGCTTTATCTTATTGCTATGTATTTTTATGGGATGATTGATTTCGGTTTTCATAGCCTTAATATTCGATCCTATATTGTTGTGAACCCTTATGGTTTGGGTGACTTTTTGGTTTAGCGGGATTAAGTTCTAGCTCATGTTGGTAGGCTTTATCAAAGGATCATGAGGGGTTCTGATTGAAACAATATGTGGAAAAGTCACAATATGTTGAATCGTTTGGTTTAGCATAAAAGCATATGTGTTTCGGGTTTTCAACTTTTGCTTGCAATAGTTAAAACCGGTTTTCAACCTTTCTCTGGTAAAGGTTGGTTGTTGTTGTCCTTTTGTATTGCATGAGGATGACAACATAATGATATTTCGATATCAATTCTCCCTGGAAAGAAGATGCAAACATATTGGAGAAAGGATGCGAAATTTGAGGTAACGACTTTGTTAGTTAATCGTTTTCCTGTTTAAGAAAAGCCTGGTCTTATTACGTATATTTATTGCATTTGCTTAACAAAATTTCGATACAATTGATGTTTTATTCCATTGTTTGTGTATGGATGTGTGTGTGATTCAATTGTTTCCGGTTAAGAAAAACTATTGTTATCTTGCTTTATTGTATGGTATCAATCGTTTAGGCTTACAAAATTTCGGTGCAATTGCGGTGCTTTAATGTTTATGTTATTTCAATTGCTTCCGGTTGAGGTAAATAATTATGCAAGTTGATTTATTTGGTTTGTATGAATTGTTTATGGCTTAACAAAACAATAGGTTTTCGGGATGAATTGTTTAGTCCAATTTGATTCCGGATAAGAGAAACTAAGTTAATTCTGATCTTAGTTAGACTTATCAAAGTGGAGGTTTCGATTATTCAAGTCTAATCGAATTCCTTAAAAAGAAATGATAGTTAACGAACCTAGTACTTGTCTTGTTTAAAAGTGAAAGGTCTAAGTTATATGGATAATTAGAACCTGATGAGAAAAATAGAGCTATCTTTATTTTGGTCTTATCGAACAAGCGATTGTATTTGTGTAATCGGTTTAGCAAAGGAACTAAGGTGCTTAGTCGATTTTTGATTTGCTAAAAATAGAGCTATCCTTTCGGTTTGTCTTTTATTTGCTCGTACCTTTGTCATTTTGTGACAAAAAGGGGGAGAAATATATGGAGTAAACAAGTGATACTGGTATTGATTAATATTGATTGGTATCACTAAGGGAAAGGACAATGGTGCTTAAACGTTTTATCTAACAAAAGAGTAAAGCATAGACTAAGGGGGAGTAACATATCATATTGATATTTGTGGTTATCTTAACTACAAAGGGAATAACAAAGACGTGCGGATTGAAAATATACCTATCTTACCTTTAGGAGGAGTATTAGCTTTGGTATTAAAATGTCAACAACGGCATTTATGGATTGAATGTATACAGGTTATTGTGCTGTTGAATTTGGGAATCAAGCGTATGTGTAATAAATTCTTGTAATTTGTTTATCCATATGATGTAAGAGTTTTGTCACCAAAATTGACAAAGGGGGAGATTGTTAGAGCATAGCTCGGTTGAACCCACCAAGCGTTGGTATGTCAAGTTTGGTTGTCATATTTTAGTGAATAAAAACTCATTTAAAGAGTCGCTTGATTATATGCTAGAGTCAACTTCGTATAAGTTAGCTTGAAAGTATTAGGATATGAAACATTACAAGTATTACTTGAAGACTTGAATAATGTGAAGAAGTAAGGAGTTACAACGACGACATCATCCTTCCACTTGAGGTTAGTAATATTTGACTTGAACTGTTTCATTCCCTAACGTATCTTTCAAGTCGTACATATTGAAAACAAAACTGCAAAGCTATGAATGATTATACTCTAGTTAGACGTAGTATTAAGGAATACAATACGAAGTATAACGCTTATCTTTTGAACTTCGTATATAAGACATCGACATAATCGTTTGAATGCTTTTGTGATTATGTATGGGTATGAGGTGAATATTTCATCCTAGGAAACAATGTTTTACATTCGTTTAAAGGAAGTAAATTCATGAACTTGTTTTATGAATCGAAAGGGAAATCACTAGGCTTATTGGCATTGTTATTCATTGCATATCTTTTGAACTACCAATATGTGTGTTTAGTATAACCGCTCATGACTTGTTTATGTTCTTGGTAAAACTATTCACAAGGCCTGACTTTTGTATTGGTATGACTTTTATTAGTGAAACCGATCTTAAGTAATCACCTGAGATGGTATGATCGATTTGTTGTAATTGGTATGACCAATTCTAGGCAAAGGGGAACCGATCCTAGTAAGAGGTGCAACCGATCACAAAAGGGGAATCGATCCTTTTAAGAGGTGCAATAAGTTTCTAGATATTTGGAACCGATCCTATGAACTGTGCAACACGTTTTTAGATATTGTGAACCGATCCTATGGATATGTGTAACAAATACAAGTTAGATACCATATATATGTGGGAACCGATCCTAGTACCTAGTCAACCAAGTTTTGGTAACTAGCGTGACTAATTCTAGTACCCACATGGAGGTAGAACCGAAACTTGTTTTGGTAGAACCGTGAAACCCATGTTTGGTGATTTGATAGGATAATCTATCACATAGTTCTTGGAAGTTAGATGAACCAATTCTAAACTTGTTTGGAAGTGTGGCAAATCGATTCCAAGATTGTAAATATGAAAGAGGACTTACAAAGTAAAGATGTCGACATACTTTGAACATGTGCAGTAACGCTTATCTTTTATTGTTCAAAGTTATTCCTTAATAGCTAAAGGAGAATCCCGGATCGAAAATAAATTGAGAATCTTTTAATTAAGGTTTTTAATTTTATATTTGGAAAATAAAAATTAGTAATGTGCATTTACTAATTGGAGATTTTCTAGTGAGATTTCGGTCAAAATTTGGACAAAGCATTTCCAGGAATTATGGAAACCGAATTTGTAATATATTGCATATCTTGAGAATATTTTCGGTTTTGGAAATTCCTTGGTGTTCAAACTTCCTTGGTCTATAAATATCAAAGTTTGCATTACGAGCAAACTAATCCTCAGAGCCAGCAAAACTACCTAGTTGTGTTGTTATTGGTGTAGCCGCCTATTCGGAGAGGAAAGTAACCTAATTAGGCGAAATCTCTCACGGTCGCTTAGTTTAAAGACTTCTTTGGGATTGAGAAGCTCTATTAGTACCGTTGGTGGGAAACTAGATAATTGCGGTTTATTATTAGTTTTCGATTGATTTGATTGACTAACGGTTGTTGGACTTTGATTGCACCTAGTTTGTTTATGCTTGAGAATCTTCTCTTCTGATATAAGATTCATTCAAACTAGATCGAAGTTTCGATGGGGATCTTTAGATTGTTTGTAAATCTAAAGACGTCTTGTGATAATCCATTGTTAACAGACTCCGTTCTGTGTGTGATTGATCACAAGAGATTCAAGTTGATTGTGTGCAGGTGTTTATTGAAGATCTAATAAGATTTGAAGACGAAGAAGATTTCTGATTTGGGTTCATTATCTTTGGTGTGCACAATACTTTTTTCGGGTAAAGAGGATCCAACTATAATCGGTTTATTTTTGTGATAGATTGGATTGATTAGTTGAGTAGATCGGCATCAATACAATTCTTTGTTATTCAAAGTATTGATTGCAAAATCTTGACAATTACTTTGGTAGTTGTTATTGGATAGATCTAAGAACCTGACAAAGGAGTTTATTGGGATAAATGGAAGAGCCTTTTTTAGAACTCATATCACTTGATTGAAAAGAGTTGTTACCGAACATATTTGTTGTTCCTTTACTGTTTGGAATACGAACCAAAGGAATTGTTCCAAGTGCGTGACTTATTAACAAGTTGGAGGCGCAGGGATACAGACGGAACTAGGTGAACTATAGGTTTAGTTGCTTGGTCTCAACTATAAGAAGTTGGTTTGATTTTGTATAGCGGCTTAATCCTGAGAGTATTCAATTCTGGACAAGGTCCCGGGGGTTTTCTGCATTTGCGGTTTCCTCGTTAACAAAATCTTGTTGTGTCTTTTACTTTTCTATTTCCGCAATTATAATTGTTTTTATTATAATTAGAAGTAAAATACACAAACGTGAATTCCTATTTACTTGATAGTAATCCTATTGTGTTTGGTTAAGTCCGAACCTTATCAAGTAAACATACTTCGTTGTTGTATTGTCTTGATCTTGTATCCATAGTCAATCACACAAGTTATCTTGTTGTGGTATTGTCTCGATCTCGTATCCATAGATGATCACACGAAGTGTGAACCGATTAGTTGTATTGTCTCGACTCGGTCTATAGACAATCACTTTCGTAGAAAGGACTTATAGGTGGAATTTTTTTAGATTGAGGTATATTTGGGTACCCTCGCCTTTTCAAGAGGGAATGTTATCAGAATTTGATAGCAAAAAATTCTTACCTCGGGATTCGGAAGAATCTACAAAGGAGTTATCCTTGGAGGTAAGCCCAAGACATTTAGTATAATCAATCCTTTTGGAACATATTTCTAAGTGCGGGAGTTGAGATAAATAGCTATCCACACAAATCAGATTGCCACAAACACAGACTTATGAGGTCTTAAATGTGTTTGCCTGCTCTGATACTAATTGAAAAAGCGGTGGTCTATAAACCACACCCAATATTTTGCTTAGCAATCTGTATGGACTAACTCCAATATACTTTCAAGAGAATCAACTAGATAGTCAGACTCAATCTTAAGAAAAGTATATCCAAGTGTTATATCTCTATTTCTCAATTAAAACTGCAATCAAATAAATAGGAATTTGCGAGCCCGATTGAATATAAGAAATAACTTGGACGGTATAAAAAAAACCAATATCCAAGTGTCAATCAATTTAATCAACAACCCAAAGGTCGGATTCACAATTGATTGAACTTACGCACAATCTGTGATAATTCAATTATATAAAAATATAATGCGGAAAAGAAATAACACAGACACCGGAAATTTTGTTAACGAGGAAACCGCAAATGCATAAAAACCCCGGGACCTAGTCCAGATTTGAACACCACATTGTATTAAACCACTACAGACACTAGCCTACTACAAGTTAACTTCGGACTGGAATGTAGTTGAGACCTAACTAATCTCACACTGATCAAGGTACAGTCACGTTCCTTACCCCTCTGAATCCCAGCAGGACTCTACGCACTTGATTCCCTTAGCTGATCTTACCCACAACTAAGAGTTGCTACGACCCAAAGTTGAAGACTTGATAAACCAATCTGTCCAACAAAGAAAAGTCTATTGAATAGATAAATCTGTCTCCCACAAAAATACCTAGAAGTTTTTTGTTCCGTCTTTTTATAAATCAAGGTGAACAGGAACCAATTGATATACCGGACTTATATTCCCGAAGAATAGCCTAGAAATATCAATCTACTCACAATAATCTTAATCGTATGGTAGCTAAAAAAGATATTGTGGAATCACAAACGATGAGACGAAGATGTTTGTGACTACTTTTTATCTTGCCTATCGGAGAATAAATCTCGAGCAAATCTTAGAGAAGATAGTACTCAATATGATAGAAAACAGCAAGATCAGAACACGCAACTACAGAGAAAATAGTTGGGTCTAGCTTCACAATCCTAATGAAGTCTTCAAGTCGTTAACCTACAGGGTTTTGTGAAAAACCTAAGGTTAAAGGAGAATCGACTCTAGTCGCAACTAGTATCACACATAAGGTGTGGGGATTAGGTTTCCCAGTTGCTAGAGTTCTCCTTTATATAGTTTTATAATCAGGGTTTGCAATCAATGCTACCCTTGTAAAAAAGCATTCAATATTCATCGTTAGATGAAAACCTGATTAGACTCAAGCTAATATCTTTCAACCGTTAGATCGAACTTAGCTTGTTACACACAAATGAAAGGTGACTTCATTTAGATATGGGTAACCGTACCTAAACGTGTACACCTTGTTGGCTCAACAATAGTTAAGCGAAGTTAGCCATATGAACACTTTCATATCAACCATATTCATCTTAACCATAACTAGTACAAATGACTCAAATGAAACTAGTTCTAGAGTTGTTCATTTGTTTATATTCTCATAGAAGTATACAAGACACAATTGAAGCAAAATCGATTTTGATTCTCTCGAATCAATTCATGAACATTATATCCACGGTTTGCAAAAGATTGCATTCCTTATTATATAAATTTATTAGTTCATGAACAAACCGATTTTAGAACATAACCCACTCAAGTATGCAAACGGGTACGCATACAAAAGTAGTCGGACTTAGACTGTGTTCGCCAGTATGCAAACGGGTACGCATACTGTCGTACACTTCCAAACTTCAGTTGAAAACAGTACACGTACATGTACGCATACTCTAGTACCCGCACTTTAACTGACTTCGCAAGTACGCGTACAGGTACGCATACTCTAGCTCCCGGTCTTTACCTGACAACCCAGTACGCATACGGGTATGCATACTAAGTTCCGGTCTTGGATCAACACATATGCAAGTACGCATGCTGTGCTTATAATCCAATCATAGTTAAGTATTCTAAACTCTCATTTCAATCATTGAAACATTCTCGGAAGACGATAATAGCTATCTCACACAAATTATTAGCTTCAAAGAAATTTTCAAGTCATTGAATGATCAATACGAAACATTCTGAGTCTACATCAAATGACTATCTCACACAAATCATGTAAAATGTTACAAGGCGATTTTCACGTGATCATCTTTTGACTTTCGTCAAGAATATAAGATGAACTTGGTTAAAGCGAAAGCTTACCAACACATATTTCGAGAAATATGTAAGCGAGTTAAACTCAGCTCGAAATATCAAATGTGTATAATCGAAGTCTATATTGCTATACGACTTTTGTCTCAAACAGGAGATAGAGTATAAATAGACTTTTGAGTGATAGATGAGTTCAAGTATCCACATACCTTTTGTTGATGAAGTTCAACAAGCTCCCCTTAATAGTTCTTAGTCTTCAATCGATAAACGCCGTGAAGTCTAATGCTCAACTACACTCTCTATCCTAATCTGAGACTTAGCTATAAGTAGACTATAAATCAAGACTTATAGTTTTGGCAACTAAACTTGACAACAACCTTGAGATAGCAACGCTTGCGAGTTCGACCAAGCAGTGCTCTAACACATAGTTAACACAAAAGTGTTCATATGGCTAACTTTGGTTAACTGTTATTGAACCAACTCAATATACATGTTTAGGTACGGTTACCCATATCTAAATGAAGGTATATTTAATTTGTGTGTAACAAGCTAAGACCATCTAATGGTGGAAACTTAGTTTGAATCTTAAATCAGGTTTTTCATCTAACGATGAATATTGATTGCTTTGTCACAAAGTTATCAAACCCTGATTTGAAGACTATTTAAGAGAGAACTCTAGCAACTGCGAAATCTAATCCCCACACCTTCTGTGTGATACTAGTTGCGACTAGAGTCGATTCTCCTTTAACCTAGGTTTTTCCAAAACCATTATAGGTTAACGACTTAAAGACTTCATTGGGATTCTGAAGCCAGTCCCAACTATTTTCTCTGTAGTTGCGTGTTTTGATCTTACTTGTTCTATCGTATTGAGTACTATCTTCTCTTGGATTTGCTCGAGATTTATCTCCAATAGGTAACATATAAAAAATAATCAGAAAGCTCTTCGTCTCATTCTTTGTGATTCCACAATAACTTGTTCTACTACCATATAGTTAAGTTATTATAAGGTGATTGATATTTCTAGGATGTTCTTCGGGACTACAAGACCGGATTATCAATTGGTTCTTGTTCACCTTGATTTATCAAAAGACGGAACAAAAAATTCGTAGGTATTTCAATGGGAGACAAATTTATCTATCAAAATATACTTTTCTGTGGGAGACAGATTTGTATATAAAGTCTCCGACTTTAGGTCGTAGCAACTCTTAGTTGTGGGTGAGATCAGCTAAGGGAATTAAGTGCGTAGAGTCCTGCTAGGATTCAGAGACGTAAGGAACGCGACTGTACCTTGATCAGTGTGAGATTGGTTAGGGTTGAACTGCATTCCAGTGCGAAGTTAACTTGTAATAGGCTAGAGTCTGTAGCGGCTTAATACACTGTGGTGTTCAACTCTGGACTAGGTCCCGGGGTTTTTCTGCATTTGCGGTTTCATCGTTAACAAAACTTCTGGTGTCTGTGTTATTTCTTTTCCACATTATATTTGTTTATATAATTGAAATATCACAGGTTATGCGTAGTTCAATCAATTGGTAAATCCAACCTTTGGTTGTTGATTGAAATTGATTGACACTTTAACATTGGTCTTTGGTACCTATCAAGTTGTTTCTCATAATAATCAGGCTCGCGCATTCCCATCTGTTTGATTTGCTGATTACATTGAGAAACAGAGATATAACTCTTGGATGTATTTTCCTTGATTGAGTCTGACTGTCTAGTTGATTCTCTTGGAATTATATTGGAGTCAGTCCATACAGATTGCCTAACGAAATATTGGGTGTGGTTTTTAGACCCCCTCTTTTTCAGAAATGATATTTTTCAGCAACCCCTTAGGTGGACTAAGTGATTGTAGCTTGCAATACGTCATTCCAACAATACAAAAAAGAACTAGAAGATCTTCGTAATTACGTAAGTCTGTCAAATTAAGTTTTAATATCAGTTAATGTCGAGTTATGAAATTAAAATATGACAACCAAACTTGACATATCAATGCTTGGTGTGTTCGACCGACCAATGGTCCAACAGTGATATTTACAGTAAAACTTCGATAACTTAAAACGTTGGGATTACAAATTTTTATCAATTTGGCAGAGTATTAATTTATCGATATATATCGAAACATTCTAAAATTAAAATTTTAAAATAAAATAAAATACTCGTACAAGTTAAAATTGATTGTTTTCTGTGATAACAATTATCAAGAAAATTTATTTTCCATTCATAATATTTTGCATCCAATAAATTTTACTACATAATGTAGGATGGCATGTTACATATTATATATATATGTATCTTTGATGTTAAAACAAAAAGAGGAAAAACATGGCAAACGAGTGCAATAATTGATGGCTCCTCTTTTTCTTTTCAAATTTATTAAAAAGTTTACGATTACAAATGAAATTCAAAACATATTTTGTGAATACCAATATTGTGTAAAAGTGAACAAGAAATACACAACTTAAGATTCTCATTTTAATAAAGTACCATAATGTGATGTTATTATAGTGATTATTAATTTACATACTAGTTTGGCCTTATTAGAAGCTTAATTTTTTTTATCATCTTATAAATTTAGCGAGGTTTTTAATTTAACATATTGGCCCAAATAGGACCAACAAAAAATATTATTTAAGGAAGTTATTAATTTATTGAACTTCTACATTATTGCGTCGGATCGCATCACAGGGTTGTTTGATGCTTTAAAAATAGGAAGAAGGAGAAAACTAAAAGAAAAGTTATAATAACAAAAATATAGAACAAGAAAATACCAAAGTTCAAAAGAGGAAAAAACTCATAAGTTGTTTGATGCTTTAATTCAATTTCGCTTCATGAAGATTGCATTATAGCCAGTAGCGCTGCAAATCTATCGTTGGTGAGCTCTTGAGACACCATTACCACCATTAAAGTAGCATTACCAAGCCCAGTGTACTAAATAGAGAAACTATCACCATCACCACAAACAAATCCACCCAAATTGAAAATTACCACATGAAGTGGACCCCATTCCTGATATGCATCAATAGAATCACCCTGAACAAAAGGTTTATCCATTAAACAACATTTGTTACCGTTGAAATAACCTCCAAATACTTTAAGAAGGTCCGTTGTCTTTATCACCCAAAAGTCATCAATAACCATGTTTTGATCATTGTCACCAAAATCAAAATAATCTTTTACCGTACACCATTAACCCTAAAAAATACCACTATCAACAACTTATCGATCCCTAAAACACCATTACCAACACCCAACACAAAAACCAAAACATCACAACTTAACAAATCTAAAATTTAAGCACCTATCCGGTTTATGTTTAGATTTATGAAAGTGAAAATTTTGACGTGACAAAAATGGAATTGTTTTTGTCTCTTGTATACCGTTAACGCCAAGACATCATTACCACCATCATCTCATGATTCCCATCTCAAGGTTGAATAGTTCGAGTCATCGTGTTTACTGGTCAACCAGTAATCCCGGTAGCTATTCACTAACGAATATTCTAGGCTAACACCATCTTTCCTGATGCAGTAAAGTTCCGCCATAAGCTCTCTAATGTATGCAATAAAGCTATTTTGTTGACAATATTATTCATGTTGGGGATTTTAGAATTTCGCTAGTGACCACCCAAACTCATGTCAAATTGAGGTAATAATAGTGTAAGTTGAAAATGTTGAAAAACATAAAAACAAGAAATTTTGCATTTTGATACTATCTTTGAGAGTTTGTAAAAGAGAGTTGTGCTACATCAATTCGTGTTTGTTTTTGGTGTTCATCGAAGTGCTATTGAAGAACATCAAAGACATCATTGAATGCAGGAAACATACAATATTACGTGTAACAACATCTGGGGAAGGGCATTACATGACTTAAATAAAGAGATTATTGGTCTCAATATATCACAGTAAGTTTATTTAAGATATTTTAGATCGATCATCTCTTTTTTTTTTTTATTATTCTTTTTATTTTCTTATTTTAGCTTTTGATAACCAAATGGTACATGATTTGTAATATACAAGTTGTACTATTTTTGATATCGGCATCGAAAATTTTCCAATATCCTTCAATGTGGATCTCTTAGAATCCAAATATAATGCTTCTCAAACTCAATCAAAGAAAGCCAAAATATATATAAAGCCTTTTTTTTATCCATAGTGCTCAAGGTTACATCTCATACACTAGAGGATTGTAGTGTGCATCTCTTTCAGCAAGTTAATAGTAGGGGTAGAGCGAGCCCATTGCAAGGGTGAAAAACCGGGGGTATAATAACCACACCCAATAATTCGTTTAGCAATCTGTATGGACAAACTCCAATATACTTTCAAGAGAATCAACTAGACAGTCAGACTCAATCTTAAGAAAAGTATATCCAAGAGTTGTATCTCAATTTCTCAATTCAATTCGCAATCAAACAAATATGAATTTGTGAGACCGATTGAATATTGAGAAATAACTTGAACGGTACCAAAGACTAATGTTCAAGTGTCAATCAATTTATATCAACAACCAAAGGTTGGATTATCTAATTGATTGAACTTACGCACAACCTGTGATATTTCAATTATATAAACAAATATAATGCTGAAAAGAAATAACACAGACACCATAAATTTTGTTAACGAGGAAACCGCAAATGCAGAAAACCCCCGGGACCTAGTCCATATTTTAGCACCACACTGTATTAAGCCGCTACAGACACTAGCCTACTCCAAGTTAACTTCGGACTGGAATGTAGTTGAGCCCTAACCAATCTCACACTGATCAAGGTACAGTTGTGATCCTTACGTCTCTGAATCCCAGCAGGACTCTATGCACTTGATTCCCTTAGCTGATCTCACCCACAACTAAGAGTTGCTACAACCCAAAGTCGAGGACTTTAATAAACAAATATGTCTCACACAGAAAAGTCTATTGAATAGATAAATCTGTCTCCCACAGAAATACCTATGAGTTTTGTTCCGTCTTTTGATAAATCACGGTGAACAGGAACCCATTGATATACAATACTTATATTCCCGAAGAACAGCCTAGTAATATATATCACCTCACAATAATCTTAATCGTATGGTAGCAAAACAAGATATTGTGGAATCACAAACGATGAGACGAAGATGTTTGTGACTACTTTTTATCTTGCCCATCGGAGAATAAATCTCGAGAAAATCTTAGAGAAGATAGTACTCAATACGATAGAAAACAGCAAGATCAGAACACGCAACTACAGAGAAAATAGTTGGGTCTGGCTGCACAATCCCAATGAAGTCTTCAAGTCTTTAACCTATAGGGTTTCGTGAAAAACCTAAGGTTAAAGGAGAATCGACTCTAGTGCAACCAGAGTCACACAGGAGGTGTGGGGATTAGGTTTCCCAGTTGCTAGATTTCTCCTTTATATAGTCTTCAAATCAGGGTTTGCAATCAATGTTACCTTGGTAATAAAGCATTAAATTTTCACCGTTAGATGAAAACCTGATTAGACTCAAGCTAATATCTTTCAACCGTTAGATCGAACTTAGCTTGTTATACACAAATGAAATTTGCTTTCATTTAGATAAGGGTAACCGTACCTAAACATGTGCACACGGTTGGTTCAACAATAGTTAACCGAAGTTAGCCATATGAATACTTTCTTATTAACCTTGTTCATCTCAATCACAACTAGTTCAAATGACTCAAATGAAACTAGTTATGGAGTTGGTCAATTGTTTATATTCTCGTAGAAGTATACAAGACACAATCAAAGCAAAATCGATTTTGATTCACTTGAATCAATTCATGAACATTATAGCCACGGTTTGCAAAGAATTGCATTCCTTAATACATAAATGTATTAGTTCATGAATAAACTGATTTTAGAACTTAAACTACTCAGGTACGCATACCGGTACACATACCTAAGTAGCCGGACTGAGTTTGGGTTCGCCAGTATGCATACCGGTACGCATACCACCAACCTCAGTTTAAATTCCAGAACTTGAACTTACGACAATACGCATACCGGTATGCATACTTAATTTCCCGGACTTTCACAAAACCAAACAGTACGCATACGGGTATGCATACCATGGTTCCCGGACTTTCACCAAACATGGCAGTACGCATACGGGTATGCATACCATGGTTTTGGATATGGACAACATATATACAAATATGCACACTATGCTATATCCAATCATGGTTAATCGTTCTAAACTCCATTTTCAATCATTGAAACATTCTCGGAAGACGGGAATAGTTGTCTCACACAAACTATTAGCTTCAAAGAAATTTTCAAGTGATCGAATGATCAATACGAAACATTCCGAGTCTACATCAAATGACTGTCTCACACAAATCATGTAAGATGTTACAAGGCGATTTCCACATGATCATCTTTTGACTTGCGTCAAGAACATAAGATGAACTTGGTTAAAGCAAAAGCTTACCAACACATATTTCGAGAAATGTGTAAACGAGTTAAACTCAACTTGAAATATCAAAAGTGTATAAACTGAAAACTATATCGTTATACGACTTTTGTCTCAAGAAGGAGATAGAGTAAAAATAGACTTTCTGAGTGATAGATGAGTTCAAGTCTTCACATACCTTTTGTTGATGAAGTTCCACAAGCTCGCCTTAGTAGTTCTTTGTCTTCAATCGATGAACGCCATGAAGTCTAAAGCTTAACAACATAATCTATCCTAATCCGAGACTTAACCGTAGATAGACTAGAAATCAAGACTTATAGTTTGGAAACTAAACTTGACAAACAAGCTTGAGATAGCAACGCTTGCGAGTTCGACCGAGCAATGCTCTAACAAAGGGTGTGCACTTGCACCCCTGCCCAGCTGTCTCCAAAGCTTAATTTAATCCCAATTGAAAACTTTTGTCTATCTACAAGCCTAATTTTGCTTTTTTACACCTTTCTAAAAAAAATGGTAACCCTAAAGAAATTTTTGCACCCCCATTTGAGAAATCTTGGCTCTGCCCCTGGTTAATAGTAGAGTAGTCCTCCAGAAAAAGGAAAAAAAAAAATCAAAAACGTGAAGTAAAAAATTGTGGCTAGCTAGATCGGATATGTATAAGTTGTAAGAATGAGTTTTATGGAGATGCCCAAGCTCTTCCACAACAAAAAAGCGTGGATGAAACCCTCTTCCCGCTAGCCTTCGCTGGTGTTTGGGAATCCCAGCGGGAAGACTCTGAAGACGGGCAATGGTTGGTTGTTCTAAGAAAAGTGAAAAACGGATAGCCATCAACCGTTCTACAACGAAAAACCATCTAATGGTTGTCCGTTCCCTAAGAATGGCTACTCATTACCCATTTTTGGGTTTCATAGAACGACCAATGACTGCCCGTTCCTTGACCTTTTTCGTTTACACTCCATTGACACTCATTTTCAGTTTTAGTGTTCTTTAACCAAATATTATTGACACTCTCTTTATACTGGACCGGTAGACAGTTCCGAGATTTCTTGTAGTATGAATTTTATCGTACTGTTGGATCAACGTGTCTAGGGTGCATTGTGCTCACATATGACTCACATTATTCATAGATAGTGCATTGACCTTTTTTAAACCTACACCCTCTTTACACTCAGACGACTTAACTCACATTGTTCATAGATAGTGCATGTTCTGCCCGGGATATGTTATTGTTAGTCCAGAAATTATGATCACCCTTTCATCAATGCACTGTTATTGATATCTCATTCAGATAGATATATCTTTATCCTTATCAACACACTATAACTGATAAAACGAATATCGAGGACTTCTCTTATAAATTAAGATCCATGGAGATCATTTTTTTCACACAACTACTATCCATTAACCATTTACAGAAACACACCATGAAGCATAAAACCATTCTTGAAATATACACAGTTAAAACATGAATTCTACTCGCAAAGGAAAACAGATAGTATGTGTGGAAGCAAACCAAGTTTGTCCACTATGTTTTCTTGATGACCATACCGCCATGCAATGCCCTTGGATATATTCCAAGTGGCCGCATAGAGGTTGTACGGGCATCAAAATGTTACTTGAAATGGAACCGGGACAGAGTAGGTACTTGTGTTTCCAATACGAGAATTTTCATGAAGAAGAACGGTGGTTGGAAGATGCAATCAAGGCCAAAGAAGATAGAAAGGTAAATGAAAAATGCAAAAACTTCAAAGACAAAGGGATAATTAATGGTGAACACGAAAAAGTGGCGGCGTGCTCAACCCCTGGTTGTAAATTTGTTATGAAACTGCATCGTTCTAGAGATAAGAACACCTATGGTCAACATTTCTGGAAATGTTCTGGGTGTCAGTTGGTGGAATGGGCTGATTAAGTGTGTTTTATGTTGCTCAGTAATTTGTAATGTGTTATTTTGTGTTTATAAAGTAATGTTTTATCTTGTGTTTTAGTTTGGTCAAGAGATGTTTATGATGTAATGTTTATGTTTTATCTTTATGTAGTATTTATGATGTTTATGTTTATGATGTGAGGTTGTATGTTTTAGTTCAAAATAACGATCCAAAGTAATGATTATGATGTTAGGTGTTGTGTGAGTATGCCTATGTTTTTGACTAAGCCTATTTCACACCACGTGATTGTGTTTAAAGCTACATTTCCCAACTACATCAATCAATGACTATCTTTTGACAATTCAATGTCATTGATGTGATTGAAATAGTATGTGGCTCTGTAAACAGTTAGCGGCTAACGTAAAAATGTAAGGACGATTGTAAACAGGTAAGCCCTATTGTAAAAAGTTTATGACACTTTATGAACAGTTAACACATATTAGTAAAAAGTCTCACCCTATAGTTTTTCGAGATTCCAAATCTTATTTTACTTTTGTGGAAGGTTTCGGCAAAGTTTTCCCTTCAATCAATTTTATACAGTGTTCACTGTCATTTCCTTATCTTTCCCGCTTTATTATTAAACTTGTGACATCGCCTTGTCACACATCAAGCACAAAAGTTAAGTCCGTAAGTACCAAGACTAGCATTCATTTT
Source organism: Papaver atlanticum (assembly GCA_023531105.1). Taxonomy (NCBI): domain Eukaryota; kingdom Viridiplantae; phylum Streptophyta; class Magnoliopsida; order Ranunculales; family Papaveraceae; genus Papaver; species Papaver atlanticum. The sequence goes on from JAJJMB010007708.1 coordinate 20,351,918, forward strand.
TATTATCTTGAACAGAACTACATCGGTATGTGTGGAAGGGTTTGAGTTTTAGAAAGTATATAAACCGAACTTGTGAAATCCCAAATCAAACACACCAAAACTCAAACACAAACACGTTTAGTTAACAGTTTTAGTTTCATGTGTTGCTAATTTATATTTCTCATTTCTCTGCAACTTAAAACAAGAAATAAAGATATATGTTGGCTGCATAAGAGCATACTTTATAAACATGCCCGCAGGGTGGAACCCTGAAGACGCGGTGAGTTTACTACAATAATTGTTTCATATATTATGTTCATGCGTCCCTAGTGTTAACTCCTTTTATGAATTTGTCTCCAGTATCGCGCAGGTCATCTTAAGTATGAAGACGAGCAAACTTATGGAAAAAGATGAAGACACGAAGAGGTTTTTCAAATTCTTAAAGCGCATCAAACGGAATACGATCCAAAGATTATTGATAATCTTCCCAAGGATAGGGATGAAAATTAGACCAAGTTTGATTGCATTACTGGTTGTGTGGGTACACCTAACTAAAAAACCCCACGAGACTAAACTCGTCCTCTAGGGTCGCTTAGGGGTTTTGAAGGCTTGTTACATGGGCTAAGTGCAACCGAAGGTCATGTAAAATTGACATAGGTTTCGTAGTATATTTTTTATCTTGTTTTTTTTGCATTTAATTTTTTATTAGTGCGCTCATTCCTAAAGTACAGTGTTTATGTTGAACACTGAAGTAAAGTAAAGATGTATAGATGATTATGATGTATAGTGTGGTTGTATGTTTTAGTTCCAATGAAGGTAATGTTTAGTGTGGCTGTATGTTTGAGTCGATAAGTCATATTAAGATTGATTATTGTAAATATAAGTGATAAAAATGCATAAATAAGTGCATTGTATTCTGATACTTTAAAAACGTAGTACACTTAATCAAAATTACTGTAAATTAAAACGGTGCTAACAACGGTGTGCACTTAAAACCTTTTAGTATCTAACAACGGTACAACAAACATCAACTTAAAATATTATTTTCATATTTGTTTCTGCAATTACATTTGATCAAATTTTTGAAACAAACCTTTTCGATATTGGGGAGCGTTATGTTTATGTAAAAGTTTGTCCTCCCAAAAGAAAATATTACCACATTCTTCAAAACTAATACTTCTCCAACCCTTATTTGCTTTCCATACTCAAGATGCTCAACCACTTTGCAGTGGACGTTTGCTGGCTTTTACCACTAGGATCCTGCGATATTAAAAAAAATCCAACAGTGTGTATTGGCTTTGATTAGGAACACGAAATTGTAGTGATTAACTAAATGGATAACCAAACAGAAGTAAAGAATCACCTTTACCATCAAAGTATAGTCTTATAGATAAACTCTTTTCTCCTCGACCAATACAACCAACCTGACGATTCTTTGGCGTGCTGGTTTTATAGATCCCAATGCGGTTATGCCCATTGCGTAAAATTGTTGTGCAAGAAACCAAGTGTTACTTTGGAAATGGATATCGTTAACACCTCCAGTTTCATCCCTTGCTAATTGTTGGAGGATTTGTGTAGATACATCTTCCTCTCCCATCACTCTCCTTCTATGTCTAAGATCTTCTAACTCTCCGTGCTCTCCGGCCAGACCAACAATTTTTTGTCGGCTACTTGAGGCACCACGGGAGTTTGGGATGAAACACTCTGAATGTTTTACCATTGGACAGGGGGTGAGGTCAACGACAACCGATTTATTGTGGTAATCATATGGGTTCGATGTGTTACCCACAACCGGTGTGTTTGTTGCGAATTCTATAGAACTTTGATGACTGACGTCCGAGTAAGTATCTAACACCTTTGCAAGCTCGTCTTTGTCAAAACCTTTCCAAGGATTGGCATCGGCTATTTGTTGATGATGAATATGGTATTACTAAGCCAAAAAATATATGTGTGAAAATATATCTTATTTGAGACTTTTTGTTATTGGAAGCAGTTGTGATTCTCATTATCGACGAGTTTGGCTTTTTATAACTGAAAAAGCGGGGTACAACAACCACACCCAATATTTCTCTTAGCAATCTGTATGGACAAACTCTAATATAATTCCAAGAGAATCAACTAGACAGTCAGACTCAATCAATGGAAATATATCCAAGAGTTGTATCTCTGTTACACAATGTAATCATCAAATTAAACAGATAAAAATCCGTGAGCCTGATTATTATGTGAAACAACTTAAATGGTACCAAATACCAATGTTCAAGTGTCAATAAATTTATATCAACAACCAAAGGTTGGATTATCTAATTGATTGAACTACGCACAACCTGTGATATTTCAATTATATAAACAAATATAATGCGGAAAAGAAATAACACAGACACCAGAAATTTTGTTATCGAGGAAACCGCAAATGCAGAAAACCCCCGGGACCTAGTCAAGATTTGAACACCACACTGTATTAAGCCGCTACAGACACTAGCCTACTCCAAGTTAACTTCGGACTGGAATGTAGTTGAGCCCTAACCAATCTCATACTGATTAAGGTACAGTCGCGTTCCTTACGCCTCTAGAACCATGCCGGATTCTGCGCACTTGATTCCCTTAGCTGATCTCACCCATAACTAAGAGTTGCTACGACCCAAAGTCGAAGACTTGATAAACCAATCTGTCTCACACAGAAAAGTCTATTGTATAGATAAATCTATCTCCCACAGATAAACCTATGATTTTTGTTTCGTCTTTTGATTAATCAAGATGAACAACAACCAATTGATATACCAGACTTATATTCCCGAAGAACAGCCTAGAAATATCAATCACCTCACAATAATCTTAATCGTATGGTAACGAAACAAGATATTGTGGAATCACAAACGATGAGACGAAGATGTTTGTGACTAATATTTATCTTTCCTATCGGAGATTAAATCTCGAGAAAATCTTAGAGAAGATAGTACTCAATCACGATAGAAAACAACAAGATCAGAACACGCAACTACAGTGAAAATAGTTGGGTCTGGCTTCATAATCCCAATGAAGTCTTCATGTTGTTAACCTATATGGTTTCGTTAAAAACCTAAGGTTAAAGGAGAATCGACTCTAGTTGCAACTAGTATCACACAGGAGTTATGGGGATTAGGTTTCCCAGTCGCTAGAGTTCTCCTTTATATAATTTTCAAATCAGGGTTTGATAGCTTTGAAACAAAGCAATCAATATTCACCGTTAGATGAAACCTGATCTAAGAGCCAAGCTAAGTTTGCTTGAAACCAAAGCAATATCTCTCCACCGTTAGATGGTCTTAGCTTGTTACACACAAATGAATTGTACCTTCATTTAGATATGGGTAACCGTACCTAAACGTGTACACCTTGTTAGCTCAACAATAGTTAGCCGAAGTTAGCCATATGAATACTTTCTTATCAACCATATTCATCTTATACACAACTAGTTCAAATGAGTCAAATGAAACTAGTTATAGAGTTGTTCAATTTTTTATATTCTTATAGAACTATACAAGACACAATAGAAGCAAAATCGATTTTGATTCACTCGAATCAAGTCATGAACATTATAGCCACGGTTTGCAAAAGATTGCATTCCTTAATATATAAATGTATTAGTTCATGAACAAACCGATTCTAGAACTTAACCCACTCAAGTATGCAAACGGGTACGCATACTTAAGTAGCCGGACCTGGACTATGTCCGACAGTATGCGAACGGGTACGCATACTATCACACATCCAAAACAACGGTTGAATTAGTACGCGTACGGGTACGCATACAAAAGTTCCCGGACTTCAACTGAGTTCGCTAGTAAGCATACCAAGGCTTCCGGACTTTACCTTACCTTCCCAGTACGCATACGGGTATGCATACTATACCGGTCTTGGATCAACATATATGCAAGTACGCATACTATGTCTATAATCCAATTATGGTTAAGAGTTCTAAACTTTATCTCAATCATTGAAACATTATTAGAGGATGACAATAGTTGTTTTCACTAACTATTAGCATCAAAACGATTTTCAAGTTATTGAAATAATCAATACGAAACACTCCTAGTCTACATCAAATGACTGTATCACACAAATCATGTAGGATGTTACTTGGCGATTTTCACATGATCATATTTTGACTTGCGTCAAGAATATAAGATGAACTTGGTTGAAGTAAAAGCTTACCAACACATATTTCGAGAAATATGTAAGCGAGTTAAACTCAGCTCGAAATATCAAATATGTATAATCGAATACTATATAGTAATACGAATTTTGTCTCAAGAAGGAGATAGAGTAGAAATAGACTTTCTGAGTGATAGATGAGTTTCATTCTCCACATACCTTTTGTCGATGAAGTTCCACTAGCTCTCCTTAGTAGTTCTTCGTCTTCAATTGATGAACGCCGTGAAGTCTAAAGCTCAACTACACAATCTATCCTAGTCCGAGGCATTACTATAAGTAGACTAGAAATCAAGACTTAGTAAATGCTTTGTCCAAATGTTGACCGAAATCTCACTAGAAAATCTCCAATTAGTAAATGCACCTTACTAATTTTTATTTTCCAAATATAAAATTAAAAACCTTAATTAAAAGATTCTCAATTTATTTTCAATCTGGGATTCTCCTTTAGCTATTAAGGAATATCTATGAAAAATAAAAGATAAGCGTTACTGCACATGTTCAAAGTATGTCGACATCTTTACTTTGTAAGTCCTCTTTCATACTTACAATCTTGGAATCGATTTGCCATACTTCCAAACAAGTTTAGAATTGGTTCATCTGACTTCCAAGAACTATGTGATTGATTATAATATCAAATCACCAAACATGGGTTTCACGGTTCTACCAAAACAAGTTTCGGTTCTACCTCCATGTGGGTACTAGAATTAGTCACGTTAGTTACCAAAACTTGGTTGACTAGGTACTAGGATCGGTTCCCACATATATATGGTATCTAACTTGTATTTGTTGCACATGTCCATAGGATCGGTTCACAATATCTAAAAACGTGTTGCACATGTTCATAGGATCGGTTCCCAATATCTAGAAACTTGTTGCACCTCTTACAAGGATCAATTCCCCTTTTGTGATCGGTTGCACCTCTTACTAGAATCGGTTCCCCTTTGCCTAGAATTGGTCATACCAATTACAACAAATCGATCATATCATCTCAGGTGATTACTTAAGATCGGTTTCACTAATAAAAGTCATACCAATACAAAAGTCAGGCCTTGTGAATAGTTTTACCAAGAACATAAACAAAATTCATGAGCGGTTAAACTAAACACACATATTGGTAGTTCAAAAGATATGCAATGAATAACAATACCAATATTCCTAGCGATTTCCCTTTCGATTCATAAAACAAGTTCATGAATTTACTTCCTTCAAACGAATGTAAAACATTGTTTCCTATACTTCGTATTGTATTCCTTAATACTACGTCTAACTATAGTATAATCATTCATAGATTCGCAGTTTTGTTTTCAATATGCCCGACTTGAAAGATACATTAGGGAATGAAACAGTTCAAGTCAAATATTACTAACCTCAAGTGGAAGGATGATGTCATCGTTGTAGCTCCTTACTTCTTCACATTCTTCAAGTCTTCACGTAATACTTGTAATGTCTCATATCCTAATACTTTCAAGCTAACCTATACGAAGTTGACTCTAGCATATAATCAAGCGACTCTTTAAATGAGTTTTGATTCACTAAAATATGACAACCAAACTTGACATACCAACGCTTGGTGGGTTCAACCGAGCTATGTTCTAACATACACTTAATCAAAATTACTAGAAATTAAACCTAAACCTAGCTCACTGTCGCAGGCAACGCGACTGCACGTAGCATGTGCAGTAAGCCTTTAAACTGTTAAGTGAACGGACGAGTTGTAATCTCGTGAAGGTTTTCAGAGAGGTGTGCCCACAAAACCAATTATATGTCGGAGTTAGTCTTCACCGGCATCAGGGTTTTCAAGTGCTAACAATTGGGGTTTCAGAGCAGCAAAATGATGCCTCAAACTAAGGTACCAATTATGAAACTTAAACTCCATTCATTTTTCTTCCAAGTATAACTCCTTCACATGACCCTCCTGCAATAAATACACACATATCAACATACAATGTTTTAATGGGTAATTTTATTTTAAATATTATATACTTTTATATCGAATTAACTTACAATTGTCGATTCATTCCATCCAGCAGGAATATTACGATATAGTGGGATTTTTAGTGCTACAAATATTTTCACCCCCCTTTTAATTGTGGACACACGGGTTGATAATGGTTTCTTACACCGTCTATTAATATTTCCTATTATGTCGGTAAACTCTTGCACCACCAGATCCCAAAAAACTCTACTTTCTTGGTCTTTTGTTGATTTTCACGATTTGCAACAGAATAATAGGCCCTAATAAGAGCCTCATCTTCCTCCGGGGAGAACCTAACCATGTTTGAAACCTAAGAAATTAGTGGAAAAGATAACAAAAAATAGAAGGAGGTTACTTGTAAAAGTATATATTTTCTTTTAGAAATTAGGTGGGTGTGTATGTGTTCCTGATTATGCTTATTTATAGCAAGCATCTACATGTCAAACAATAAGAAAACTAGCTTTACTGTTTCACTCCACGTGATTGATTATAAAGCAAACTCTCAAACTGCATAAATCAATGAATATCTATAAACTATTCAATATCATTGAAGTGATTTGAATGATCACTGAAACTGGTCAGTGATCATGTGTTTCGAAAACTCACTGCGACATGTATTGAAAACTCACTGTCATGGGTCATTGAGGTTTATTGAAAAGTGTAAATGCCAGAGACTCCTCACTAATGTGTTTTTATTACTACCAAGGACAAGAATCATCCCTGTTACACCACAAAACTAAGCCGATCTTGTATTGAGTTCTCTGGATGTTTTGAGGCCAAATTTAATGGGTTGTAGTGTACACTTTGAGTCGATAAGTCGTATTTAGATCGATTACTGTAAATATAAGTGAGAAAGATGCATAAATAAGTTCATTTTATTCAGATACTTTAACAATGTAGTACACTGAATCAAAATTACTGAAAATTTTCCCTAGGTCACTGTCGCAGGCAACGCGACTGCACTTAGCCGGTGCAACAGTACTAATCTCGGGAGGGTTTGCCAGAGATGTACCCACAAAACCTTTACTGCCGGCGCAGCGGTACTAATCTTCATCACCATCTTTCGGCGGATTCTGTGGTGGTTTTACCACGCTTAGTTCCGGAAATGTATTTTTCAAGATGACGTAGCATTCGTAAAACTTGAACTCTCTCACAATATCCCTAGCGTACATAATAGTCGCAAGAGTTTCCTATAATCAAAAAAATAATTAAGTAAGCAATTAGAGACAAAAACGGTCAAGAAGTTGATAGATGCACGAAAACAAGAAACACTTACAAGTCTTTCAACGGTTAATAAAGGAGATCTATTATGTTGCTCATAAATATTTTTTTGAATGTGTATGTATTGGCTCACTCCTTTTTTTATTGCACCAACCCTACTCTTTATATTTGCTTCTGTTCTTCGATGAACGAAAACCTGTCTCCAAACCCTAGTAGCCGGGACCAAATGACGACGAACCTCCGGGAGAGTAATAACATCGACCCAAGCATTTATTATAGCAATATTTTCTTCTGTGGTATACAAAGGTATTATGGATTGTGTTGAAATACTTATAGAAACCCTAATACAAGAGGAAACAATATTTTTAGGGGAGATGCAATTTGTTGGAGAAGACATTCTATTATTAAGTGTGTGTTGATTGGCGTATGGACAACTGAATTTATAGGGATTGAATGCACTGTTAAAAATCTGACTTTATATCACTTCGTGCAATAGGTTATTTGATCGTCTTTTCTTTCAATTGACTGAATGACCTAGCAGAAATAAAGTGACATGTAAGTCACTGTAAATAAGTTTTTTAAATGTAAATAAATTTAATTTTCTTTAAAGTTATATGAGATGCTTCAGCGATTTGATTCGGATTGATGGAGTGACAACACGGAACCACTGTGTTACATTAATGAAATTCATTGTTTATGATTTGGATATTGTTTAGCCGTTTTAGTGCAACACAACAGTGTTTAAGATTCAGTTTGTTCTTTTCAGTTCATGATCATGTTTGTTTTGTTTTATATTTTTTATGTTTGTTTTTTTTTAAATCTTTTTTATCCCTGAGTTTATTCTGTTTGAGTGTATTCTGAATATGATGGATTGTGTTTTACCTTAAAAGTTTATAATGTCATGGGCGTGATATTATTTAGATTAAAAAATTACAATAATTGTAGCACATATAATCAAACACAACACATTATATAGTTTTATTAAACCGGATATCACTTTCGCAGTCATCGCGGTTACATTTAGCATACATAACAAGCCTTTAAACCTTTAGGTGATCCTAAAGGACGAGTGCCGTCTCTTGAGGGTTTACAAAGAGGTGTGCCCACAAAACCTATCGCTAACCAGTATGTAGAAATAATTCATGCATCACCAGAAGTTCTTTTAATTTCTGTTAGGAATTCGGGAAATTTGGTCTTTAGAAATAGAAAAACTTCCCGGTGGGGAAATTCAACGCCTTTAACTTGTCGGTACTTCAACTCGGCCGGCCTTTCCTGTAACAAAGAACAAAACATTAATATCGTTGTTTATTTGTTTGAACATAATTGTTTATTTTAATAAATAATTATATTTACCATAGTTTGAGTTGTTATAGATTGAGGATTGCAGCAAATGACGATAGCTTCGGCTTGGTGGGCATAATATAATTGCATTTCCTCCTGAATTACGCCATATCTTTCTTTGATGTTTTCCATGGTTCTTTGACGAGAATTTTCAAACTATAGCTTGTAATTGTGCCACACCCTGTCCCAAAAGGTTTCAGTAGGTAAGAAACCAAGCACAACTTCACAACGGGAGCTTATATTCACCCAAGATTTCATGAACACCAAATCTTCAGATGAATCAAACGCAACCATTAGATTTCAAAAAAAGGATTTTAAAGGGAGCGATATTTCGAACAGATGAAGATGAAAAATGATGGTTTTTGGTGTGAATTATTTAGAGGCTATCGAGGCTTTTAAAGGATTCTACGTAGTGAAAAGGCCGACATGGATAAGGATTCATGGACACTATAGATTTGAAAAGAAATGTCATTGCACATGAATATTAGAGATTTTTTTTAAGAAAGAAATATAAAAGAGTTTCATACATATTAAAATAACAAAGCCGTACAATCATGATCCCGAGAACAAATCAAACGGCCTTTGTTGTTGGCTCTCTGATTGAGTATCAACGACAAACTCTATATCTGTATTTAAATCTACGCTATAATTCAAGGAGGGATTTTCTTCTTGACTTAATCCAGGAATTGAGTACTGCGGACTAATACCGGCGTCACCCACAACTGGGTGATACCCTGTTGTTTGATCATCCAAACTAAAAGTAGCTTGACGCTTACGGCTACGCTCACCAAAACCATCTAAGCCCAACATACGAAATGTCCTGTGCAGAGAAGCTTCTTCTTGGGATTGCTCAGTACTAAAAGCACTAGGAGATGTAACGCAAATATCGATAGGGCCATACGTAAAACGGTTATACAATAGCTTTTCTAGTGCCTCATTATTTTCATAACTTAGCTATGCTAAACATTTCCATTTTTCCTGCAACATTGTCGATTGGTAATTATATAAAACAATAATAAATAAAATGAATACTAATAAATTTACAAAATATAGTTGAAGTACTAACCTCAATACCTTAGATATTACTCCAATCATGTCGATGGTTGATTGTTGAAAGATTATATATTTCACGTATCCCCTCCGAGTTTACATAAGGAAATGACCATTGTATCATAGGAAATATTGATGTCGACTCCGGTTGGGCATAGACAAAGGTTTCTGGATATTTTGTAGGAGGAGGTACGTTTGGAACAAAATGAGAGCTTCCGATGTGACCAACCCCAACCTCATCATGGTTGTTTACATGAATCAAATCTGGCAACAACAGTCCCATGCTGCTAGATTTACAAAAACTAGCATACTCTGTCTCATTTGCTATCAAATAATGCACTCTTCAACGATATCCTCAGTTTTAGTGTTGGCAAAATCCGGAGGCGGACAAGGAATTGTAATCAAACCTAACACCTGCCTCAAACATCTCTCCCCAAGATAAACTGCCTCATCTTTCTTATCGACTAATCCCAAGAAATATATTCTCTTTCGACTAACCTTTCTAGCTAAAACTACATCCTCATCTCCATAGTGTGCATTGCTGACCCATGGTTTCCAAACAATTGCTCCAGGTGACACTCTCAAATCCATCTGTATTTTAGCGTTGTTCATGAAATGTTTGCCAGCGTTGCACACCCTCTTTATGATTTGATTTAAACATATTGATCGCAGGGTACATGTCTTCTGGTACAAATGAACCCATCTTGAGTGATGGTTGACAATTACGGAAGTAAATATAATACCAATACTCTAATATCATCCATATTGCTCTCATGTTATTATCTTCCCCACTACTAACCTTGTCTAAGTACTTTAACAATCTACCATAAATAAATGAACCCTAATCATACCTGCCAAGGTTTTCCAAGCTTTCAGTATCTCCCAAAACAAGCACCCATGTTTTTGAAACGTTAGACGAAGTCGTTCCGATGAATACTTGACCAATAACCCAAAGAAGAAAAATTCGTGTCAATTCCTCCCAGTTCTCAGAGTTATCCAAATCCATCCTAATGGTTATATAAGATGAAAGGTGAGAGATACATACAACTGAGGATTTACTATCACAAGGTTTTTTAGAACCTCTGACTTCTTCTGGGGGACGTTGGGCATCTTCTTCCATATTTGCAGGTTCACGTTGTAGGTTGGCAATCACACCCCTAAAGTACTTATCATCTAAACTTTCATAAACATCTCTGGATAACTGTCTAGGAAAAGTGATAGACTCACCTTTACATATTGGAATTCCAGTTAACATTACAAAGTCTAAAGGTGTCAACCCTATCTCAAACCCCGAGAAATGGAAGGTCTTAGTTGTATGCCACCATCTAGATGACAGTGCATTTGTGAGTTGCACATCTGAATATTTAAAATTAAATGAAAATATAGAGGGAAGCCCACAATTGTCTAGTACCTGAAGTGTGCTTCTTAACAACAATTTCGTAATTATCATTTAAGTGCCCCCAATTAGTCCTCATTTTCATCTTCGGTGCATCTTGACCCGATATATGGCCATCTTTACCTTTGACGGAAATTTTTAGGTCGGCGGGGTACTCCATGTCATAATCTATGTACCAACCAAATATAACGTATGAATATATGTCAACATTTTGGAACAAAAACTAAAATTCAGACTCACAACAAAATATTCCTAACAAATTAGGCATTAAACATTCCAATTGTGAATTACCTAGATAACAAGACATGCAACATCATTAAGGTTATTTACATATCAATATCACTAGAAATACTCCATGTTCATCAATAATTCACTAAAACTTATCATGTTAAACAAATTAAACAAACACAAATCACTAACTAACAGTAATTGGATTCAATTTGTGTTAATCATAACCAAAATAATTTCAATTGAACAGAAAAATGAAAACTAGGGTTTAAGTTTTCATTATATTTACCTTAGATTATTGAGATGATTAAAGCCCTCAAAACCAAATGCAAAATGAAATTTAGAGTTTCTTCAACAAACTCAATTAGAATTTTGAGATGAGACAGTGGGAAAGAGATGATATCAGGATGAAATATGGTCTGCTTGAAAGGAAAGACGAAGAACTTGAGGAGAAGAAGAACTGAACTGTATCGAGTTCTCTGGCTGTTTTTAGGAAAAAAAAACTAAAACGGCCAACCATTAGCTTATTCAACGGGTGGTCGACTGGTCAAGATAGGATAACGGTTTATGATTAACCGTTTCAAAGAAAACGGACGATGGATATCCGTTATATGAAGAACGTTTGATGGCTATCCAATTTTTTGGCTGGGAATTGTCCGTCCCTTGATATCTCAGGGAATAACCACTAGAGCTAGGCCTTTCCCAGACTGATGTGTAAAGGCATCTGGGAAGAGTTTGGGCATCTCCATAAAACCCGGTCTAACGGTTATCTATTTACACTGATAATTCACTCCCTTTATAATTTTTTATGCAACCAAAATCTGAAGAGATTTGGTCTAACGCTTAATCAATGAACATTTACATTACTTACAGGGAAAGCATTCTCCAAATTCACTGAATTTAGCAACATGTACTGTGTAGTGTTTAGATATTTGAAGATCTTGACTTAGATTTTAACGAATCATTTTAATTGTTAATTAATCTCCATTCTTTAACTATTGTCTCTTTTATTCACGTTTAAAGTCTTTCATTGAGAGAAGTAAGTTATTCCTTTCATTAGGCTCCTAAACACACCTCCAAAATTCCTAATTATTTGTTTGTCCCCTTTTTCCTAGTGGAGAAGAAAATGCCTTTCTTTATCATCATTAGTATAAGAACCCAATTGTGGTAAAAGTTGTTGCTTTAATGAAAATAAGATTATCATAATTAAAGTAATGTAAACCCATTCATGAACTTAATCCAACATAATTAGTATGTTGGTACGCACACTAAACTAAAGAAAACAAGAAGTTGTTCATCTATATGCATTGTACATCAGATTCTTATATTCCCTCCACTCTGTACTTGTGATATGTTGCACAGAGACAGTGAGTAGCACGACTCCGACCAGACCGGTCTGTTTATTCGACTTGCTCCGGATATTAACTATTCATTGCCAGATACAATCACATATTCACATGTCTTCCTTACAAAACAGCAGAATATGCTACAGATGCTTGATAATATCTGCGGCTCTTGCATCATTTTCCGCATCCCTTACCTGTTAGCCTTGTAAACATGGAGTATTATTCTGTCGAAATACGACAAGGATACAGATCTTAATAGTGTGAGCTACCTAACATTATACTATAGAATTGATTTTTCCGTCCATATTACAGCTATTAATGATTGATCCTTACATTAATTATGAACTGTTTAAGTATTAAGTTCCATGAATATCGATTGTTTTCGGACATTATTCAGTCCAGTTGTTAAGTTTGTCAGTAGTTACGTTTTGATTCTTTGCATCGTACGTATTTTATTGTTCACTAAACAGTTCGCAGAAATGGGGACCGACTACAGAGAATCTAGTTAAAGCTTTGTACTTGTAGGCTCACTGGCTCAGTAGAGAAAGAAGCAACCAGCACTACGTACGCACTTGCAAATGTTTGTGAACCTAATCTCCTTTTGCACAGTATTCGTCGGCCCGTCTCTTTTATGATTCGTGAGTAAAATTACGACCTTACCCTTCAGTTAGGAACCATAGTCGGTTTGCCCTTTCCTTGAAAGCGAATAACAATGTTGACTGAAAGTCAAGACAAGACTTTCTTTCTCGTCATTATTGGCGTTTTAAGGTCCCACAAAATGGAGGTTCACATGATCAGATTCAGAGTTCAGATGACCACTGACGCAACCCGATAGCTCAGGCACCTTTTTTCTTTTCTGTTAGAAAAGAGGGTAATTTCACTAATAAAATAAATGAAAATGGCAGATGCGCCCGGATAAAATCCGGAGCTCTGATCCCCTCTAGCTAAGGGCAGTTCCTATGGCAATGAATAAAAATAAAAATTTGTTGAGCCACGTGGATGAACAAACTGCATTCTCCATTATGGGAAACAAGGCAAAATGAATAAATCTGATATTTTAGGGTCCCACTAGTGATTTTATTAATATTAACTAATAAGAGTTGGGTCCCACTAATAATTTTATTTATATAAACTACTAATAAGAGTTTGGTCCCATAGATTATTTAACTAATAAAATAAATAATAAAAAATAAACCCTAATTATAATAACCAGGTTTTGGAGAGAGAATATGTGAAGGGCGTTCTTCCTTCCAACTCCAGCGATCTTCCCTACAACTCCGCGTTTGAGGCACAATCGCCCGGCCTATCATCAAGCGCGCTCTACATCATCCAACTCAATGAACAAACCAACAAATTTGTTGGTTTGAACATCCATTTTTCATGTTTGTTGAGTCTATAATGGGAGCAAATGAACAAACTTGATAGTTTATTTATTCCATAGGAACTGCTCTAAAGGATGAGACACGGAAACTCAATTTCCATTTAAAAAATTCCTTTAGAAAACTGAGTTCATGTAAAATAAGTTTTTAAATCGGAAATTGTGGACGACAAGAGTTACACTCTCATTTCCACCAGCCGATCAAAAGAAAACTCGAGTAATATAACACCACAGGTTGCAAGAATGTTACAGTTCCGTGCCAAAAATTAGCGAGCCAGAGTGCCAGACCATCCATGATGGGAGCATACCGAGATGATAAAGACGCAATTAAAATGTGAACTTTGGGCAATGGGTGGAGAATCATTTTTGCGAAATAATCACGTGCAATATTATATATTTTGTCATTTGACACCTGTCAGTCTAAAAAAAGGCAGTGGTAGTTCGTGTAATTATCAACCAAAACCTTGATAAACTTCTTCAGTTTTTCCTATATAAGCATTTGCATCATCACCGCAGTATCACCACCAACTCCAAGCAGTCAAGTACAACCACAGCAAACTCAAACAACCTTCGAAAACTTCTTCCTTTTCGTCCTTTCTCCATCACTTCAGCTCTCTTTAGTCTTGATCAGCAGATAATTACATCTTTCTTACCGGTATATTTTACAAAGAAGAACAAAAAAAATGGCAGGCGCAAGAACTATTAGATCATCATCGATCTTGAGCGGTATGAATTCACCAAGATTTGCTGGCCGGCAAATACCAAAAAGGGGTCAAGTTAAAACTGGGATTGTTATCAACCTCGCTCATTCTTTCGCTTCTATTTTCTCTCAAAGCGGCCGGCGTTCCTCCTCGACTCGGTTTAGTCAGCGGAACTGAACACAATCTTGATTTTTGGATCGATGGGAGAGGAGAAGAACAAAAAGAACTTATCAGTCGTTTTCTATCTGATATGTAATTCACTTGTTGAGTAGTTGATCTTTTTGTACATTATAAATGAAGCGGAACTTTACTGGTATTAATTTTGATTTTGATTTCGTTATTTGGTCAAAAATTAATCAAAAAAACCTGTGTCCTTAATTGTTTCGGAGTTGCATTTGTTTGATTTTCAGTAAAAACTCAAAAATCAAAAGCAATTTTCTGTAGTGTCATTACATCCTGCCGTCGCCGATGATAACATCGAAGGACCAAGTTGCATACGGATTAAAAAAAAATCCACTTAATCAAATTTCATGCAGGAAGAATACACACGGTGAACACTATCTCACCAAAATCGTACGGGCTCAGTACTGGCACTAGTAGTAGACCATTGCACATTGCACTTCTTGTTATAGACGTCCGAACAGACGGTCGGATATAATTTTTATAAAGTAAATAAGTAAATATAAAATACATAAGGGAGTTTACGGTTTGATCCGGATTGAGATTGGTTTGTACTTTTGCATTGCGCAATTCAACTCAAGTCAGGCTCGGAAAAAGTGAGTATTTCCACGCAAATTTCTCTCACAAATTAACCCAAAAATATGGGACCCCCAGTTTTCTCCCCAGCAGCAGGACCACGGACCCATTCATGTGTATGTGAACGGTTTTGGGGTAATTCACACACACGGTCCATATAGAATTACCCATTTATCTTTTGGTAAGCTTGGTTTTGTGGACCTACCAATAAATGAATGGTTGACCACCCGTTTTCCAAAATTTGACTTAATTTTATTTGCTTCACCGTTATTATCTATCGTTATTACTATTCCCACTTCAAAAAGATAAGTTTATTTTATTTACAAATTATACATAAAATAAGCTTATTTTGAAACCAAGGTTTGAAAAACGGTCGTTTTTCTCGAGAAAACGGCCGTTAAAACGCTCATGCCTATGTAGCGTGCCCGTGAGGGTCACCGATATGCTTGTCTAAATAACACCGATAAATAGTAAAAAACGGCGTTATTTAGACCTGTTATATCCGTTTTCACGTATGTGATAACCGTTTTTCTAAAATTGATTTTTACGTTTTTTTTCGTCTAAATAACATTTTAACATAAGTTTTTTAGACTATTTTTTCCGTTTTCACACCCGTTATACCCGTCTTTTAGAAGAAAAAAAAGAATATAAAAATATTATTTTAATCAATTTCTTATTTCTAAAATAAAAGATTAAGAATTACAATTAAAAAAATTAAAATAAATGAATAAACAAATAAAATAAAAAAACTCAGTAACAACGTTATTTAGACCTGATATAACTGTTTTCACACATGTTAAAACCGTTAGATAGGAAATTCAGATTATAATTTATTTATTTTTTCTATTTAACCATTATCACACCCGTTATTTCATAAAAACATCAAATAAACGTGTTTTTTCCCTAAACAACGCGCTTTTTTGCCCGGAACGTGCTCACACCCGTCAAAACATGTTATAACGGTCACGCCCTATGACCGTGACCCGACCTATGACCCGTTTTTCAAACCTTGTTTGAAACGCAAGGAGTTTTTATTGGTGCTTTTTGTTTTAATCTTTTACGTATAATGTAGTATTTCTTTATATTGGATTCCTCGTAACTCTCTACAATTTTCTTCTATATTGTACTTTAGATCCCTTCTTTCTTGGTATAGTATAGTGTTTCTCTACTTAACTATTTTCTCTGTTTTTACTAATGAACAACTAAATCTTTCTCTTGCAAGGCTTTTTGCTCATCAGAATCATGAAAGGCTTTTTTTTATTTTTGATGAACAATGAACCTCTTTATTAATGGAAATTCGAGGTTATAATGAGTTTAAGATTGAAAAATGAGAGTATACAAAGTAATAAGAACATACGAAAGTACAATACCAAGAAATCCGACAAGAGAAAGAGAAGCATCACCAGAGTAAGACAAATACAAATATGAATAAGATCAGATTAAATCAGAGGAAGAATGGTTTGTCTCGGAATTAAATTCCAACCATTTAGTTTGTGTTTCTTCTTTAGAAAAATGTGCTCCCAAAATATGAGTGATTTGCTCAAATCTCATGTAACTAGTGATGAAGCTTCTGTCGTCAAAAAGATCATCGATGAAGATTTGGTCACCGAATAAGTTAATGATGAAGATTCTTTTGTCGGATAAGTTGATGAAGATTTCCTCGTCGGAGAGCATCACTATTGATCTTAAAACCCAACTCGATAACCAAGAACTGCCAATAAAACGAAGATAAACCTCAAAAGAGTAGATAAAACCATTATAATGGTGTAGATAAGTAAAAATATAATAAGAACCAAGCTAAAACTACTAACTAACCTAGAAAGCAAGAAACAGTGAAGAAATCTGCTTAGATCCGGTCCATTTGTTGGTGATGGTTTTGTTGAAGAAGAAGAAGAAGAAGGATCGTGAGAAAGAAAGAGAAAAGAAAAATAGTTGTATTGAAAGGCGTTAAATATTGGACCTTCGTGTCCAATTCTCTCCTTCTTATAACATTTTTGTTATAATCTCAATCAGTTTTGCCACCATCTCCTTCAGTAGTATTGCAAACCATCAAACTCAAGATGGATTCAAACAATATGTTCCAGTATTATTATTTTCATCATGTGTATAATTTCGAAGATATCAACGAGTCTCCTCAGCGTGACTCGGTTTGACCGGTTCCTGTCATTCAAGTTCAAAATTTAAATTTCCAAAATTCAAACTTTACCCCTATCGCCTCCCGAAATTTTATGGAAATTACTACTCAGCCGAGATCTTCTCATTTGAGCATTCACCAAATCAATGTCGTATATTCCTTTCTGAATTCAACTGATATTTTTACCCTATTTCAATTGAAATTCGTTATCTCTTTACTCCTATTTTTGGGTATTATGAAACTCAGATATATTTTTTTATATATATAAATTATATAATGCCGAGATTTTTTTCACCCATTCCATCTCTCTAGTTTTCTCAATAAGAATACCTAAAAACATGGCGTCTTCCTCAAACAACCAATTCTCGGCCATTACTAACCAGATGCAGATGCAAAAATCTGTGCGCAGGACAAATGAAAAGCGTCATTGGATCTACGAAAGCTATCTCTGAAGCTTCTGATGAGTTGAATAACACCTTGATTAAGAAACTATTTTCTAAGGGTCCTATTGATACTGAATTTATGAGAAAAGAAATCAGTCTTCTATGGAAGGAATATAGAACAAGGGAGGTACATTCCATTGATAGGAACATTTTCCTTTTCAAGTTTAACTCTAAGGAAATAGTGTATGTTGTCATTAAGAAAGGTCCTGGAACGTCAAAAAATGTCATCTCAACCTTAAAAAATATGATGCCTCTATTCTTATTAAGACTGGACCTTTAAACATTAAGAGTGAAATGTTCAATTCAAAAATCTCTTACTTGAACATCACTCCAAGTCGATTGTGAGTGAATCCATAAAAGAGATGGGTACAAAAATATGGACTGATCCAAATAATTGTAGACCAACTTTTGGTAGCATGATAACTGCCACAGTGAAGATATGCTTGACTAAACCTCTACACATAGGAGATTGGTGGAATACAGCGGCAGGAGGAGTTACTTGGGTGAGATATCATTGGGAGAGACAATCACATAACTTATGTCAAGAACGTTATACTATTGATCACAATGACGAAGAATGTCTTAATGTAACTGATGACTTGATGATAAGAAGTTACTCTAGCGATTAATATATTTCTTACTGTCATGAGCTAGCTAAAGCTTATGGGGTTGAAATAACTGAAGATCTGGATCAAATGCTTCAAACATCTGTAAAGCAAGCCAAAACCAAGAGAAGAAATAAAATATCATGAGAAGGGTAGAAAGCATGAAAGATCAAGAAACACTGATCAAGAAGATAGCCAAAACCTCAATATCCCTTCCAAACTTGTTCTATACACTCATGACTTGTACAAGAATATCATATAAAATGGTACTGGAGAAAATTCATCTACAAATGAGTTTGATGGCATGAAGCATGACTTGATTAAAGAAGAAGAATTAACTGCAAAGAAGAACTTTCATGTGGTGGATGAGGTTACTGCAACTTAGGTGTATATTTCATCATATTTTTATTCTCAACAATCTTTTACTCTTAACTTGTCTCTCAATCTTCTAAAATCTAATTTAGTATTTCTCTCTGCCTTTACTGAATTTTCAAGTCATATTGTCTCATGTAAAAGTACAAACATGAAAGTATTTAACTGGAACTATCAAGGTTTTTTGTGCAAGGACACTAGAGGCCATATTTATCACCTTAATACTTTATGTCCCAGACACCATCTTTATTTCAGAAACAAAAATAAGTGACATCAGAATTCTAAAACTCATAAGCTTTTTAAACATGTCCAATAAGTCTTTTGTACCATCTATAGGTGCTTTTATTCTCTTAGATATTTATAAGGCAAATAAAGTCAGTGAGAGAAATTGGAAAAAATTTGAACACTTTCTGATAGACGCATTGTTGTGTCTAATATGTCTCAATTGTATATATTGTTAGTATTCGATTTTGTATTTATTTTGTTATTTCATGTCTTTGTAGGTATTTTTAGAGAAATAAGCTCTTGCGACAAAATTGGCTCGTAAAGTGGTGTTTTACACCCCAGGATAGAGTACTAAAGGCACCCCAGAAATGCACCGGAAGCACCTCAGAAATACACCGGAGGAACCCCGAAAAAGTGTTGAAAACACCCCAGAAAAAGTGTTAAAGGCACCCACCAAAATTACTAAAGGCACCCTAAAAATGGATAAGGCGCCCCCAAGGCAGCCGAGCTACTAAAGGCACCCGCGTTTTGGATTCAGGGCACTACACCCTTCTTCATCGTTTGAAAAATAATTTTGGCGGGAAAAAATTTCATTTTTCTGCGGAATTTTCTGTTGGATTTTTGAAGGAGTTTCAGTGAGATTCAATCATTGATTTTGATTGGGATGAACGTGATATGCCCAAACAATGGTGGTATGAGTGTTCTAATGCGTTCAGTTGGGCTGAATTTTCGTCGGGAAGAAAATATTCAACCTCGGAATACAGCGTGTTTGAACGTGCATGGATTGAGTTGTGATGGAGTTTGGTTGCTGCAGAAGTGTGGAGGAGTCAAACAAGGAAGTTCTGGAGCGTGTATACGTCGAAAAGATACGTAAGAACATAAAACATAAAAGAAAATATTCATGAATTAATGGTTGGATATCGAGAAGATTTTTGGGTTATTACGAATTTATTCTTGATCCTGTGACTATATAAAGGCTTTAGGAGACTCACAGAAGGGGGAGAGAGTTTAGGGGGAGAATAGGGAGACGTTTAGAGCATAAAAAATCGAGAAAAAAAAGTTACATGAAAAACAATTTTTCTGCTGGTGAAGAAGGTACGAAGAACATAAGACCCTTAAAGACCGTCGTTCTTCAACAGTGCCAGTGACGGTATTCCTTTATCGTTTTCTGTAACAATTGATTTTGTAACAAATATAAGTGTTACAAAACCCGGTTTTATTCATTTTTCTCCCATTTCATCATTTGTGAACCATTTTTGAGCATTAATAAAGATGAATTTTGAGCATGTTTCCATGATAATGATGAGCTAATTCTCGCGTAATCAAGGCACGGAGGAAGCTATTTATGCATGAATAATTGGTAACTATTCTATTTTTCTCTAATTTGTATTTTATAATTCACTCAATCACTACTTTGTAGAATTTTAATTGTTTGCATAATTTTTCCTAATTAGTTGTGATTCAATTAGATAGGTTATGCTTTGGTTAGATAATCTATGCTTAAGGGATACAATTAATGTTTGAGAATATGCTTGATAATTTGTGAATTAAGAAAAAGAGATTTTAAAAATAATTAGAGTTTTGGAATTTTTATCATCGTTTATTCATGTGTAATAGTGGAATCTAGTGTCTTGGTTATTTTCACTCTAAAAAAAAAAAACAAATTTTGATTTAAATTTTCTCTACTTTTAGTTTAAATAAATCTAAATTCTATTGCGTTCACAAGTCTTACGAACCTCATTCTTACCACTATCAAAATTCGATCACTTACAAACTAATAGTTATAGTGAGGAAATAAAACATGTTTGGTCTGCTAACTATACTGGTTCTAATACTTTTATTCTTTCTAATAAGCTCCCAAACACTAGACATGTCCTCTCTAAATGGAGGAAGATCACTTTTGGTATTATCCAAAATAAAATCCTTCAGTTACATTCATATATAACTCATCTCCAGTCTTTAGATGTAGCTGGTAACAACAATGATGCAGTTGTTGGTATCGAACGAGAAATTAGTGATCTTACTGATGTACAAGCTAGCTGGAACAAGCGGAAAGCTATAGAACATTTCTATAATGATATGGATAATAACTCCAAATACTTACACATCATAGAAAATAGAACAAGAGCTCAAAACAGAATTGAATCACTTCTCCAGATGGTACATGGTGTAAAGATAGAGAATCTCTTGAACTTCTCCTCAACAAGCACTTTCAAAGTATCATGTCCACTTCTTTTCCATTAGACAACTATCATATTCCCAGCTGTATCACAGATGAAAATAATCAAGAACTCCCGGGATTTTATCAGACTTAATGGATAATTGTTTAAGATGACGTGTGTAATATGATCAAAGGTTTCTTCTATTCTGGTTTCTTACTCAAACAACTCAACAAAACAAGAGTCACTTTTGATTCCTAAGACCCAGATCCTCACATTTTCTTATATAATACAGTTTACAAGATAATCTAAAAAATCATTGTTGATAATGAAAAAATATATCATCAACATCATCTCTCTAATGCAAGCATCGTATGTTCTAGGCAGATTAATATCTAAAAGTATTTGCTTACTTCTGGAGATTGTTCAATCCATGAAAAACAAAAAAGTAAAATGTGGTCATCTAGCTCTAAAAATGGATATGTCGAAAGCTTTCGACAGACTTGAGTTGAGTTTCTAATATTTTTTTCTCAAAAGATTTGTTGTTGGTGATAAGTTCTGCCAATTAATCTAATTCTCGACAATGAATCGATCTGAAAGCTCAGATATTGTTATTCATAATATTGATCCGATTCAATATCAAATAACATTACAACCCAGATTAAAATAATGCTTAAGGGTTCTCCTACTAAGCCTTTTAGTCCAACTCCTGGAATACGACAGGGTGATCCTTTATCACCTATCTATCCAATTTGGCTATGGAATCATTCTCCAAACTACTAGCTCATTGTGAAGTAGCGAGGTAGTTGAAAGACATGAAAATCTCTAGATTAGCACCTAAAATAAATCACTTTCTCTTTGCCGATGATTGTTTACTATTATCCAAGGCTTATCTTTCTCAAACAAATAAGCTTCCTCGATAAGTAATTGACCATTTCAGTTATTGTTCGGGTCAGTTTATTAATTTTAGCAAATCATCTATTTACTTAAATTCTAATATGAATCTAGCTAATTGCTAAGACATAAATGACATCTTATAGGTATGACAACTGAACATCAAAGAAGAACAATACTTAGGTCTACATTTATTTGTGGGAAGAAGCATAAATATTCTTTTTTATGTTCGTGTTGATAAGATGTACCACAAGTTCTCTTGATGGAATGGTAATAACATTTCTGAAGCAGCTAGATCAGTTATGATTAAAAAAAAATATGACAAATGTTATTCTAATTATCCACGTGACCAGTTTCAAGTTGCCAGATACTACTATCAACAAAATGGATTATTATTCACAACAAGCTTTCTGGAGAAAAAAATAATCTAACAAAGGTAAGCATATTTTCACCTGAAAAACAGCTTGTAAACCAAACTAAGAAGGAGATCTAGGTTTTCGAGATATGCACACTTTCGTTATCTATTTTGGTTATATTTGTTACTTATATTACAATATCTTTGCTGAAAAACGTGACTATTAGTGGGATTAATGGATCATGTTATGTCACTGTCATATGTTTTACTGTATTTAGAGACGGCAAACAAGCCAAAAACCCGTGAGTTGGACCGGCCCGACCCTTGAAAACCCGCGCCCGGCTTGGCTGGTTTCTAAACAAGCCGGGCACGGGTTAGAGAAATGCTGGCTTGTGGAGAAACGGGTAAACCCGCGCCCGGACTGGAAACCCGCAGGTACAACCCGTTAACCCGTGTATAGAAGTATATAATACACATTTCTGAGGTCTTAACCCTAATTCTTATTTTTTTCTTCACCACACCTCTCATCAGCGGCAGCAACAACTCTCCCTCATCGTCATCAACGCCGCTTTGCTCATAATCACAGCCATCATCTCCATACTCCATTGCCACCTCTTATTCTTCTTCTTTTGTTTTTATTTTCTTTCTTCTTTTACAGAAAGGGGATCTGAGACGGAGATAAAATATTTGGGTAAGCTTTAAGGTTGAGACGGAGATGAAGATTTGGGTCAATCGGTAATTTGAACTGAATTTAAGCCGAGAGGAACAAAGATCTATGGTTGTTCAAATTTGTGCTCTGAAATTGAATGGGTCGTAAATAGAAGAGGAATCAGAAGCTGCTGATGGTGAAATTCAGAGAGAGAGAGATGAATATGTGATAAATGGGAAGGGAAGTGATATTCGTTTACTTCTTTCTTTTGTTTACTGCAATACAAATTATGTGTGTTGGTGATGACGTAAACCATTGTTGATAAACAAGAGTATCAACACAAATTTCATCTTTGGTTTGGAGATTGAGTTACTACTGTTGAATGGTGAAAAGAACATACAGAAAGGGGATCTGAGAATTGGGATGAAATTGAGGTGGAATTAGAGTAATATCAGATATGGAAAATAGGTTTTCGTCTGATTTTAGTTTGAACAGCAACATGAGAATTTGAGGAATATGGGAACTGAGCAGTGATGATGGGGAGTTTGAAGAAGGAATTGTGGGATTATCAAGAATCAAAAATGAGTTTTGAGTTCTGTTTACAATTTTTATCCTTCTAACTTGTAATTTGTCATAAATTACCTTAATTATGTTTTAATTTTATTTTTAATTAAACAAGCCGGGCAAACCCGTAAGCCCTCAAGCTTTACCCGCTACGGGCGCAGGTTGAAGAAATGACTACCCTTGAAGAATAACGGCCCGCAAGCTTGGACCCGTTTTAACCCGTACCCGTGTGACCCGTAACAAGCCATCCCCGGCCCGCCCGTTTGCCAGCTCTAACTGTATTGATGAAAAAACAATTGGAAAATGGTTGGATCTTTGGATCCTTCCAACTCTACCGTATGTAGTTTTGTTGAATGGTTTGGAAGTAACCTTAGTCCAAACTAATCGATTTATACATGTCATGTTACTTAACGCTAGGGAATGGTTAGAGTTGTCCTCAAATCATGTTGTGTAACTGTGGTTTTAGTCCATCTTCAGAAAATCCATATAGTTTTTTTTTTGTTTTTTTTTTATACGCGAAAGCCGGACCCAGGCCCCTACCCGAACCCATCCAGTTGGACTGGCCCCACTGCCAGACCCAACACAGCTAAACCCACTATACAACTAATCTATTACAAACCTTTACGGCGGTGGGGATTGAACTCCTGACTTCCTCCTTACTGGAGTTGATGGGATACCACTAAGCTATGTTCTTGGACCCAAAAATAACATTTTGAGTCCGTATTGTATCCTGCAACAACATTTTGTATTAATATACGAGGATTGCCTCCATTTCGGGAAAAAAGAAATGCGTGACTAAACATTTTTACCACCGCACTTTGATTTAATAGTACTTGTGAAATTTAAGAAGCTTTAATTTAGTCATCTATCTATCTATATTATAAGAGACGATGGTGTTTTTCTATTTGGACGGAGATCTACAGTTTGGACACATAAAGGACGGTCCAGATTGAGCACATATTTAAGTTATTCAATTACATTACTGGCATATAAAGAATGGTCCAAATTGAGCTACATATTTAAGATTTTAAATCCACATTTTAGGCATATAAAGAAGGGTCCACATTAATTCATGTATTGATTTTACTTATTTGGGAGTTACTCCTCCCATTTAATGTTAAAAGTTACTTTTATTCAAAATTAAACGCTCATTAACTTAATCCCTTTTATAGTCAAATTCTTTTCCCAAGGTTCATCATTTGCACAACTCTATTCCCAAGGTATGATTCAACATCCATGGATTGAGATAATTGTTGTTAGCTTTTCTCTTTAATTTTTCTTTAACATTCATGGATTCATGGTACCTCACGCCTAATTTTTGTCTCATTTATGAAGTTTAATTTCTCTTTGATTTTTTTCATTAATATTTTATTTTGTTATCTCGATTTTGTTTTTTCATTTGCAGTCAAATGATACTGATCAGATATATGATTGCTAGGTATTCATTTTTATTCTTATGTTAGTTTTTTTTAATACCATACCATACCATTTAATTTCTATTTTTTTACATAATATTTTTATTTTTCATTGTTATGCCCTTAATTTGGGTCGGTAAATGGCATTTCTTAACTATATTGTTATTGATGTTGGAGAGTTCATACTCTTAATCGGATTAGAGTCGTGTACATGTTGGTATCAAATGGATTGAAGTTTCTTGATTATATTTGTTACTCTTCTAATTGTTTGTATCATATAAACCTTGAAATTACATCTCTTCATACTTATAATCTTTTGATGGTTTACAAAGTGAATATTTGTTTATCTTAGATTCTTCATGCATAATCAAATAATGGTTATATGCAATTGACACCAAAAATGGTTATTATCTTAGAAGATCATCTTAAATTATTTATACATTGTCAACCATCTTGCTAAGCCTAAAATTTAGGTATCTTATGTACTCTTAGGTCAAGGTGTAATATCAGTTTCATTTGCAAGTTTTCATACCATTGGTATTCAGACCGGGTATCTTATTTACTTTTAGATCTCAAACGTATATACTGACAAAGAGCAACTCTCCTATACATGTATCATTTATCGATTCATATATTAGAGGGGGAAATTTCTTTTGTTTGGATCTGCAATTTTATTTAATGCGAGTCTTTCACTATTTAATAAGACTACAAGATTGTATTATTATATGTTGTATGCAATTTCATCAGGTGCATCATTTTTCACCGCTATGAAAGATTCAAGGACGCTTCATACTACCAATATCCAGGGGAATGTTGTAGGATTCAATGTTTTACATTTATTTTTTTTGTGACGTTGTAAGATGGGCGTTTTTCATATGTTAGTTTAAACCATAAATGTATAGTCATCATTCTTTATCAAGAGGATTCATAGTACAGTGTAACGTCTCTCAAACCTAGGACATTGTAGGGAATGATGAATATTAATTACCATATTTATGCAAATGACATGTTTAATGGCCATAAAATGACTGGCCGTCAATTATATTAACCCAACCGATTATACATTTTTACCATGGGTTCGAGTATTACTAATGTGTAACCATGCCAATTATACGTTGAAAACAGTTAGCGGTTCCAAAAATTAATGCAAATATACCACTTTTTAGGGATATGAAAGAAGGGTTCCCAGCTCAGATTTAACTTTTTGAATTTCAAAATATTTGCGCTTGACTGAAATGCATTTGTAATTTGGAATGCAATCGACAAGTTAATTTTATCAAACTAGGAATTTCTACGAGTTCCCGCTTGGGACTTTAGGTTTTCAAATTTGTTGGTATTATTTGCAACAACTGTGAATGAATGGTTATATCAATTACCATAAATGAATCTGGGTGGAGTTCCAAAGTACACACTTACATTGGATATCTTAACCACCAAAAAATCACTCTCTGATGTATGTATATCAGTTTATATTCATATATGGACATCCTAATCACCATTTAACAAGAAATCGATCCCGCAGATGTTAATAATATTGATCAAAGCTTCGAATTCAGTTTAAGGAAGATTACCATTCCCCCAAGTTTCCCATGCTCTGTTCATGGTAGTCTCGCAAGAAACAAAAAAATGACATGTTTAATGGCCATAAAATGACTGGCTGTCAATTATATTAACCCAACCGATTATACATTTTTACCATGGGTTCGAGTATTACTAATGTGTAACCATGGCAATTACACATTGAAAACAGTCTGTGGTTCCAAAAATTAATGCAAATATAACACTTTTTAGGGATATGAAAGAAGAGCTCCTAGCTCAAATTTAACTTTTTGAATTTCGAATTTTTTTTGCACTTAACTGAAATGAATTTGTAATTTGGAATGCAATCGACAAGTTAATTTTATCAAACTAGGAATTTCTACGAGTTCCCGCTTGGGACTTTAGGTTTTCAAGTTTGTTGGTATTATTTGCAACAACTGTGAATGAATGGTTATATCAAGTACCATAAATGAATCTGGGTGGAGTTCCAGAGTACACACTTTCATTAGATATCTTAAACACACAAAAAATACTCTTTGATGTATATATTGATGTCTACATTCATATATGGACATCCTAATCACCATTTAACAAGAAATCGATCCTGCAGATGTTAATAATATCGATCAAAGCTTCGAATTCAGTTTAAGAAATTTTACCATTCCCCCAAGTTTCCCACGCTCAGTTCATGGTAGTCTCGCAAGAAAAAAAAATATAACCAACACCAAAACAACTCATAGCCCCATGCCGTGTCATATCCTAGTCAATAATATTCTGGAATGATTTTGTTAGGCTGAGTCTAATGGTGTCCAAGATCCAAGATTGGGACTATTGAAGTGTCGTTTATATAGACACTATTTGCTTGATTCCCAGAGTCTCCTTCAGTTTGCTTGGATGCGAGATGGAAGCAACCCCGGCACGCCATTAGGAATGGCGTACACAAAAAGCACCATACGCCGTTAGAAATGGTGTATTAGCGAATATTCCAAGAATAAATTCTTCACTACGCCATTAGGAGTGGCGTGCCACGGTAAAAAAAAAAGAGAAGAGAAGAAGAACAACTGATGCTGTAGCGCGTGTTACTGTATCCTTATGGCACGCCATTAGGAATGGCGTTTTGACCGGTCAACAAGGTCAATACGCCATTAGGAAAGGCGTATTTGAAAATTCCAATGACACGCCATTTCTAATGGCGTGTCGCGCCTTTTCAAACGGCGTGTCAAGGGAGAATGTTGGATCCCCACTACAGCCGGGCGTTGATTTTCGGTGACGTGGATCCAGCAAGAAGGTTAAATCTTGCACTTCCAGTAGAGTAAGTCTTAGGGAGAAACGCTTACAGCTGCAATTAAATGAATTAGATTAGATGCCTGTTTTAGTTGGAAACCGGATCGGTATCTGAATTAATCAATATCAACTAGACCAGTAATCAAGTAAAGCAATTGATAGCAATTGCCATTACACACAAGGAATCTAAAGTTGCTTAATGTTTACTGTATGTTTATGCATAATAAAAGCCTAATAGACACGTGATTTTGATATTAACAAGGAGAGTGAGTGAACTTTTTCATCAATTATTGTGGGTATTAGGCTGCTTTAGTTGTTTCTCTCATTTAAAATTAGAACTGGTTTTGGCATGATTTATACAGGGATAATAGTCCTGTTAAGGGCTGATATCATTTCATTGATCCAACGGTCAGGATCACTTAATATTTTTTGTCCTATATGAAACGGTATCAACCCCTAATAGGACTAGTATCCCCTTATAAATCGTGGGTTTTGGGGTTTTTTTGTCTAATAATATTAATATACATCAACTTTGAAAGATTGACAGGCTCTTTGCTAAAACTAATAATCCTATTGGACCAGACATGGAAATCCCATCCCATCCACTAAACGACTAGCTGATGCACTTTACTTACCACCCCTGAATCATCTTTTCAACTCTATGTGGCAAATAACTGTTGAGCACATTAGCTATTTCACCAAAGAAGATTAGTCAAATGACAAAATGAACACCCTTGGGTACTGGACTTGTCCTTCAATCTTGCTTTTTTGTTTAGTTTCAAGCAAACTCTTGAATGCCGAAATGTTCCTGAGATGTTCTCGACTGGCATCACCCGTATGAAGAAGCTTGCATGAAGAAGCTGCATCAAGTGTTCCATAAAATCACAAAATTAAAGAGAAACTCAAATGTAATGGTAAAATAAACGTCTAGGCCAGAAAAATTCCATGCCTTCTTTTTGGGATTCTTGGAGTATAGTTCCGTCCAAGAAGTAGCATCTCTATTAAACAAAAATGAGTAGTTTAATTCTTTTTCGAAAAAATCTACCAAATTTAACGAGTATGATCTCACACACTGTTGGCTCCATAGTCCATATTGACGCTCAAATCTTGATGAAGAAGCTCTATATCTTAAATTATCCATTCAATCATATTCGTCACCTAATTTGCATTTCTTTTTTATTAAAAACTCGTCGTTTTATGAGTTAATGAGCTGTACGGCAGGTTTAAATCGACGACTCTTAGTGGGAAGAGAATGATTTCATACATTATGATAATCGGCGCAAAGATCACATGGGCGAGAAAGACAATGGCAATTGCCAATTTGCCATAGTTTATTCAAAAGAACAAACGTCAATCGCTTTATCTTCCCTCTATATAAACTCGAGAAAACTCACCTTTTCTTCATCCACGACAACAACAGAAGCAGCAGCAACACCAACTGTCTACTCAATCCATAAAACCATTAAACAAAAGCTTCATAACTTTGATCAGCTTGAAAGCCTTTGGAGAAGTAACAAAAGCAATTTCAAAGAAGAAGATATGGCAGGAGGAAGAAGATCATTGTCACTGATGAGCAGTGTTGACTCAACAAGATTCTCTAGCCGCCCCATACCAAAGAGAGGACAAGTTAAAGCTTGGATTGTAATTGGTATAGCTCACTCTTTCGCTTCTCTCTTCTCCACCAGTGCTCGACGTTCCGCCAATCATTTTACCCGTCAGCATAGTTAAACAACACCAGTTTTGAGTTTTAATATAGAGGTGTTTGAGGCCATGCACGATGAAATCCGAATTATCCACTGATTAAAGTGACGAGCTTGAGTTTATTGTACAGTATGAGTGAATGAATGATGCAGGGTTTAATTATAAAATTGTGTTATTAGCATTCGATCAGTCTCATTTTCTCTATTGTTTATGGGTTTCAACTTGAGTTAAAAGATTTTGCAATATGACTCTGACTCAGTAACTTACTAATATAATCTTGAGGACACTAGACCTAGCACAAATAAAAACTTGAAATCCGAACGGGCAAAGCATAACCAGAATGAAAAAGAGAATGAAGTTCAAAATTTTCGTTAGCATAGATATAAATCGGAACTTAGAGGCTAAATTTACATTGAAAATATAATTTCTTAAAATTTCCTCTCAATCAGGATTGCAAACAATATCTGAAAACCCATATACAGTTTAAGAAAAGCCCCAAAGATGCACTGTTCTGAGATTTGCATCAGCTTTTCCTTTCGAGCCCAAACTTTTGTTTCCAGTGGATATAGAGATAACCAATTAGCATCTCGCTCTTCAAGTCAGCTTCAATCAATCTTTTTGGCAGATCCTTCTTGGATCACTCATTGGACCCTTAACATAAAACCATCAAGGATAAATGAGAGAGTCAATATATCAATTTCTTTAACCCTGTCAATTTTCTATGCAATGTTATGTTGTGACTGTAAGGTCTCTTTACCTTTCTAGGTTTTCTGGTCCATGTTCTTCGCGTAACATTCAAACCGACACTATTTTCCAAATATTACATGCGCATGCACAGGAGAAATCCTTACCTTACCTGAGGAGTAGTCTTATTGCTTACCGAGCTTTCAATTTGCCTCTGACAGCCGAATCAATTGAAAGTAACCAAGCTTCCTGTCTTTCAGTAATTATTGAATCCAGTTCCAGTGACGGTCATAAAATATATGTGCATTGGTGAGTCTGCAAAATTCACCACTAACAGTATCTCCCGTGGATCATACCATGACTGGAAAAGATAACAACTTGGCCACAAACATGATACTATATTGCTTAATCGAGATTATTGTTAAGCCAAATTCATTGTGTTTGTAGCAGAACCCAATAAATCTCGTGTCATGTCGAAGCTTACATTCCGATGTCCTAGAAAAATTCCTTTTGTTGTAAACCAGCATTACCTAAATATATCAGATTAGAAACCTGACTCCTATTGATCTCAATCCAACTCTTACCAGGCATTTTCTTTACTCCTCGTTCCTTCATCAAGCTCCTAAGTTTTGTAGCATCATCCCACTTGCCAACCGCTCTATACACGTTACCTAATAGGATGTAGCTCAAATGGTAATCTGGTTTAAGTTCAATCATTTTCTTCGCCACACGTGTGGCCATAACCAAATCTGATTGGGTTGTGCAAGCACCAAGAAGAGTTTCCCAAACAGACATATCACTTTCAAAAACTGACTTTACAATTAAGTCTTCAGCTTCTTCAAGTAATCCAGCTCGACCAAGAAGATCAACCATACAATTGTAATGCTCAACACCAGGATCGATCTTGTATTCTTCATTCATCAATTTGAAATATTTCCGTCCCTGATCAACCAAACCTGTATGGCTACAACCAAAAAGTACACCAATGAAACTAATATAGTCAGGCTTGATCCCTTCCTTAATCATCTCATCAAACATCCTAAGTGCTTCTTCAACTTTACCATTTTGAGCATACCCACAAATCATCGCGTTCCAAGTTATCGAATTTCTAACAGGAACCTCTTTAAATACTCTGTGAGCATAATCGATTAACCCACATTTAGCGTAAAGATCAACAAGAGCAGATTCCACAACAACATCCCTCCATCCCCTTTTCTTCAAGTATTGACAGTGGACTTCTTTCCCCTGTCTCACAACTGCTAAACCTGCGCAAGCACGAAGAATAGTCCCAAAACTGTATAAATCGTCAGTCTTTTCCATCTCTCTGAATATCCCAATAACGAATTCAAAGTCACCATTTTGACAATAAGCCCCTAGAAGTGCACACCAAGAAACAGAATTTTTCTTGGGCATTCTATCAAAAACTTGACGAGAATAGCTCGCCAACCCACATTTTCCATACATATCTACAAGGATACTCTCAACAATGACATTCCCACAAATTCCAGCAGTAACAACCTTAGCATGAACTTCTTTACCTTGTTTTACTCTACCTAGATTTCCACAAGCTGTCAAAACAGTTCCAAACATAAATTCATCCGCAAATGAATTATATTTACTTTGCATTAAATAATAAAATTCCAAAGCCTCTTCATACCGATCATTCCTCGTGAATGCCGAAATCACCGTAGTCCAACAAACAAAATCTGGTTCGGGCATTTCGTCGAAAAGTCTCCGAGCATCATCCGAAACAGCATTTTTCCCATACATATCAATTAGGGCACTAGAAATTACATCATTCTTATCGAAACCTCTCTGAAAAACAACTGCATGAAAGCACATTCCGAGTCTTAGATCACCAAGGCCCGAACAAGCTTTAATCACTGCAGAGAGTGTGAATGCATTTGATTCAATCCCAACCTCCAACATTTTACAATAAATTTCCAGTGATTGCTTGGGTTTTCCAGCACGGACATAACCCGATACCATTGACGTCCAGGAGATTACATCTTTTTCAATTAAGTTGTTAAACACCTTTTCACTTTCAGAAAAATCAGAGCAAAGTTTGAAATAAAGAGAGAGTAAACTGTTTCCGACAAATCGATCAGCTTCGAGGCCGGATTTAATAACGTGGGATTGA
Source organism: Papaver atlanticum (assembly GCA_023531105.1). Lineage (NCBI taxonomy): Eukaryota > Viridiplantae > Streptophyta > Magnoliopsida > Ranunculales > Papaveraceae > Papaver > Papaver atlanticum. The sequence goes on from JAJJMB010007708.1 coordinate 20,384,643, forward strand.
ATTTGAAGTCCATGGTTGAATGAGTTTGCTTTGACACATGTTTGTAAGAGAGAAGCATAAATAACAGGTTTGGTATAGATTTCTTTAGGATCTGTTAAGTTAAGGAGATTGATGGCTTCTAAAAGATATCCTGATTTGCAGAGATTCAGGATTTCTGAGACACGCGATTGTGTTTGACGTTTCCCATTAAGATTGAGAGGGAATCTGGAGTAGCTGTAATGGCGTTTGCAAAACAGCTTCATCAACCTAAGAATTGTACAGAGACGGTAGGATATTTGATACTTCAAACCTAACGGCAAGACCTTATATAACCCGCCTGACCTTATAACGTAGTTAACCCGCCTAAATTTGATGTAGACTTCACACGAGACGAAGGCTAACTCGAAAAATAGTTTAACCAAGCCTTGCGATTGGGTGCGTGTGGGTCAGTGTAAGGCTCCACATGGTACGGTTTTGCTCGGTCTTTTTGACAGAAACAGAACCGAAACAGAAACCGATGGTTTCGGTTTTATTGGACACCCGTTGATGGTGGATTTGTGATAAATGCGAAAATTGTAAAGTTGTTTCTGCCTAGCCACAGAAACATAAATATATTCGCGTATATTTCTGACTTCGTATCAACAACATGAATTTTGTATCACTGCTTCGTATTCTGCAAAAGAACTAATAATGCAATCTCTGCTAATAATTACAGGTACTCTATACTGATCTTGTAGTCTCCCGAAATATATACGTATATACCCAATATTGAATATGTCTCAAGTCACATAACTTCCACGATTGCATCCCTTGAACTTGTTTTGTATATGCGTTGATATTCAAATTCTAGTTAGAATAACATCAATTTATTGTTGTACTCACAATATCGACATGAATCTTCAGTACCTGAAGAATATTTGATTGATTATGCAATCCTCAGCTGAACTCTATTGAACTGGGTAAAATTCCCGGTTCTCGATGCAACTAAGTTTGGTTCCAACATCGTTAGCCAAAGTTAACGTGACCACGAATGCAATCACAAGTGCCAACATAGGCAAGTTATGGGCTTAGGCAAAGGCTGGGATGCGAAGGTTGCTAGTGCTAGTGAGTCACAATGCCAGCGCCTCACATCGCTGGAGTTCGTCAGCTTCAACATCTATGCTTACGCTGCTGGCCAGCGCAAACACAAATGCTTATGGCGCTGGCAAAATCCAACGCCAATACGAATGCTTAAGCGATGGGCTTTGCAATGCCAACACCAAAACCCTATGGGTTAGCGCCAACAACATTTGACTATAGCGCTGTGATGAGCACGTAAGTGAAACATTTTTACGCCCATACTTATGCTAGCTAGGCCTCGTTAGTTAACTAATACTATTGTTTTAAGTTGTTTACATAAATTACAAGTGAAACTCGTTCACCCGGAGAGTAAATGGCTAAACGAGGAGTTGAATGGCGTTTGCGACATCAAAGCTCAGGGTACCAAAAAAGACCGGGCCTATGGTGATCTGCCTTGTATGCCCATGTTGCTCACCACGCGGTTTACTTGCTTGGCTGAGTCATTTCATGAACAGAGTGAACGGTGGAATAAAGAAAGTAGCTTTCAAAAAAAAAAAAAAAAAAAAAGAAAGTGGACTACGTGGAAGCTCTCCCACCATATTCCTTTTGTGGTCTTCACCTTAACATTTTCATTTATTTCATAACAAAAGAAAGGGGATCTGAGCATGAGATCAAGACAACATGGAGAGGGGAAGATAGATGATGTTCACTGCAACAACGAATGAAGGTGGATGCTGCTCGGTTATGAGATGGGTGTTGTTGATTTTTGTGTTACAAAGACACAAGAAGATATTCAAGCTTCTATTGAAGCTAATTGTTGTTGTGAGAATGGGGTTGTAGTTAGTTCAAATTAGCAAATTGGTCATCTTGGTGGATTGAATCTGCTGGTACTCACGATGGTATTGATTGAATTGTAGCTGTATGGAGAGAAAAGCAGTGAAGGCAACAGATTGAGCAGGGAGAAGGTTTGTATAGGTTCTCTGGTTAATCGATTTGCTGTCGGTGTTGATATGAGTGATTGGAAGCAAAGCTGGGGCGTAGATGGGGGAGCCAAGAAGCTGATGTTGAATTAGGTTTTATTGTGGTTTAATGAAATTTTAAATTCAAATTAGGTGCAATGGATCTCTGTGGTGACTGAATTTAATTGAGAAACGAAGTAATGATTGTTTGAGTCGAGCAGTGACTAGGGATTTCATATTACCAACTCTCTCTGATATACGGTGATGTAGTAATGGAGTGCAACGATTGTTGGAAGTTGGTGGTTAATGATGGGATTTCAGGTTACAGTGAAGCCAAACTGGCATTAGCCCAGTTGGCCAGGGGTTGGAATCCCAACCTATAGGTTGTGGGTTCACGCTGCTGATCGATCAAAAAAAAGGTTGGTGGAGGTGATGCATAGATGGACAGAGAGGTTAAGGAGGAGTTGTTGTGTCCAGAGTTGGGAAACAGTTCAGTTAAGAAGGTGCTGGTAGTTGAGAGAGTTTAGGAGGCAGCAGTGGAATGGAGATATTAACAGCGTCAGCAGATTTGGGGCTTGCATTTCATTGTCTATTGCATTACTGCCATCGATTCATGGCTGGATCGTTTCTGAGATGGTTGAACTGATTGAACTGGGAGTAGTGTAGCCGAGTTTGGAGAAAAGTGAATTGAGATTCAGAAAGAAAAGAAAGGTGCAATGGCCGGACTAGGCATTGGCCGGAAGTTGGAGTTGGATTCTGCTGCCTGGATTGGGCCTGGCAACTACAGCTTGGTCCATACTAGATTTTTTACACCTCCTATATATACATGAGTGAACGCAGAAAAAGAAGGCGGCCGTTTGACAGGGAAAAAAACTAGGTTTAAGTTTTCTTACTTGATTTTGGATAAGTTTCGCTTATCTCAATTTTCAATTTCTATGGCTTTTGAGAAAGCCATGACTTGCTAAATCATTGTTACGGTGAAAGGATGAACTTGTAGGTTAGATTATTTGTGTTCATGAGCAAGAGGTTCTTTAAATCAAAAGCTTAATTTTATGTTTGAGTATCTCATTTTGGTTGTTGTTTTATAAATCTTTTTATGTTTTATGGGAAGTTATAGACAATTCCACTATGACCTTATTGATTATAGATTTATGAACATTCTTCAAATTTGTATGACATGTATACATGGTGTTTAGGGTATCTATATTTAGGTTGAGATAAAACAATCCTTAGTCGATTATCATCAAGAATTCTTAACGACACATCTTTCATGTATTAGTAGCTATTTGTTGCCACTTTACATGAGTAAAATAGAGACTCGTGAGAAAAGACATTAGTAAAACCTAGCTTATGACGGATTCCCGGATCTTTAACCCTTTTTCTCATCTTGCGTAACACTTCAACAGTTTTGTTTATAGTTTTGTTTATTTCGCAGTATAAAGTTCTGAAATTTGGCTAGGACATTGATTGTTTTAGTTAGAAATAATTTAGAACACTCCTCGTGGGAACGAACCACATTTGTTGTTGTCTTCAATTTCGATACAATGCACTTGCGGAAAAACAAAGTCGGTTTTCCGACCCATCACATTGGCAATAGGCCAACACCAACAAAATCCGCCTACGACCCTGGCATATTGCCAACGCCAACAACATGTGCTCGCGGCGCTTGCCTATTGCCAGCTCCAAAGAATGCTCTACGGCACTGGCCTATTGTCAGTGCTACAAATGCCCTACAATACTTGCATGTTCCCAATATCGACAAATTTCTACGGTGTTGGCCTATTGCCAGCGACAACAATTTTCACGGCGATGTACTACTGCCAGCGCCGTTACTTGGTATTTATGCGCATGCCTCAAGTTAGAGCTATCTCCTGGATACACCAAGCCACAAATACTTTACAGACGGAGTCATTACTTGACTTATTAATTTTGCTAGACTTGGCATTGGTCGGTCTACTTATTTAATATTTTCTGCGAGACATCGAAATAAATCACATGGGGGGATTCTCACTGGGGTTTCGGTCTGGCCTTTTACAATACGTGCGATGTGGCAATACATCCATGACGAGAAGGTAATAAGTAGTGGAGAAGGTAAAATAAATTGGGAGGATGAGAGAGTAGTGGTTATACTGTCTTCCTGACATAGATTACACGACTTCACCACAATATCCATGATCATCATTTCTCCATCTCTTCACAACTTCTATAATTTACGAGAAATCAATATGCATTCCCAAGACTATAAATAGATGGATTCATCTATTAAAAAGGATATGTTATATAGATAATTACGATCAAGAATCAAGCCTCATTATAGTCCAACAACCATACACTACAAGCTTCATCACACCGTGATTTTTCAACCTTTTCTGTTTCCCTCCCCTAAGATCAACCCATCATTTCCACCTTGGTGACCGAACCAAGACGTGAACGTCCATTTCTTGGTTTAGGTTCGTATTGTACGATTTTAATTCCTTGAACGTAGAAAGTAAAACAAAAAATTATAATACATTGTTTTTACCCAAAAACAAGACCTAATATGAATTTCCAGAAAATGGTGTCACTGCATTCTTAGAAATGATGAAGGAGTTGCTTCCTGAAGAAAATACACTGTCATCTAACTACCCTGAAGTAAAGAAGATGATCCAAGAATTAGGGATGGATTACATAACCTATGATGCATGCGCAAACGATTGCATCTTATATAGGAAGGACAAAAGTGCCACGTATATCAAGAACCTAGGTATAAAAAAATTCTCGATAAGGAGAGGAAGCTCACCAAAGTCGCTCAAAAGAAGTTAAGACATTTTCCATTAATTACAAGGTTACAGAGGTTGTACAGTGTGCCATGGATAACAAAGGCATTGATTTTACATTTTTTAGCTCGGTCAGACACTAATATTTATGTGTGATCCTGTGGATTCTTCAGCCAAGCGATGTGCGAATAACTTTTCTCCGGAGTTTTCCAAGGAACCAAGTAATGTTACCCTTGGGATATTAATGGACGGGTTCAACCCAAATGGATGTTTCGGTTTTAGTCATAGTTGTTGGCTAGTAATTGCCTATCCTTACAATCTCCCTCCTTCCATGTGTATGAAGCTTGAGTTCTCAGTGTTGGTATTGGTGATATCAGCCGAAAAGTACCAGGTAAAGATATTAATTTCTATTTTGACCTCTTGTAGAAGAGTTGATACAGTTATGAAATGAAGGTGTATCAATATACGAAAGCTTTAGGAAATCTGAATTTATCATGAGAGCAAGGTTGTGTTATGGACTATTCATGAAGATCCGATATTAGGTACTTTATCTGGATGTGTAACCCATAGGCAATTATCTTATCGTAATTGTGAAGAAGGAATTCTTGTTGATTATCAATCATTTAGTAAAAAAATACGTAACATGGGATATTAGAGCATCGCTCGGACAAACTCAAAAGTTTTGGTATGTCAAGCTTGTTGTCAAATTTAGACGATAAAACCATATCTTGATTTATAGTCTACTAGAATCAGTTTCGGACATCGAATAAAGCATGGTAGTTGAACATCAGAATCACCAATCGACCTTAAAGAATTGAAGAACAACGACGTCAACGGAAAATTCATCAAAAGGTATGTGAAGATTGACTATCCTATTTATGCATATTATCTACCATTTTATCTACTGAGAATGTTGTATGACCTTAGTATTATGATGAACATTGCAAAAAAGAATTTTAAATAATAAGGAATAGTCAAGTTGGTTCTTATATTCACAAACTTTTTTACTCAGTTCGCGAACTTGAACTTATAAAAATTGAGACTTGATGAATTCATTCTCAATTAGCTCGTGTACACGAACTACTTTCGCGAACTGGTCGATTTTGAGATGTTCTTGGATGACTTTTTCCTTTAATAGTACAAGAACTGATTTATGCAGTTCGCGAACTAGCTGATTTTGAAAGTCTCATTGGTATTTTTAGTATTTGCGTACACAAACTGTTTTGAACAGTTCACGAACTTATCAAATTAAAAAGGGTTTTGGATTACGAGACTATTTATTCACGAACTATTTTGGACAGTTCACGAACTGATTTTTGTTTTCTGATATTATAATCCAACATATGCTTGTCAGGTATGGAACTACTTAACCATTGCTCACGGGCTAACCACTTGGTGCATAATGTATAACATACGGTTGCACCCCTATTCTTTGTGATTCAAGGTGTTAGAGCATTGCTCGGTCAAACTCGCAAGCGTTGCTATCTCAAGCTTGTATGTCAAGTTTAGTTGTCAAAACTATAAGTCTTGATTTCTAGTCTACTTATAGTTATGTCTCGGATTAGGATAGAATGTGTAGTTGAGCTTTAGACTTCACGGTGTTCATCGATTGAAGACGAAGAACTACTAAGGGGATCTTGTGGAACTTCATCAACAAAAGGTATGTGGATACTTGAACTCATATATCACTCAGAAGTCTATTTCTATTCTATCTCCTATTGAGACAAAAGTCGTATAGCTATATAGACTTTACATTATACACATTTGATATTTCGAGCTGAGTTTAACTCGCTTACATATTTCTCGAAATATGTGTTGGTAAGCTTTCGCAAAAGGTATGTTGGTAAGCTTATACTCTTGACGAAAGTTAAAAGATGATCATGTGAAAATCGCCTGGTAACATCTTACATGATTTGTGTGAGACAGTCATTTGATGTAGACTCGGAATGTTTCGTATTGATCTATTGATCACTTGAAAATTGCTTTGAAGCTAATAGTTTGTGTGAGACATCTATTCCCGTCTTCTAAGAATGTTTCAATGATTAAGATGGAGTTTAGAACAATTAACCATTGATTGGATATAGCACAGTATGCGTACTTGTATGCTAACTGTTGTAAGTTACTCCAAGTCCGGGAACCATAGTATGCATACCCGTATGCGTACTGGTTTAACAGTTGAAGTCCGGGAACTTAGTATGCATACTCGTATGCGTACTGGCATAACAGTTAAGGTCCGGGAATTTAGTATGCGTACCCGTTTTCCTACTAATTCAACTGATGTTGGTCGTGAACGACAGTATGCGTACCCGTTTGCAAACTGGCGAACTGACCAGGTCCGGGAACTCAAGGTATGCGTACCCGTTTGCATACCTGAGTGGGTTAAGTTCTAAAATCGGTTTATTCGTGAACAAATACATTTATATAATAAGTTATGCAATATTTGCAAACCGTGGCTATAATGTTCATGAATTGATTCGAGTGAATCAAAATCGATTTTGCTTCAATTGTGTCTTGTATACTTCTATGAGAATATAAACAATTGAACAACTCTATAACTAGTTTCATTTGAGTCATTTGAACTAGTTGTGATTAAGATGAACAAGGTTGATATGAAAGTTTTCATATGGCTAACTTCGGTTAACTATTGTTGAGCCAACCATGTGTACACGTTTAGGTATGGTTACCCATATCTAAATGAAGGCACATTTCATTTGTGTGTAACAAGCTAAGTTCAATCTAACGGTTGAAAGATATTAGCTTGAATCTAATCAGGTTTTCATATAACGATGAATATTGAATGCTTTGTTACCAAGGTAACATTGATTACAAACCCTGATTTGAAGACTATATAAGAGAGAACTCTAGCAACTGGGAAATCTAATCCTCACACCTCCTGTGTGATACTAGTTGCGACTAGAGTCGATTCTCCTTTAACCTAGGTTTTTCTAAAACCATTATAGGTTAACGACTTAAAGACTTCATTGGGATTCTGGAGCCATACCCAACTATTTTTTTTGTAGTTGTGTGTTTTGATCTTACTTTGTTCTATCGTATTGAGTACTATCTTCTCTAAGATTTACTCGAGATTTAATCTCCGATGGGTAAGATAAAAAGTAGTCACAAACATCTTCGTCACATCGTTTGTGATTCCACAATATCATGTTCCGTTTCCATACGGTTAAGATCATTGTGAGGTGATTGATATTACTAGGCTGTTCTTCGGGAATATAAGTCCGGTGTATCAATTGGTTCCTGTTTACCTTGATTTATCAAAAGACAGAACAAAAAATCATAGGTATTTCTGTGGGAGAAAGATTTATCTATTCAATAAACTTTTCTGTGTGAGACATATTTGTTTATCAAGTCTTCGACTTTAGGTCGTAGCAACTCTTAGTTTTGAGTGAGATCAGCTAAGGGAATCAAGTGCATAGAGTCCTGCTGAGATTCAGAGGCGTAAGGAACACGACTGTACCTTAATCAGTGTGAGATTGGTTAGGGATCAACTACATTCCAGTCCGAAGTTAACTTGTAATAGGCTAGAGTCTGTAGCGGCTTAATACAGTGTGGTGTTCAAATCTGGACTAGGTCCCGGGGTTTTTCTGCATTTTCGGTTTCCTCGTTAACAAGATTTCTGGTGTCTGTGTTATTTCTTTTCCGCATTATATTTGTTTATATAATTGAAATATCACAGGTTGTACGTAGTTCAATCAATTAGATAATCCAACCTTTGGATGTTGATATAAATTGATTGACACTTGAACATTGGTCTTTGGTACCGTTTAATTGTTTCTCATAATAATCAGGCTCGCGGATTTCTATCTGTTTGATTTGCTGATTACATTGAGAAACAGAGATATAACTCTTCGATGTGTTTTCCTTGATTGAGTCTGACTGTCTAGGTTATTCTCTTGGAAATATATTGGAGTTAGTCCATACAGATTGCCTAAACGGAATATTGGGTGTGGTTGTTAGACCCCGCTTTTTCACAAGGTAAATTTCTCATATGCTTACATGATCAATCTATATGGAGAAGTTAATCCTGCTAGGTGACAAAGTAATTTGTAAACATGGAAACTAGTTCATGAACCAAGATTTGTTTGTAAGCCACCAAGCCTTGTTTATCAATATATATATATATATATATATGACTACCTGCAAACTAGAATCTAAATCCTGGAACTTTTGTGTCCTAGTTGCAGCTAGATTCGTCCTCTAAAACGTAGGTTTCCTATGGTGAAACTGTATTAGGTTACAAATTTTAAAGACTTCCCCTAGGGAGTTATGAAGCCCATCCAGATTATGTTTTACCTAATAGATCTTTGTTATTCGGATCTTGTTCTTATTGATTGTTGTAATTGCCGAACTACATATCATGAACAAGATAGACAAAAATCACAAAGTACTCTTTGTCTCAGACTTTGTGATTCCACAATATAGATATCTGAATCACTTCAGGTTTGATTTGTTTAGATTGTTCTTGTGAGCTATAATCGATTAGGCATCTCTATAATTTGTGAAGAATGTAAGTTTCCCTAATTGTTGAGTTTGCTTGATATATTCTTTACCTTGAAGATCCCTCATAAGCATATAAATTTCCATTACCTCCATTAAATATCTTAATGAAGAAAATCAAATAAGTTATCTTGTAGAGGAAAAATAGTTAAAAAAAAAATCTTTACTTAGGTAGAAGCAACTCTTAAGAATGTAAAGGACATCATCTAGGGGAATCGTGTTGCGTAGGATCTTGCGAGATCCAAGATATGTAAAGGAGCACATCTGAGACTGAATTCCTTCTTACAAACTCGTGATTTCAATACATGGGTGAAGGTTATCAAAGGATATACTTGTCAAACATTGATTGTAGGCATTGTAACCTCTGTCAAAAATATTACTAAGTATAATTTTACAGAAATTAATGCTGCAAAGCAAAATTTTAATGGGTTGAATGCTACTATATACGCTATAAGCCAAGATCTTCAACATCATGTGTATACATGTGAAATGTCGAAGGATGCTTGGGATATCTTAGAAAAATATATTTGAAGGAAATACCTCAGAAAAGGAGGCACGAATTTAAAACCTAACTTCTAACTGGGAAAACCTTTGTATGGCTAATGAAGATTCGTATGAGTAATTTATCACAAACTTTCTGAAATGGTGAATGCCTCATATGCGTTAGCAAAAACTATTTCAGAAGGATGTTGTGCTAAAAATTCTGAGATCTTTACAAGCTCGAGATGAGTCTAAGAAACATGTTATCATAGAGGGAAACAATCTTTCAACCCTTACAAAAAATGGTCTTGTTGGAAAATTAAAGATCTTTGATCATGAACACCGTTCTGCAAAAAAGCTTGTTGTTTTCGAAGCAGTTGCCGAACTCATCCTTCTACTACTTTATGGGTTGATGATCATGTTGAAGATGAACTAGACACAACAATGTCTCTGATCACTCAATAAGTTAGAGACTTCTAAAATCAAGAAGAGATATGCTCTCTGGAAAGATATTTATCTCCAATCTCAATTCTTTAATAAATATGGTGATTTTCAAGATATGAAAGACATTCAATGATTCAAGTACCGTGGTTTTGGACATATGTTTGAGTATGTCTTAGCAAAGAATATTATGAAGGAAATAAAGCTCTTGATGCATCCCTTAATGATATTTTTTTTATAAGAAAAATAAACAACCACACAAACTGGAATAAAACTAGTTGAGGTTTAGATTTCTGACTGAATCATCTCTGATATTGAGTTGGTTCAACAGATGTCTAAGCTCATTGTTTTTCCATCTATCCAAAGTGATAGATTTGTTACAGAAAACAGCTAAATTTGTAGTCATAGCATTGTTTTGTCTGTTAATTAAGATAAAAGACACAGCTTTAAAATTAAGAGGCTTGTTGTTCTGGCTTCCAAAAAAAGAATTATCATTGAATCTATTTTCTCTGGCTTTAGCGTACATTCCAACCAGCAGCAGTAGTATTGGTTCCGAGTCGCATTGGAATTCAATGTTATGACCACTTAGATCTGTCACCCACTGGAATGTTGCTTCAGCTCCATTTAGTTCGAGAAGTTCCCTGGAGTTCCATCCCGACGATTCTCCTTTTGCTTCTTTACAAATTCCCATGGCAGAATCACATATATCAGGCAGCATTGATATTGCTATGTTTATTCTATATCTCATGAAACAAGGGTAATGCCAAGTTGTCAATTTGGTTATATGAAGATTCTGGTCTTTGAGTGGGTCATAGTACAAACTTTGCATGATATTGTAATCCTTGCATCCCTTAATGATATGTTTGACGAATACATCTTCGAACAATGTACAGATAAGTCACCCTTTGTTGCAGAAACATCTATAGGTTCTAGTCATGATCCAGATGTTAATGAATCAGATGATCAAATTTTTATTTTTATTTTAAGCAAAAGTGAGGAATTACTTTAAGAAAATCTTCAGATGAAGAAAGAATTAGACTAGGAAGAAATAATTATTTATGAGAGAACTCATAAATATGGATCACTCTATTAGGATTACTAGAAAAACCTTTCTTTTAAGTAGGAAGATATTAATACCCTGAAAACAATCTCCAAAGGATATCTGAAAGTTCTGATAAAATCTCGGTCACGTTTTTTGGTCAAAAGTCCTTTGAAAATACTACTGGAATAGGGTTCAATGGAAACACGTCTTACACCAAGAATAATACTTTCATTCTTGCGGGAACTTCAAAAGAGGGAGATAGTTATGACACTAATTCTAACAAATGAGCCAAAAATCAAAGAGAAAATTCTTCTTAACAGTGTTCATTCTGTGGCAATTTTTGTGATGTTCGGGGAAGATCTTGATGATCAGGAAAAATAATAATCTTGTTGCGAAACTTCAAAACAATATGCAGAGAATGAATGAAATCTTGAAGAATCTCACGGAAGGAGTTTCTACAGAGTCGCATCCGAATAGAAATAAATGGAAAAGGGGTAAGAAACAAACTCCCCGTCATAACTCAAATAACTTGGAAGTGCCCTCTAGTGACACTAGTGGTGAGTATCGTACTCACCCTATCACTACTTAACTGTATTAGTGTGTGCATCCCGTTATTGACTTGAGAATACGAGGATTGCACAAAATACCAGAAGATGTACTTCTTTCTGATATCAAGGTTGCACAAGTGTATCTGTATAATCTTCTTATGATTTGATTTTGTTGTACTACTAGTTTTGGTGGAATGCATTACTGAGATTGACAATATTGTTCCCATAAAAGGAAGACTTAAAAAAATTCACTGAAAATTGTTGAGCCTCTTGCTCCAAAAATTGATAAATTAATTTTTCAAAAATAGGTTACGTAACATGTTTAAATGGCTCTTAAAAACACTTGTGGTTGTTATTTATGTCTTTTATACACCTATAGTACAAAGTCATGTGGCTTTTGTGTTACCACATTGTAACAATGAGTCCAAAATTATAATGACTCAGTGTGGGTACCAACACATTATATATTATTTGAAGAAGTTTCCCCTATCTATCGGACTCCGAAGCAACAGACGAGAAGATAATCCATGTGGATTTCTTCGTAGCAAGCTACGATGAAAATTTTGCTCTTAGATAAAACCTAACCATAGTGTGATATTTAAAAATAAAAAGGGAGAATTTGTTTGTTTTTCTCTATACTTTGATAATCACTAGCAAAATTAAATTTTTGAGTTTATGAAGTTTCGGGAACATACCTGTGTATGTGGCTTTTACTGGTTCGCGAGCTCCCTTTTGGAATGGTTTTTTTATGGACTAATTTCCTTGGTTTGGAAGACTTCCTTCTTTAAATGATTCTTCTCTCTATATATTGTTTAACTCTTTCATGAAACATTAAGAAAATGTCTCCAATTACTAGAAGTGCCGCAAAAAGAGACGTTGATGTTTCTGCCATGTCTTCCTCTTATGAAGAAATGTGTCAAAGATAAAAGGAAGCGTGGAGTTTTGCATCAATTAGTAAATCTTTCTCGGTCTTTATCGAAGTCAGACGAACTATGTACTCTCAGGGAGAAAATATTTTGTTATAAATTTGTAGGCTTAAGCATTCTTGCTTGAGACCAGGTAACGGTCGTCGATGGATTGCCTTTCAAGCTCCAATGATTTATTTTGGCTCCAATACAGTCATATTTGCTAAAAAAAATTAAAAAAAAATTGAACACTTAACCTTTTGTTTTCACGGGAAATTTACACTTTCAATACAAAAATAAATCAAATAATGAGATGTTAGCCTATGCATAAATGCACAGGTTAACATTTGCCCAAAATAAATATAGCCGGGCCTTTAAGGGAGAGGTTGAACTTGCTATTCCAAGTGAGCTTAGCGGTGTAATCCAGATTGAAAATGAATTTCGGCAGCAGTAGTTCCCACTAGCATGAAACTACCTTAAAAAAGAGTCAAACCTAACTAGAATTGGATGTGCTATAGCCCACCCTAGGTTGTAAATAGCTGTGTGAGACTGTGACTCTGTCTACTCATGTGGTCGGTTCCTACTTATTCCCTAGTACCCCCTACCCAATCTAGTCTTGTAATTAGTGTAACTAGATTCTCAACTTCAGCCTTCAGGAGAGGTAACACGTAACATGGCATACATTCCATTCCATTAAGGCTAAGTGTGGTGGAGAGATTGGAGGTAATGATTGTGACATAAAGCAGTGGCTAAAGCCTCTCAAATTTTAAATTTCCGTTCTCTCTGCTCGAAATCAGGTAAGATGGGAGGAGATTTCAAAATAGGTAAAAAGAGAAAAACGAGGATTAAATCCTCACATACTCTTTTATTATAATAAAATATATTAATATCAGATTTTAGGCCCACCTTTAGTGATTTATATAAATAAAACACTCTTGGGCGAAGATTGCTTCCTCGCCCATATCCTAATTCCCTCCCTCACCACCAGACTAAAACCTTTCCCCTACGTGACGTGGCCGGACTGTACAAGTACCCTCTTATCTCCTCCACTTCACTCAGCCTAATCAGGATAGTAGTTTGCTTTTACATAATTGGGAAGACTCCCTCCATATGTGATGGAGTTCTGTTTTCTGTAATGGGATTCTTTTTTTTATTCTTAAATATAAACTTCTTCAATTCGAGAAAAAAAAAATAATAATAAAATATATATTATTGCTCGGCTCCCACAAATTGTGTTGGTGCACAGATTGTTGCCCGGCTCCCATCAGTTCATATGTAAATAATATTATTTGTTTCTTTAATAAAAGCCTTGATATCACCTTTTAATAATAAAAAAAACAAAAACAAAAAAAACTTACCACGGCACCCAAAATTAAAACTAGATACTAAACTTGATGTCGTGGCCAAAAACAAAAGACCCAGTGGGTGTTGAGCTAAGCTCCGCCGTCGAAAGGGATGCTAAATCAAACTATAATCAAGGGTAAAACTTACGTTCAAATGATATGAGCTCACACAGGGCAGAGGCGTCCCAACCCAGTGAATTATATTTCCCTTGGGCTTTGGTAGAGTAAATTGCCGGAAATCAGCCGCGCAAAACGTTAGGACAATTTATGATCTCAGGGGTCTGACCACTTGTTAATTCTCAAATCTCGATATCCCATTTTTCATGCATGGAAACCAGTAGCAACTTGCAACTAAAACTGTAGTAAGTGTAGAGTACCGCACCTCAAAAACACCTTCTTTATTGTGATTAGTTGACTTCGCATTTATTTTTCTAGTGTAACATACTGGGACCGCAAAAGACATTTTCGAGAAGAAAAAACCCTTGGTGACGCCACCCATGTGAGAAGAGTAGAACCTGGAGAGTGGAGATTGTTCATGCAAAATGTGACAACTTTATATGATGATAATACAGTGTCCACCTGTGGTTGACTCGTGTTGCAGTATTCTCCTTATTATCGCTTTTCTGCTTTATCTTCTTCATTTTCGTGGAAACTTTTTTCTAATAAGCAAATTGCGATTGTCAATCACAATCAAACATTAAACATTTGAATTGGGTAAAATTTAGGAACATCAGGGAGAACACATGTGCAGAGCACATGCTTGCATTCATGTTCTTTTAACCATGCAAACATGGAAGAGGAGGATCCGTTCCTATTCTTATTTTCACACTATCTCACATTTTGGATCCTATTTTTTTTTAACAAAAACCAAATGTTAATGTAATTGAAACTAATATTTTGGGATATGTTCATGTTATGAAGCTCTATATAATATATACGCACAAAAAATTAGCACATTCCAAAACGTATAACTTCACCATTTACTACTTTGAAAATCAATTATCGAAACTCTACGAAATTTTAACCATTAAATTTAAAATTAGTAGATGGTGAGGTTTGGTATTTCGGAACGCGCTCATTTTTTTTTATAGATATTTAGGATATTTAGAGTTTCGTAACACGAACACATTTCCAAAATATTAGCTTCAAATACGTAACAGTTGGTTTTTGTTAAAAAAAATAGGGTCCAAAGTGTGAGATAGTGTGAAGGGATCATTCCTCAATATTGAAAAGAACAATTTTATTTAATAATATATCTATAATTAATATTTATATTTGTACTCTTTGTATAAATAATTTAAAGAGCTTTCTAAATTCATAAAATTTACAAAAATGTGTTGTATATCCTGAAAAATAGAAAATAGACCATATCCAGAAGCCCTTGAACTGTACGGTTGTAGAGGATTAGTAAAATATTGGGTTAGATCAAACGGACACTGAAAATTGTAGACAATTATGCCCTTTATTTAACTATTTTTTTTTTCCTTTCCTTTTCTCTCTCATATTTACTTTTATGTCTCTCATCATAATATCTACCATGAAAAAAATCATAGTGTAACTTATATACGCATTATGCACTCATGTGCAACATGTCCAATACCTATATCCTATAAGAGTAATGCATATGCACCGTGCACTATGGTGCAATCTGGCCAAAACTTAGTTCCTATACAAAAAATATGCATTATGTATTCGGTGCAACTTGGATGAAACATATTTCCAGTAAGAATATGCATTATGCACCTAGGTATAACCTGGCCAGAACCTAAAATAGACAAAGTCATGTTCTTAGTAGTATAATATATCTATTGGGTATGTCCGTAGTTATAGTTAGCAGTGTAGGTAGTAAATGTAACACTCATGCAAGTGTGAAAAGTCATGGGTAGTCAGTTACAATTGTGACAAGTGGCAGTCACAAACCGGTTAAGGATATGGTTTCTCATGATGGAGTATAAATGTTTTAATAGAAAATTGTTTTAAGTTATCTTAGAAATTAATGAAACTTTGGCTGTGTTTTTGAGAACCGGAGGTTACTATTTGGATGAGTTCCTCAACCAGATTTTTATCCTATTTCTTCTTGTTTTTTTCATTCTTAATTCTAAATTTTTACTAAGAACATACATTTGGCATCGGAGTCGTTAAAAAAATAATATGATTGGAGGTTCCGGCAATCCTACTACTAAACTGTTTTCGAAAACTGTTGAATTAGAGAATTGTCTGGATGTTCGAAAAGAGCTTTAGTAGTAGAGAAGGGACTTCAAACATCCAGGCCATTCTTCAATTCAAACTTCCCTTCTAAACCTGTACTCATTGCTCCAAACACTCCTAAATCGGACCCCGTTACACCAAAAACCTACTTCAATACTTAAACAAAATATTCTCATGTGTTACCACATATCAAATGACTTACTCAAGACCATATGTAAATAAGAGGAGATAAGGGACTTTGTTATAGTTATAATAAAGTTTATAAACAATGTTATTTTTGTAAAGGCTGTCAGAGCATTGCTCGGTTGAACCTACAAGTTTTGTTATCTCAAACTTGTTGTCAATGTTAGGTGATCAAAACTATATCTTGATTTCTAGTCTACTAAGTCAATTTACGAATAGGTTAGAATTGTAGTTGAATGTCAGAGATCACCCTTGAAGACTGAAGATCGACGAAGAAATTTTGGAGAACTTCTGTATCAGGTATGTGAAGACTGAACCATTCTATTTTACTCAATATACCACCATTCTATCTATTAAGACTATGTCGTATAACTTATAGTAGATTAACAAAAAAAATATTTCGAGTCAAGCTTGTCTTGTGAAAAATCTCGAAATATGATTTAGCGATTAGATGTTCAAAGGTCTTTAACAATATTAGTTCTATGAATTAATTTGTAGATCAATTGAAAATCACCCATGCAAATGATTATATCACTTGGGAATGTTTCAATCATCAAAAGAGAGAGATATGAACTTACTGAATTTCGACTCAGGGTAGGTTGGTGAACTTAGTTTGCAAACCATTGATATCTGAGATTCAGAAATACAGGAAGGTCGGGGAACTTAGTTCGAAAACCATAAGTTCAGTTGGGGACAGTTCGGAACCTTGGTGAACTGAATTTTAAAGTTGGATTAATTGGCTAGCAGTTGGCGAACCCTGTTAGAGCATTGCTTGATTGAACTCACAAGTGTTGTTATCTCAAGCTTGTTGTCAAATTTAGTTGTCAAAACTATATCTTGATTTCTAGTCTACAATTAGTTAAGTCTCGGTCTAGGATAGAGGTAGTTGAGAGATGAACCAGTCATCATTTGCGTTCTACCGTTTGAAGGCGAAGATCAACCGAAGCTTTTGGAGAACTTTATCAACAAAAGGTAAGTGAAGACTGAACCACCTATTTCTCAAGTTATATTCACTTTTTTATCCTTAAGACATTTGTCGCATAACTAATTAGACTAGCTTGCATATACAAGAATTTCGAGTCGAGAACTAATTATTTAGTTTACGAATTTCTCGAAATATAATGACTAAGCTTAATGAACATTTGTTCATACTTGATCAATTTCGGTGGAGAACAATTTATTGTTCAGAACCAAAATCATGATTCAAGTTTATCATTCGAAAATAGCCTGTAACAGTGATATGTGTCATTGATGTTATTCGGGAATGTTTCGAATTGATTTAGAGAAATATAGAACTATTATATTCGGAATACAAGACAGTGTTATCAGTCTTACAAACTGAGATAACTGTTATAATTCTGAAGTTGTATTACATGTACTCGTACACGTAGCGAAGTAGCTATATATCGACGTCCAGATATGTGTGATACGCATATTCGTATGCACATCATGGGAAAATCTGTTTGTTTCGTGATCAGGATAGGTATGCATACTTGTATGCAAACCATTTTGGAACTGTGGTAGGGGAATCGGGCTTAAGTACTCAAACAGGTATGCAAACTAATACAGTTATATGTTCTTGAACCAGTTTAGTACCCAAACCGGTACGCAGACTGAAAAGGTTCTGTGAATCCCGGAACCGGTAAAGTCTTAAGGTTTCCAAACCGGTTCGCAAACTGAAAAAGTTCTGTCAACTCCGGAACTCAGTTGCAAACCGATACATGAACTGAAAAATTTATGTCAACTCCGGAACTCGGTTTTCCTCATAAGTTTGCAAACCGATCCGCGTACCATGACTCAGCCGATTCACAAACGACTCATGTATTTGTACTTTGTTCTATAAGATAATTTGCATTTGATCAATTCTCTATAAAACATTAGCATTATATGATCACATGATTGTGAATCAAGATCAATGTCTTTGTGTTCATGAAAATAAGTGTTAAGCTTTTAAGTTCAAACCGGCTAGTTTCGGCTAACCATGTTGGACATAGTCTTTGTACATGGTTCGGTTACGGTTTACTTAACCAGAGTGTATATCTTGTTTATGTGATTGAGATTCAAAGTTTCCATCTAACGGTGAATATTGTTTGCTTAGTTCCAAAGCTATCTTAGTTTAAACCTAAAACAACCTATGATTTGAATGTCTGTGTAAGGGGCACTCTTGGCAACTGGGATCTTTGAATCCCGACACTACTTTTTGGTGTGTCCCAGTTGTATTTAGAGTTGTCCTCTCCAAAAACCCTTTTAGGGTTTAGCGACTATCAAAGACTTCATTGGGATTCGTGAAGCCAGGTCCAGATATCTTTTATCTTGATAACTTGAGTATCCTGATCTTGTTCGATTGTTGATTTATCACTTCAACAAGATAGATAGAAATCACAAAGTTCTCTTCGTCTCAACTTTGTGATTCCGCAAGTTTTATACTTGTGAGGTGAATAATAATCTAGGTTGCACTTCGGGTTGCATAAGTCCGGATTTTGAGGATAGCTAGACTTTTATCAAATTTCTATCGATTTCCATCACCTTGATTTTGATCTGATCATCTGTTTTGATCGTAATCAGGAAATCAATTATATAGGCTTAATCTGTGGGAGGAAAATTTGGTTTAAAGTCTTGAATTGAGTTGAATCAACTCTTAGTTGGTATGACGTCATCTAAGGGAATCAATTGCGCGGGAGTCCTGCTGGGATTCAAGAGGCGTAAGGAGCGCGACTGTACCTTTATCGGTGGGATACCTTTTAGGGCTAAACTACATTCCAGGCCGAAGTTAATTGGTAGTAGGCTAGTGTCTGTAGTGGCTTAATACAGTTTGGTGTTCAATCTGGACTAGGTCCCGGGGTTTTTATGCATTTATGGTTTCTTCGTTAACAAAATCTCTAGCGTTTGTATTTTTTTCCCCGCATTATATTGTTTATCTTTATAATTGAAATATCACAGTTTATGCGTTGATCAATCACAGTAGATACGTCCGACCTACTTTTTTGGATACGACTTGATTGATCCTTGGACATTGGTTTTTGGTACCGTCCAGGAACTCTCTTTGTGATTAGGTTCACGGATTCAATTATGTAAACGTTCTAATCGCAAGAGAGATAGAGATATAACTCTAGACACTTTCCTTGATTGAGTTTTAACTCTCGAAGTTGTGTTAAGTTTTTCCATACAGATTACCTACGAAAAAGTTGGTGGTGTATTTTGGTACCCCAGTGTTTTCAAATCAAGTTCACGAACTGTGGTCAACTGAGTTCCGGAGTCTAGTAAGGTTGGCGAACTCGGTTCACGAACCGTTGCACCCTGACTCGTGAACAAGCCTTGCAGTTCACGAACCGTTGTACCAAATGTCTTGACAATGTTTAGCAGATGCCGAAAACTTATTATTTTAATATGTTTAGCATTACTAGAACTCTATTAAACACTTCTAAGACTTCATTGATTTATTAAAACACTTAGGTGTTTGAATCATGATATATTTCTTAGATGTTTAAATAAACATCAAGTAGCTTTTAGTTCTTTGTCTAACTTGCCAAACTGAACAGTCATTATAAATGGTTACTGAACTCGGTCTAACCGAACCTATGTGTATAGTCTTTTATTGTAGTTTGAAGACCTATTTTGTTTTCTTGATTCTCAAGTTATCTTAGCTTGAATTCTAAGCTAACCCTAGTCTTTGAAAATTATAAATAGAGCATATTTGTCAACTGAGAAAATCCATCCCCGACACTTTGTATCCTAGTTGATTCTAGAGTCGTCTCTATTGACCTTTTAGGTCTACAACTAAAAATACTTCACTTGGGGATTCGTGAATCCAGCTCCGACTATCTTTACCTTGATAGTTGATCTTGATTTTCTATTATCGAGGTTTTCATAATCTCTTTCAGGCAAGATAGATAGTAGTCATAAAGTTTCTTCGTCTCTAACTTTGTGATTCCTTAAGATAGATATATAAAGACTGATCTTAGTTGGTCTTTCGACGATTGTTCTTGAGAGGTGGTTAAAAATCTAGGCTGCTCTTCGGGAGTCGTAAGTTCCGGATTTTTGAGGTTTGCTAGCTTGCTATTGCAAACAGATTTCCATACCTTGATCTTTGATCTAAACGGAAATCAAATAGGCTTATTTGTTAGAGGTAGATTGGTATCAAAAGTCTTCACTTCGGCTGAAGCAACTCTTAGGCTGTAAAGGACGTCATCTAAGGGAATCAAGTGCGTAGAACCTTGCGAGATTCAAGAGACGTAAGGAGCACGACTGTAACTGAATCGCTTTGAGGGTGGATTCGGTCTCAACCACATTCCAGTCCGAAGTATGATACTGGACTAGTGTCTGTAGCGGATTAATACAATATGGTGTTCAATATGGACGAGGTCTTGTGGTTTTTCTGTTATTACGGTTTCCTCGTTAACAAAGTTTCTGGTGTCTTGTATTTTTCCTTTTCCTTTTCCGCATTATATTGTTTATCTTTATAATTGGATTTACATAGGTTTATAGTATTCAATCTACGTAGATAAGTCCTCTTAATTGTAATCGATTATGAGACTAGTTTCTTGTAGAATTCATATCTTGAAAGATAGATAACAAGTTTAACAACTTGGCAGAATTCTGATTGAATTATTTGGTTACAACTAGATTGATGTTGGATATTGATTTTGATATCGCCCAAGTACTCTGCTTAACAATCAGGTTCGCGGACCTTGTGTCTATATACATAATGATTGAGTAGATGTTGAGATATTAACTCAATACATAATATCAAGGATCATTAAGTTGGTCTTCTTGCAATTGTGTTAAGTTTTGTCTATACAGGTTGCCGAACGAAAAAGGTTGTGTGTGTTTGGTATCCCCTGCGTTTTCAAAGGCGAACAACAAATTTTTATGTTACAAGTTGACTAGCAAGAGGCACATTCACCTGAAGAGGAAGAATAACTTTTTGAAGAAGCTGTTAACTCTCTTATTGAATCAGATATGAATATTTTTCTACATGCACAGACTGGAAATATCCTTGGAATGCAATTATAATTCCTGATTTTATTAAGAAGCATCATATTTCAGTTCTTATCAACACAGGAAGCACTATTAGCTTCATTTACTGTGCTCTAGCTACTTCTTTACAATGATCAATAGAAACCACTGCAAATATATTGGTCGCAGTTTCTAATGGTGAGAAGACAGTGAATGCTGGAATTTGCTCAAAGCTACAATGAAACATGCAGAGCTTCCAGTTACAGAGAACTTAAGATTGTTGACATTGGGAGGGTGTGATATGGTTTTAGGAGCTGACAGGATGGAGAAATTAGGTGATGTTTTATTTAATTTTTATAAATTGGGCATTTCGTTCAAGTATAATGGAAAGAAAATTACTTTAACATGGACTACAAACTACCCATCACTCATGATGATGAGTAGTGAAGCAGTTAAGAAGTTTTTCTCAAAAAAATCATAAGGCCTTATTGGCCAACTATTCTCTATTTGAATTTCAGATCACCTCCTTCAATACCTAAATTTATTCTTCCTATTCTACATGAATATAAAGACATATTTACTAAGTTAGCACAACTACCACCTAAAAAAAGTCTTGATCATATAATTCCCTTAAAACCAAATGTTTAACCTACTAGCCAAATACCCTATAGATGCCCTTATAAACAAAAAGGAGTGGTGGAACAACTGGTAAGAGAAATTCTCTCTTCTGGAATAATTCAACCAAGTCATAATCCTTTTGCATCTCTTATTCTCTTGGTCAAGAAGAAGGATAACTCTTAGATATTTTGTGTTGATTACAAGAAATTTAATAGTATCACTATCAAGGATAAATTTCCAATTGCAATCATTGATGAACTATTGGATAAATTGCATGGTTCAAAGGTGTTTTCCAAGATTGATTTGATGTTTGGATACCACAAAATCAGATTACATGCTAAAGACATCTACAAGTCAGCATTCAGAATATACCAAGGGCATTATGAATTCAAGGTAACGCCATTTGGCCTTACGAATGCCCCTGCTACCTTTAAAGCCTTAATGAATGAAATTGATCATCCATTTTTAAGAAAATTTGTGCTGGTATTCTTTGATGATGTCTTGGTTTACAGTGGCAGTATGGACAACCATATTGAACACTTGCAGATTACTTTTTCCATGCTCAGAAAACGTCAACTCTTTACTAAGATGTCCAAATGTTGTTTGGTCAGTTGGATCTAGAATACTTGGGTCATATAATTATAGCTCAAGTTGTATGTGAAGATCCCAGTAAAATCTCCAGCATGATGGAATGATCATTACCAACTAATATCAAAGAGCTAAAGGGTTTACTAGGACTCACATGCTACTACCAAAACAAAAAAAAATCAGAGGATACGGTTCAATAAGCAAACCACTCACTGATCTTCTAAAGCAAAACTCCTTTCGGTGGACTATATTTAGTTCTAAAAAGCTAATAATGTTATTACAAAGGTTAATAAACTAAAACCAATATACAATTTCAAAAATACAACTAAAAAACTAATACTGCTAAAGAGTTACTAAATTTACTAAACTGAGAGAGGAGCAAAAGAAATTACAGACTCGACCTACACTTATACTTTGCTGAAAGGTAAAATACAATGAAACTGTCAGAAAATATCAAGTAAAGGTGGGGGATTCATCTTCTCATTCTTATAGCAAATAGGATTTGTGCTTGTTGCTGTTATACAAAGTAACTATGAAGCTGCGATACATTCTTGGATTAAGTAAACAATGTTCTAACATATGTAGATGTTGATTATGCTTCTTAGAGTGACAAAATAGGTCACCTTGGTCAAGACACATGGATGATCTAATGGTCTAACATTGGACCAAGGTGATGCAGTCACCAAGCATGGATTGCTACGGTTTGACTTGTAATGCACCAAGACTGACAATTATCCAAACAAGATAATAAGGGTAATTGTGAGGTGGCAGTGCGTAATGCCAATCTAGCTTTGGAGGGGGAATAAAATCCTTTGGTTGAGAATCCCGAAAAATGATGCATAGGTGTAAACTCCTGATTATGAAATCAATGATGCTAATTTCTGAGGTCGACTAGGTTAAAGCTCAACATTATTATTCCAGAGATAAAACAAAAGATAAACCCATATCAAAAGTCTAGATTGGATAAAACAACTATAATGAAAGCTTCAGTTCCTTGGTAGAAAATACTAACAAAAGAGGGAATCAATTAACCTTAAGAAACACGACTGAATTCAAAAACACATTGAGCAAAACAACACAACCAAAATAAAAAAAGGCATGAGAATAAAAATTAATAGGAGAGAACACCACCAACACAACTTTAAAATTAAACAACATTTGTAACTTAACCGAATTTGGTGGTTTGATACCAATGCCATTCACTATTCGTAAAAAGATCACTAGGATAACAAACGTGAAAAATAAGGAGGCTTCACTATCCATGTGAAAAGTCGAGGGTACACAAAAATCTTTTATTTATCAACTTATAAGTCCGATACCAAGTGTGATCGTCTGTGGACAAAGTTGAGACAATACGACAACTTGATAATAGTTACGGTCTGAAACCGATTTACCATAGGATCAATATCAAGTGATTAGGAATTAACATACAAGTGAAATTTACTTTAATTATAATAAAAAAATTATAATGCGGAAAAGTAAAGTAAATGGCACAACAAGATTTTGTTAACGAGGAAACTGCAAATGCAGAAAAACTCCAGGACCTTGTCCAATTTTGAATACTCTCAGAATTAAGCCGTTATACAAAATCAAATACCAACTTCGTATAGTTGAGACCAAGCATAATACCTCTAGATACTTAGTTCCCCCAGTATCCCTGCGCCTTCGACTTCTAGAGTCACGCATGTGAACAACAAGTCCTTTGGATCGTATTCCAAAACAGCAAAGGAAGAATCTGTTTGGTAACCAATCTAATCAATCTTGCTAAAAGAGATGTGAGTTGTTGACAAAGGATCTTATGTTTAATCTAATAAACTCCTTTGTCTAGTTAGAACAATCTATCCAATAACTACCGAAATAGTCAAGTTTAGATTCGCACTCAATCGATATATATCTCAAAGAGAAACTATAGATAATGCCGATCTCACGCATCTAATCAATCATATTTATCAAAGATAAACTGATTCTAGTTGGATCCCATCTGATCAAGGTTTGTGCACTAAATCCACAAGATATGAAAACTAATATAAATTCTTCTTCGTCTTCAAATCTTCTATTACCTTCAAATACCTGCACAACAACACTCGAATCTTCTTGTGATCAATCACACACAAAATGGAGTCTGTTGACAATTGATTATCACAAGATGTCTTTAGATCTAACAACAGTTCTCGTCGATACTTTGATCTAGTCTGAGTGAATCTTATACCAGAAGAGAAGATTCTCAAGAATAAACAAACTAGGTGCAATCAAAGTTTCAACAACCGTTAGTCAATCAAATCAAATCGAAAACTAATAACACTGCAATTATCTAGTTTACCACCAACGGTACTCGTAGAGCTTCTTGATCCCACATAAGTCTTTAAACGAGCGGTCGTAAGAGATTTCACATAATTAGGATGGTTTCCTCTCCGATTAGACGGCTCCACCAGAAACAACAAGTAATGAAGTTTGCCTGGCTCTTAGGATAGTTTGCTTGAAATGCAAACTTAGGTATTTATAAACCAAGGATGTTTGGACACCAAGGAATTTCCAAACCCGGAAATATTCTTAAGATATGCAATGCATGCCCAAATTCGGTTTTCCTAATTCCAAGAAATGCAGTCCAATATTTTCCGAAATCTCTCATAGAAAATCTCCAATTAGTAAATGCACATTACTAATTTTTATTCTTTAGAGGTATGCATTAATTGCTGGTAATTAAAGCATATAAAACCAAAAACCTTAATTAAAAGATTCTCAATTTATTTCGGTACAGGATCACCTTGAGTACCAAGGAATATCTTTGAACAATAAATGATAAGAGTTAATGCTCATATTCAAAGTATGTTGACATCTTTACGCAGCAAATCCCAATTATGAATCTGCACAAGTTCATGAAGAAAATATGTAATTCATGGAAAAACGGATTTGCATCTTGGAATCGGTTCTACCACACTTCCAAACAAGTTTAGAAATTGTTCTACCAAAATTCCAAGACTACTATGTGATCGGTCATGCCAACTCACAATGGTTAGTTGTGATCGGTCCTACCAAGTCACATACATGGGTTCGGATCGGTTATACCAATCACATGGATCGGTTATACCTAAACATGGCACCTACTTGTGATCGGTCATACTAGTCACTAGGATCGGTCATACCAATTACAAGGATAGGTCACACAACCTATTATGATCGGTCACACCAATTAACAGAATCGGTCACACCAATCACAAGGATCGATCACACCATCTCATGGTGATTACTTAGGATCGGTTACACCAATTACTAGATTCGGTCATACCAAATCATAAGTCTAGGTATTGTGATTGGTTAGACTAAGATACATAACCTGAGTTATTATCGGTTCTACCAACTCACACATATTGGTCATCCAAAGAATATGCAATGAATAGACGAACCAATATACCTATTAATTTCCCTTTCAATTTATGAAACAAGTTCACGAACGTACGTCCTTTAAAAAAATGTAAAACATTGTTTCCTAGGATGAAATCTTCACCATAAACCCATACGCATAATCATAAAACTACATACAAGATTATGTCGATGTCATATCTACAAAGTTCAAAAGATAAGTGTTATACTTCGTAATGTAATTCCTTAATACTATGACCATACTATTATGATCATGTCTATCCACTAGAGTATTATTTATATACAAGCTTCGCATGTTATGTTTTCAATATAGCACGACTTGAAAGATACGTTAGGAATGGAAACAAGTTCAAGTCAATATTACTAACCTCAAGTGGAAGGATGATATCGTCGTTGTAGTCGTTACTTCTTCTCATTCTTCAGGTCTTCAGAGTAATACTTGTATGTCTCAACATTCCTATACTTTCTAGTCAAACCTAAACGAAGTTGAATCTAGTATTTAATCAAGCGACTCTAGATGAGTTTTGATACTAAAATATGACAACCAAACTTGACATACCAACACAATGAAAGCTAAGCAGCAAAGGGTTTAACGAACTAATATTAGAAAACTTTTGGTTTAATCTGATAGATAAGTATGACAAAAAAAAAAAAAGTCTCATATGAGGAGTTTGAAGCTTAAATAGTTGATCACACATCATGATGGAATAAAAGGTAGATGGATGGAAATCAGAGAACGTATCTTCTATTTCTCTTATGAGAGGATCGAGGAGGAACCAACTTGAAATATTATCTCATATTGAAGGGATGAAGTGATAATAACAGCTGCAACCCAGGGATGGATAGGTTATTGATGAAGACCAGAGCCGAGAAAACCTCCGATGAAAATCCTAAACCCATCCATCAACACATTATATAAGCATAATATATTCTTAATTTTATAAGAAATATTATCTATACTAGTGTCTGCTAGCAAATCATGTGTTTTCCAGAATATGTAAGAAATTTTGTTTTGTCGTTAGTTATAACACAATGTTATGTCGTGTCTGGTCCTATATCTTTTTTATTTTTTCAATTGATATAAAACAATAATTTTCTCAAGCTTGTTTGAATATTAATATTTTAGACACTTGCACGAGTTCCCTAAAGTTTCGGGTTTATTAAGTTATATCTATTGTTAATATGTAGTGCCACTTAACCTTGTTGCCTATGTTACTGGTGGTTTTAGATGATGACTGAGATGGAGGTGAAGAAGAAACATTGAAGCAACAATTAATGGTTGAACCCTAGAAACCAAAGTCTAAAAATCCCAAAATAAAGAAAAATATATGCACTTAGCTAAATATAAGGAATGTGTGATGATAATGATAATAAAACATTTAATAGGAGCATATGTTCAAAAAAAGTTTAAAACTTTTTTTTAAAGTGTATCGTACAAGTTTGCAATGATTTATATTATGATAATATTTCATTGTTATCCTTTATCTTGCTTAAATAATAAATAATAATTTATAGTTAGAAAGCTTTAGATGTAACTGACAATTTGTAAGATATTACACCAATATCTAATTTAATACATGTTAATGCAGATATTCAGAACATCGCATCAAAAATCTAATGTTAATAAAAATATATAAAATATCACACCAAAGTCTACTTAAAAATACATATATATATATATATATGTATGTATAGTCTTTTTCATTATGTTTTATAATTTAGTGGATAATATGGCCTAAAAACAAAACCATGCTCATCAAATACCTAAAAATAAATGAGTTCAAGAATTAAAATGGAAGTGAAAACTAACATCTATCTATCCAAAGATTCCAAACTTAAAGCTGGCTATCTTAAAGACTTCAATAATAAAAAAAGATTCCAAACTAATAGTTGGATATCTAATAAATAATAATGATTAGTTAGAAAGATTTAGATGTGGATGAAAATATGTAGGATATTTTATTACATACCTGTCAGTAGGTAGGTCAAGTACTGGGGGGATGTTTTATAACCAGGTACATTTTTCCATTTTGGAGAAGGGTTTGCAAGAGCTTCAATAAGAAATCTATTGGAACCAAAGAAACAACTACGGATTTTCTTACCAGAAGGTACACGAACAAGTTCTGGGACACCAAAATCAACCATGAAAGTCTAAGATATTGAGTAAATAATGAGTCTGTTTTGATATCTCTCTGATGTAAGGGATGAAAGAGACACAATTATGAAACTGGGATTTTCAAAGGCTTAATAATGTTGAGTGACTGAGTCCTTTCTTCAAATAATGTTGTTTTACTCATCTTTATATCGTGACCTGACATGCTTTATCAACAATAATGTTAGAGAGTATAGCTCTTTCAATAGTAAAAATGCGTCGAAAAACCGTCTGATATTTTCTAAGAAGTTATGAATTCTCTGTCACAACTCTGATACTTGTCAGTTGGATATGAACCGACGATTTGAATTTTTTAAGCTTTAATTTTTTTCGTCCATTGATTTTAGATTCACTCTATCTCCCTAATAAACAATTTTTTAGCCGACCAAAGAAGAACGATAATGAGGGTTATACTAATATACATGTTAATGCAGATATTCAGAACATCGCATCAAAAGTCTAATGTTAATAAAAGTATACAAAACATTACACCAAAATCTACTTAAAATATATATATATACATAGTCTTTTTCTTTATGTTTTACAATTCAATAGAAAATATGCCTAAAACCAAAACCATGTTCATCAATTAGCTAAAAAGAAATGAGTTCAAGAATTAAATAAAAGTAAAAACTAACATCCACCCATCCAAAGATTCCAAACTTAAAGTTGGCTATCTTAAAGACTTCACCAACAAAAAAGATTTCAAACTTAAAGTTGGCTATCTAATAAATAATATTTTATAGTTAGAAAGCTTTAGATGTAACTTATAATATGCATGATATTTCATTACATTCTTGCTAGTAGGTAGGTCAAGTACCGGGGGGGAAAACTGTTTCATGACCAGGTACCTTTTTTCATTTTGGATAAGGCTTTGCAAGAGCTTCAATGAGCAATCCATTGGAACCAAGGAAACAACTATGGATATTCTTACTAAAAGGTACACGAACAAGTTCTGGAACGCCAAATTAATCCATGAAACCCTAAGATGTTGAGTAAATAATGAGTGTGTGTTTTGATCTCTCTTTGATGTAAGGGATGAAAGAGACACACTTAAGAAACTGCTGCTACCAATGCTTTTGACCAACTCAAAAAGGCAACACCTATTTTAGCTTTGCCATACTTCTCCAAGCAATTTTCAGTTGAGAGTGATTCAAGCGAGAAATGCGTTGGAGATGTGGTACTTCAAGAAGGGAAAATTATTACTTTCTTCGACAAAGCTTTGGGTCCAAGAGCCAGAGCCCTATCTACTTATGAAAAGGAGTTCTTAGCCGTTTTCATGGTTGTAACCAAATGGAAACATTATCTTCAAGGAGGCAAAACTGACCACCATAGCATTAAGTACTTTCTTGGAGCCAAAGATAACCATCATATTGTGGCAGAAATGGTTGATTAATCTCTTAGGATTTGACTATGAGGTCAAGTATAACAAAAGATCACAAAATATGGTAGTTTATGCACTTTATAGAAGGCCACACTCTACAACTAGTTGCAATGCTCTAATCATCTCAAGACCTATATAGGTACAAGAAATTGTCAATAGTTATGCTGATAATGATAAAGCTCAACAACTTATTACTCAAATTCTCTTGTCCTCTCAAGTTGTGCCACATTATACTTACCAGGATTAAGCATTAAGATATAAAACTAGATTATATGTTAAAGCTAGTAATAATTTCAAAACTTTCATCATGATCTCCATCCACTCCTCTGTTGTTTGTGGACATTCAGGTGTACATGCTTCTTATATTAGGGCCAAGAATTATTTTATTGGCCTAGTTTGAAGAAGGACATCTTGATATTTTTCTCCACCTGTTATATTTTCCAAAGAAACAAAGGGGATCACACCATTTCAGGGGTATTCTCTAAATTCTACCAGTACTTGACACTGCTTGACAACATATTACAACTGATTTTATCAAAGATTGCATGCGAGTGAGAGAAAAAGTGTTATCTTGGTGGTGGTTGATAGACTCACCAAGTATAGCCACCTCATTGGCTTACAACGTCCTTACAATGTTGCATCTATAACACATGCATTCCTTACTCAGGTATTCAAGTTGTATGGCTCACCAACATCTATTATCTCTGATAGAGACAAAGTTTTTACAAGCAATGTGTCGAACGATTTATTTAAATCTATATGTATTAATCTGAATTTGAGCACTGCTTACCACCCTCAATCAGATGACTAAATTGAAAGGGTCAATGAATGTTCAGAAAACTACTTAAGATGCATGATAGGGCATAATCCGAATAAATGGTATCAGTGGCTTGCACTTGCATAGTGGCGGTATAACACCAACTATCACTCCAGTCTAAAGATGTCTCCATTCCAAGCATTGTATAGTTACAAGCCTTTACACTTGGCATTTTCCACAACTACAATCACTTCTGTAGCTTCAATAGAAGACTTGAATGAGAGGGATTCAATATTAGATATACTCAAAGAATATCTACACAAGGCTCAAGAGATGATGAAGTAATTTGCTGATTGAACAAGAACAAACAGATTCTTTGAGGTGGGGGATATGGTTTATTTGAAGCTTCAACCTTACAGACAATCCTCTGTTGCATTGAGTAAGAATTTCAAGTTTTCATCCAGGTGCTTTGGCCCTTTTATGTTTTGCAGAGACCTGGGTATGTGGCTTACAAACTGCAGTTACCTACTCAAGCCCATATTCACCTAGTATTCCATGTGTCTCAACTGAAGAAATAGATTGGCCATAAACATATTCCATCTCCAGATCTACCTTTTATGGACCATGAGGGTCAAGTCATTATGCAACCTCTAGATATTCAGGGGTCCAGAGTTACTTCCATTCATGGTCATAAATTTAAGCAACTGTTAATTTAGTTGAAAAATTCGTTTCCAGAGAATGCAACTTGGGAAGAATATTCTAACATGTGGAAGCTCACTACCCTGGCTTTATCCTTGAGGAAAAGGTTAAATTTTGAGGGGTATGCAATGTCATGTTCTTAGTAGTATAGTAAATCTATTGGGTCTGCCATAGTTATAGTGCATTGAGGTGGTAAAATGTAACACTAATGTGAGTATGATGAGTATGATAAGGCATGGGCAGTCAGTTAGGATGGTGATAAGTGGCAGTCACCTGTCAATCAAGGATTGGGTTTGTTATTATTGGGTATAAATGTTGTAATAGAAACTTGTTTTAGGTTATCTAAGAAGTTAATGAAACTTTGGCCGTTTCTTGAGAAATGGAGGTTACTATTTGGATGAGTTCCTCTCTGAACTAAATATTTGTCTTAGTTCTTGTTGATTATTTAATTTTTGATTCTAATCTTGTACTAAGAACATTACAACAAAATTATTTGAAAAATAGCTTGGATGTACATGTACATCCTAGCTTAAATTAAAGTAAAGCGTTATTTGAAATAATAGACTGTCGTTTTATATTTTAGTCTGGTTTTATGTTTATTTAATTAATAAACTTTTTTTTATTTGCACCATCAGTGCATACTATCATAATTAATTTAAATCTCTCTTATTTTAAAGCAAACAACATTAGATTAAAGTATATTACATAGCCATTAAATCATAAAACTTGTTAATTAACGTTTTCATTTAGCGAACGGGTGGTGGAGCATCTAAGCAGCAAAAGGGTTGAATCTGTGAAGCTCTATAAGGATGTTTAAACAAGCTTCAAAAAGGAAAGGTCTGCCGTTAGATACTTTCCATATCGCTAGTGATCTTTGTATTACTTCATCAATACCTTCACCATTTAATCTATTGCGGTTATTGTGCATTACCTGAGATGTGAATTGAGTGACTTGATGATTAATTGTTTAAAAATTATGCGACGATCCTTGAGCCTCGCGCATAATCGGGTTCCACGTTTCTGCGAAGAACATTGCAAAAGTGTTCTCCCAAAACCTCATAATCGATACAGGCTGATTACTATTGATGTTTTCTCTTGTTTGAAATATATAAGCTCTAAAAAAGCTAAACCCTCTTCTGGGGAAGACTTAACACTACGACCTTTGGAGACATTTTTTAGATAATTTTTGAGTGAGATTAGAGGTGTACAAATTGTGAATTTGGAGTTGAGAAGAGTTGAATTTATAGGGGAAGAACTTACATCCGTTAGATGACTAAACATTTAGCTGTTCAGATATATTCGTTGGGCGGCTTATCTAGCACCACGCGTCTGGGAAAGAAACTCTAGTGGTTGAACTTAAGACGCGCGGTGTAGGTTCAATCGATGGTGGTTGAACATCATCCATGCGTCACAAAATGAAGCGCATGTCTCCTTTTAGGTCGCAATGGGAAAATCAACAAATTTGTTGGTTTACCCATCTATTTTTTTCATGTTTGCACATACCACAAAAAATGGACTAATCTACGATTCGCCCTCCCCTTAGGATCGAACAAATTCTTATTAACTGTAGCTGATTCAATTAGACAAAATAAAGATAAATCACGTTTTTCAAATAGAAGGGTATTTTGGTCATGTATAGAAAAATTAGTTACATTATGTTGGGTGAAATATCAAACTTGGGATACTAAAAAAGTATCTTAATGAATCTTGAGTATGTAAACAATATATATTCGCTTGTTTTGTAGACCCGGAAATTCAAATCCAAGAGTTAAATAACCAATTATGTGTTTCGTGATATATATAATTTTAACAAATAATACTTTAACACGGACTTTGAAAATAAACTTTCTCTCTGGTGTTTAAAACACTAGGGCCGTGAAAATCTCATTTTCTCAGATTATGGTCAAATTTCTTTTTTCTTTACTACTAGTTCTTGTTTCTATGAATCGTTTCTCCCTGTTTTTTCTAGATCTTCTTCATACATTTCAGTTTGCTCTATTTTCATGGATTTTCTTCAACAACAACATCATAAGACACTATATAATAACATAACACAAAAACTCCGATCAAGATTCAGACAACAGAGGACTGATTCTACCGATTTAAAAATTAGATGCTACATTAGTTTAGATAATATTATTTTTATGTTATTCAAAACTCTGAGAAATGGTCGGATCACTTGATGATCCTAGCACATCTTCGTTTTGTAGAGGCGATATTCTATTTTGTCTTGTCCTTGGTTAATCTGTTCTTGGCTTATTGGAAAACTAGGTTTGGTAAAAATGGTTGAATCTTTGAATACGTTTTCCAAGAGAAATCGTATGTTGATGTAATAGTTTTGAATTTTGTTAACTATGTAACTGAATTTCCTTGTAATGATCCCGATCCCGAATCAGAACTATAAATATAAGTTAATAACAATAACAATTTATTTTTAAAACAATAGTATTTTTGTGAATATATAAGTATGGGTTTGATGTACATTTTTATTCGTAAGCACATATATATAATGGTAGTTATGGTTATCGAGGTATTATTAGGATTACATCAGCCAACTAAGAATACTTGTTTTCTTTATAGTAGTATAAGAAAGATATGTTGGTTTCGGGTAGATACGACGTGAGCCAACATCTATTGATGTTGAGAAAACTTTACCCTTGTTCCAATGGAACAATTCTTAATGAAAAAAAAATCTATTGAATGGTCGGAATATTCCTTGAAGTCCATCCTTTCTCCTATTTAATTGATTCTATCGTAGCTTGTTTTAGGTAGTTCTTTTGATTTTCCTTCTTTTTTTCTTGAAGGATTATTCGATTATGTACTACTTCAAGTATGTTGTCACTTCTTCTTGTTAATATCTATCCTTTTGTGTACATGATCTCTAATGTAACCTTCACTTAATGTTATCAAAGGAAAATAAATGCCTATTATAAAAAAAAAAAAAAAAAAAAAAAAAGATGGCAAATGGCATACATTACCCCAAGTTGCAAGCATCACTATATCACTATGATGCTGCCTTGCTACATCAGCATGCAAATTGATATTTGCATGACGCCGAGCTAAGAAGCTTATTGAGGTATTCGCGAGTTCAATATAGAAATCAGTTTGGCAATAAATATTAAAAGTGGACCTAGAGTGACTACAATGTGCATTTTGTAAATGCAACTGGAACACCACCACTTAATCTTGCTCGTCAATTCAACATCAACAAATATTTGATTCTAAGTATCCACCTTACTTGGTTAAATATAAAATTGAGGATTCCAAATTTATGCACCTTTCAAAAACCAAAGTGTACATTCTGGCTTCTCATACTCATCGAAACATATAAAGATATATTATTTATTTTTCTTATAATTGTGTCCAAAAAAGAAAGTATAAAGAAAATTGCCACTAGCACCTCTTCTTTTTTTTTCTCTAATTTGTATCTCGATTTTCCTAAATTCTTTATATGCTAAACAGGAGACAGTGAGATTAGATGATGAGAGCAAGATTTTCAAACAAGATAAAATGTTAGAAAATAGAAAATGTGAGAAAAGATCCAGTAATGTAAAGTGTAGTAGATATGCTTACAAAGATAAAAAATTTATCGCTCCTGGTAAATCTAAATGTAATTTGAGTAAATTGAGCTTGATGGTCAATTTCTTATCAGTAATTAATAAATCAATGTTCAAATCTTAAAAAATAAAATAAGTTATAGGGTTGATCTTTGAGTCTTTAAGACTATCTTGTGAATCTGATTTTTGACCAGTTGAAATAAAGAAGATAACAGATCAATTTCATTCACACGTGGTAAGCAAAATAAAGCTTCAAAATGGTTAATATGGTAGAGTTAAAATAGTAATTCTTATTGAAGAACACTTGTTATGTTTTTATCATGCACGTCTCAAAAATTTAATAGGTTGAAGGCATGAGCATATTAAGAGCATGGGCTATGGGGCCTGAGAGTCTCATTCAAAATGAAAGACTTGATAAAGCCCCGTTTCACCTCAAACTCAACCCTCGTTCATGCGAACGAGAGAAAAAAAATTCCACCATATAGCAAGCGGTTTGCTGTATGAAAAAACTTTATAAAAACGGCTAACAATGACCATTTTACTTCCCGTATGATAAACGGTTGCCATATGGTAGTTTTTTCTTCGCAAGATAAACGGTTTGCCATATTGTAGCTTTTTCTTCCCATACGGCAAACCATTTCCCCTCCAACTAAACTTTTTCCTTCATATGACAAACCGCTCACCATGTAGTCTTTTCAAATACTAGTTCCTGTAATGGGTTTTTACTCCTTATAGACTCTCACTCATTTTGAAAGGTATAAACTACTAAAATAGTATATCTCATAGACCTTGCTCTGAAGCCCATCTCATTTACTAATAAATCACTGGAGTTTCTGTGAGCGGTCCTGATAGTGCTTACAATTGTATTTGAAGCAAGGGCTGTATCAAATTGAGGAGAAAAGCCATTACAATGGTATACACTCAACTCGAAAGATTTATTTAATTTGGTTAGGGAGGGATGATTTTATTTCATTAGGGAGAGACGATATAAAGATTCAAGGACTAGAGAATCATGCAAGATTATGTTTTGTAATTTCCAACAACAAATAGGGGACGATCCAATGATATTTGGTTGACATTTTGGCATTATTTTTTTGTAAAACTCAAACGACAATGAATTTGAAGCTAATTCTTTTATGGCATATTCCTTTTATAAAAATCTGTCTTCTTACCAAATATGAGCGCATTCTGAGATACGAAACTTCACCATCTATAAATTTTGATTTCAACAGTTGAAATTAGAAGTGGTAGATGATGTCTTTATTCGTCTCAGAAAGCACTCATTTTTAGTAGAAATGTAGATATTTATAAGCAGAATATGTCATAAAAAAATAGATACAAATTCATTGTGTCTGTGTTTCATAGAAAAAATGGCACCGAAATGTCAACCAAATATCATTTTAATCATGTCATTGGATCCTTCACCAAACAAAAACAGGATAAATATTAAGTACTAAAGTAAAAAAATGATGGGTTTTTTAGATTTCATCAGAAAATAAGAAAAACCGGAACGTCCACATTTATTGTGGGTGCACAAATTCGGACTCAAAATTGAGATACTTCATCTTGAACCCTCTGTTCGTTTAGCTATGGTGAATTGGTGATTGTATGATTGATTACTTACATTCTATAATGTCTGATCTGAACTCTCAAATCCTTACCTTAAGAGACAATAACTCGATGCAACATACTTACAAGCCGGGCTATGTTAGTTGCGTACATTTGCTGTATATTACCAGAAAGAACACAAAAACAATACGACAACTTGCATGTGCACCGTTTCTAAAATTTATGCTTTCTTAAATTTAACCAAACTCAATGATTAATTATCTACCTTATTTGTTGAGGCTATTTTCAGTGATCGTCCACATTTTGTGAATTTGATCGATAGTGCGTCCCGTTCAGTACTGATACTGCTGATGTAAGGATATATTTGTCGCCTAAATGGTCAGATTCAGAAGACCGTGCCGTAGAAGTTAGAAATGAATAGAAAAGTGGTTAAGAATATTAATCCTTACATCAGTATTTTCCTTGATCTTTTCCACGTAAATCCCCCAAAAAAATGTTTATTTTTTCTCCATTGGATTCCCTAAACCAAAAACAAAAAGTAATCAAACTTTCTGAGGATTTGGTCGCTAATTTAGTCCAAAAAATCCAGTTTAAGAAGCGACACTGACGTTATCCCCAAAAAACAGGACGTCAAAAACAAACAGTTAAGAAACGGTGTCCACCGTTTTGACCCACCGTCATTTAATGTCGCTACACGAAAAACGCGTCGTCTTTGAGGTGAGCCAAAGCGAACAGCATTGGACCTACTTAGAGCAAGCTTCGTTATATCAAATCAATCTTCTTATGTTCTAAAAAAAACAAATGAAAAGAGCTCAGTTTACAAAGCTTTCATGGCGTTTTCTGTTCTTTAATGAATCTTAGCTGTTTGAAGATACAAAAGCACTTTTTATAATATCTTCCCCGTATTCTAGAGTTTCATTTTCTTTTCTTTTTCTTCATGGTGGGGTCTTGTCACTTTGGAAGACAGCCTAATCTAAACAGGCTGGAGATGGCTATTTGAGTTGCAAAAAAAGAAGCTCCAACTGACATTTCTCACCCCCAGCATTTGAATCTAAACTGGGTTTTCTTTATTTTCCAGCTTAAATCATCATTACAGAGGTAAGTTTACCCTTCCAAAACAGTTGATCTTTACCTCATTTTGTTATCATATACAAAAGGAAAGTGTAAGTTTTTTTTTTGTACATTTAGTTAGTTTGCTTCTCTTTGAACTTCAGTAGTGAAGTAAACTCATTTTTTATATCTGTTTCATTCTGTATACTTTAGATAATATAAATGGTACGTAGAAATCAAGATAATTGATTCTAGAAGTCTCTGATTGTACTGGTTATTGGAGATCTGGGTTTTTTCTGGAAATTTGGGTGTTGGATTTTGAGGATGATGGAGGTGAGACCAGTATGGGTGTCAGTGGTGTTTGTTGTGTTTTTGCTTCATTGCACAGATGCTGAATTTGATCCTGTTGATAACTACTTGATTGCATGTGGGTCTTCACAAAATTTATCTGTTCAAGGTAGGATTTTTGTTCCCGACTCGA
Source organism: Papaver atlanticum (assembly GCA_023531105.1). Lineage (NCBI taxonomy): Eukaryota > Viridiplantae > Streptophyta > Magnoliopsida > Ranunculales > Papaveraceae > Papaver > Papaver atlanticum. The sequence continues at coordinate 20,422,250 of JAJJMB010007708.1, forward strand.
AACAGTCATCATTTGTGTTAAAAACTCAAGGTAATTCCATTACTTCTACTTCTAAATCTAGTGTTCCATCTCCGATATACCAATCTGTTCGGCTTTTCTACTGTCCGTCTTCGTACAGCTTTGAAATCCAGCAGAAGGGACGGCATTGGATCCGTCTTTATTTCAATCCTCGTGCGGATTCTAACCATGATCTACAATCCTCAGCAATTACAGTAGTCACAGATGATTATGTGCTTTTGAACAACTTTAGCTTCAAGAACTACAATGGTTCTGTTCTATTTAAGGAGTATTCAGTCAATGTAACATCTGATTCTTTGACAATTACCTTTATTCCGTCTAATAACTCGGTTGCTTTCGTGAGTGGAATCGAAGTCGTTTCAGTCCCAGACAAGTTGATTCCTGATCAAGCACTGGCTGTAGCCCCTTCACGCCCATTTAATGGTCTCTCGAGTCTTGCTTTTGAAACCATATATAGGTTAAATATGGGAGGTCCTCTTGTCACCCCTCAGAATGACACCCTCGGTAGAACTTGGGAGAATGATGAAAAGTACCTCCATGTGAATAGCTCTGCTGTGAATTTTTCTGTTAATCCTGCAACCATCAAGTATCCTGTGACTCTCACACCAGAAACTGCACCAAATTGGGTTTACGCAACTGCTGAAACCATGGGTGATGCAAATGTTTCAAATTTGGACTTCAATATGACATGGGTTTTCCCCGTCGATCCAAGCTTTACATATTTTGTGCGGTTACATTTCTGCGATATTGTGAGTCTGTCTATGAATAGCCTTGTGTTCAATCTTTTTATCAACACTGATATTGCTTTTGGGAGTTTGGATTTGTCGTCAATAACTGGTGGAATTGATATACCGTACTACAAGGATTTCGTCTCTAACTCCTCAGATGATGCAGATACTTTGACAGTTAGTGTTGGTCCAGATACTGTAGCCGAGGTCTCTAATGCAATTATGAATGGCTTGGAGATCATGAAGATAAGCAATGATGCTGGTAGTTTGCATGGGTTTTATCCGGTTGGGCACCTTCTTCCTAAATCTTCAAAAACGAAGAAGATGTGGATTATTGTTGGGTCAGTTGTAGGAATTTTTGGTGCTTTGGCAATGATTGTTTTCTGTTATTGTTGCATAGTATCTCGCAGATCAAAAACTCCTCACCAAGGTCATCCATGGCTAACACTGCCCCTGTATGGAAATTCACAAACCATGACTAAAGGCTCCACGGTATCTCATAAGAGTGGAACTGCAAGCTGCATTTCTTTGGCCTCGTCAAATCTCGGTCGTTTCTTCATGTTTCAGGAAATTATTGAAGCAACAAATAAGTTTGATGAAAATTTGCTTCTTGGTGTTGGAGGATTTGGCAGGGTTTACAAGGGTACACTAGAAGATGGTTCATATGTTGCAGTTAAAAGAGGAAACCCACGATCTGAGCAAGGTATAGCTGAGTTTCGAACTGAGATCGAGATGTTATCTAAACTCCGCCATAGACATCTTGTCTCTCTTATAGGCTACTGTGATGAAAGGTCAGAAATGATCCTTGTGTACGAGTACATGGCAAATGGGCCACTCAGAAGCCATCTTTATGGGACGGATCTTCCATCTATTTCGTGGAAGCAGAGGCTTGAAATTTGTATTGGAGCTGCAAGAGGACTTCATTATCTTCACACTGGAGCAACCCAGAGCATCATTCATCGAGACGTGAAAACCACCAATATTCTCCTGGATGAGAATTTAGTAGCAAAAGTTGCAGATTTTGGTCTATCGAAAACTGGTCCAGCTCTAGATCAAACCCATGTCAGCACAGCAGTTAAAGGTAGTTTTGGTTACCTTGACCCTGAGTACTTCAGGAGACAACAGTTGACAGAGAAGTCAGATGTTTACTCATTTGGAGTTGTTTTGATGGAGGTTCTGTGTACTAGACCAGCACTGAATCCCGTTCTTCCTAGAGAGCAGGTTAATATAGCTGAATGGGCAATGCTCTGGCAGAAGAAAGGAATGTTGGATCAGATTATGGACCCCAAATTGACAGGGAAAGTAAATCCGGCATCTCTCAAGAAATTTGGAGAAACAGCCGAGAATTGTTTGGCGGAATACGGTGTAGATCGACCAACAATGGGAGACGTTTTGTGGAATCTTGAATACGCTCTACAGCTTGAGGAAACTTCATCTGCACTCTCAGAACCAGACGATAACAGCACAAACCATATCTTAGGAATTCAATTACAACCCATTGCACCATTCGATAACAGTGTAAGTATGATTGATGGGGTGACTTCAGGAACAGATGATGATGCTGAAGATGTTGCCACCAGCGCAGTATTTTCGCAGTTAGTCAACCCACGTGGGCGATAGGAAAGACACAAACTCTCACAGGTAACTTAAAAGTTGACAGAGACTCAAACAAATATGTTCAGCAGGCATTTGCTGAAGAATGGCTGAGAATTTCGCTTGGGATAAAGATTTCTCTTTCGGCCATTTTTATCTCGAATTGTTTTCCACCGATAATTGTGGATTGTTTTAGTCATGATGTGAGCTAAGACAGGTTAAATGTTTGTCGTGTGATCTTTCTCCATTTCCTAGATATGTAATGTTTTAGTCATATGTTGTTTTGTTCACAGAATGATACAAGGAAATATGAAGTAAACAGCTTACTGCTTATATTTTCAATTTAAAAAAAAAAAAAACTTTGATAAATTTAACTTCTGATCACTTTCTAGGCTTGCTTTACTTCAACTGTATTGCAGCTCAATGAAAAACACTGTACAGGGTGCTGTGGCGCCATAACCATCTCGACAAATTATTCATCTTTATATTATTATTTGGACATCAGTGTCTGGAATGATATTGCAGCTGAAATGCTAAACCAGGAAAAGTGGTCCTGAAACAAAAATTCTCATGCCAGATGCCAAATATCACTCGAGTCTACATTTTGTAGTGCCGGAAAACACCAAGAAAAGGTATCTTGATGCAGTTATGAATAAGATCTTATAAGATGCTTTAAGCCTTTAATGAATTCTTTTTTGTACTTTTATAAAATGATGATCCTGCACATACATAGTGAATGAACAAAACTTTTCTACTATAAAAAGTGGAGAGAATCATGAGAAAAGAAACTACGGCTCAAACTTGGGTTGAAGTTGGTATAGGAATTCTGTGGGAAGCTTTGGCCAAGGATTTATGGCTTATTTTGCCTAAAGTAATCCCAAATTTAGTGAAGGAAGTACAGTTGCTGGAAGGGAATGGTGGAGTTGGTACTCTCATGCTCATCCATTTTGGCTCAGGTTAAGTTTTCTTGCTTTTGATTTCGTAGACTAACATAAAAACAACCGAAAATACTTGTTAAACCAGTGACTAATTTTTGTTTATTGTAAAACAGAGGTGACAAATGCTGCATTCCAGAAGGAAAAGATTGTGGAACTTGATGAGAATGAGTACAGATTTGGTCTACAAGTGATACAAGGTGGTCACCTGAACCATGGTTTCACTTACTACGCGACTACTTTTAAATTATCAACTGAAATTGGGGTGAAAAAGCAGACTCTAGTCGACACTAGAATCACGTACGACACTGAGAGAGAGGAGACAGACATGCCATTACAAACAGCAAAATCAGCATTAACTTTCATGCAAGCTCTCGAAACTTATCTTCTATTTACAGTTTCCATCTAATGTTGCAAATTTAAAACTAGTCTACTAGACAAGATTATTTTCATAACATTTTCTTACTACTCTTCTCTATAGTCTGATCCATGGAACATTTCAAACTCAGTTGAGGAACCTCTAGCGTAACTTTTTAATTAGCTTTGATGCGTGGAAGATCGCTGAATCGTTATATACTTATATCTGGGTCAGTGTAACCCATCACGTTTGGGTAAGTTGAGGTTTTACGGAAAATAAAACAAACAAAAAAAAAACAGCACCATCTACTGATTTACCAAGACTTACATTTTTGAGTAATTTAGAAGAAATTTTTCAGAGAAACATGTCAGAAGAAAATAAATATAAATTACTCCATTTAAAGATTAAAATCAGCTATAATCAAGGACAGCAACAACTGTAACTCAGATGACTGAATATATCAGTTGCTGTTAGGATATGACAGTACTTAAAGCTCTGTGCATAAGAAAAGCTCAATGACAAAGCAACCATACCCACCCAAAAGACAGACAAGGAAATAATACCTTGTCCATAGAACAGTTTACTCCGAAGATTTAAGGTTTAGCATTCCTTGTGAAATCAGTGCAAGTCTGGCAGTCGCAGTCAGAAAACCGGCACAAATCACACCCAAAGCAAACACAGGTAGTGCAGCCACTACATGTTTGAGAACGAGAGCAGCCTCTGTACACTCTACGACTTGCTCGCTCTTCGTCATCCTCACAAGATATGCTGAAGAACAGAAAAAGAAAGGATCACCACTTTATTCAGAATTGAATTTTTATGGTATGGAGAAATCAAAACTAACAATAAAATGCTCATTAAGTTTTTTCCTCCTTATGATGTTATTGATTGGCTATATGTCCTTGTGTCGTCAAAAGATGGGCTATATGTGCTTGTGTTGTCAAAAGCATTTGTCAATTTTACAAAAAGGAGAAATAAACCTTTTACCTGGCTAGAAAATAATAAATATAAGGACTGAAAATATATTAAGAGGAGGAGCTGTGATTAGCCTCACTGAACCATTTAATATCAAAATAGAAGGGTTTATTGTATAAATGACATAACCGGATATAAAAAATATTTTAACTCCCAATTCTCATAATAAATGGAAATTAAATCTCAAAATATTTGACATAGCACCAATAGATCCACTCAGTAAAACCTATTAGGTAATTTGTCTAAAGTAAACAAAAGCAAGTTAAAGAGAACCCAGTAAACAATTCCTTCACAAAGTATAATTCATTAATTTGGAAACGCTACATATGTTTCATCTAAGCATCCATCAAACTCTTCAGAAGACCAAGCAGGCATTTCTAGTCTTGTATAAAGGGGTATTATGTTACAAGGCTTGCACTCAAGGGAGGAAATACACCAAAGACAACTTGCATTCAGGTAAATATTGTGCAGAAGCTAGATGGTAAATTGTGAGAACAAATGAAGGGAAGTAAATTGAAGTATGTCCAGGCAAGCAAGATAATAAGTGTATGGCAATTTTCTGCAGAGAAGTAATAGATGTTGCGCCTATTACATAAAAGTTAATCCTATTCATGTTTGAATCTACCACTGACAAAGCAAACTCCCACATTGACAAGGACATAAATCATTGACGTTTCTGAAAAACCTCCACATTACAAAGTTTCAGGATGATATAACTCATTATGGTTGACAAGGTCATGAAAAAACTTACTTGTCGAATGGAAGGTCTGAACATTTCCAGTTAGCGTCAACCGATGCATCATGGTGAATTCGACACTCTTCCTTGGAAGTTAAATGGAACCTACGCGATTTGTTACACTTAGTACAGCGAACAAACTCGTCCCGATGGCAAGGCCGCCCCTTTTGGGATCTTAGAGAGGACTTATTAGTCTCTTTTAGTGCCTGTTCATAGTATTTAAGCAGCACAGTCTTGAACAGAGGAACTTTTGATCCCTTCTTAATGACCCAAACATTACTCTTCCATTTCCTGGCAGTCTCTCGTCCAGAATGCTTTTCAAAAGCCGCAGGCGTCAATTTGTCTAGTACCACAGTAAACATCCATCCATCAAAATATGCCAAAAAAATGCATCCATCAAAGGGGGCAAACTAGTTAAACAATGAGTGTGGAATTCTCAAATCATATACAAATGGAACAAGAGCAGAAGAAGGAGAAAGTAATGTTAACTGCTACTGCAGCATACATGGCAATTTAAGTGTTAATAAACTCAAATTTTCATGAAATTCAAATGAGGTTGCCAAATGTGATCAAGTTTCTATGCAAGATTTTGAGAAAAATTAGCTACCTATGGGCATCATAAAATACCAATAATCATGTCCTCAAGATCAGTTATAAACTATTATACAAACACTCTATCCACAGCCCTATAATCATTGAGAAAGTCGTCATGTTAAGAACAGAGAAATCACAAGTCTAGAACAAATAAGTTACAATCCTACAGACCATAGACAAATTTCTGCCAGTTGCATTGAGCCTACTGCTCACCGAAAGACCGAGCTTATATCCCATGTGTATAATGATTATAAAAACACCTTGACTACCAACTTATAGAAACACCTCTTACACTTGAGTAACATCTCCATCTCCTGACCGGAAGAAAAAGAAAAGAAAAGAAAAGAAACCTTCAGCAGAAATGAACTCAAGTTTTGGTGAAATCTTGCCATGTTATACGCCTCGCCACTTTCACAACTAGGATATAAACTATACCACATCATTCTAGAAAAATGGCTAGAGTAAGGAACATGATTTATCTTATCTTCACTGCCCTAAATATCCAGCCATTAGTCCCCCCTCCCTCTGGCCTCTCCAAAGCAAAAAAAGAAAAAGAAGGTATGTATGTGTCTGCATGGTTTAAAGAAACACACAAGTTTACACACATAATGCAACACTAAGCACTAAAACTTGATTGTTTGTTGCATAAAATCAAGGAAGTTCACTGAGACAAATTCACATACATTACATGAATAAACAAATAAGAAGACGGGTAATCTTCTCTAAAGACAAACCAAGAGAAACCCAGTGAATATGGAGATCAAATTCTGACCTTTGTCTGACTTTGGTACCACACTACTACTAAGTACTAATAATGCACATCAAATAGGTCATGCATTTTTAGAACAAAAACATAGAAAACCCATAACCCAAAACAAGAATATTTGTACAGAGAAAAATGAAAAAAGTAATAATAGTATAAAGATCTATGAAAACTGACCCTCCTGACAACCAGAGGTGCATTCACAACTGATCTCGAGATCACCATTAATAAAAACCCTAAGTCTTCCAACAGCATCACCATATCTATGACTAGTACAACCACATGTTACTTCTATATAATCTAATCCTCTCTTCGACCCACTTATCTCATTCAACTCTTCATCACTAAACATTGATGAAGCAGCAGAAACACCCTCTTTCTCTACACTATCACCCATCTTCTTCTTTTCTCTCTTATGGATTTTTATCAAATGAGATTTATATATAAAGAACAAAAAAATCTAACTCCTTTAATAACTCAACACAAACAAAATCTAAAGGAACAAAAAATGGTTTTAATAGATGAATAAAAATGGGCTTTTTTCCCTCTTCATTTCATAGCTGCAAAACGTCTGTCTTTCTTCATAAATGCGAACCCATCAGAGAAGAAGAAAAAAAAAATCTCAAAATACACGCATCTCCTCCGAGGGATCTGGTATGAAAGAGGGAGAGAGAAAGAGGAGGAGGGGAGATTGGAAAACGTGGATGTGAGATAAATATAGATGATGATACAAAAGAGAAAAAAAGGAAGGGGTAGAATCGGTATAAAATAGGAGGAAAAGGCTAGTTGGATGGAGAGTTGGGATTATTTAGCTGGATATTTTTATAGAGTCAGAGAGAGATGCTTTGCATGACAGAGTGAGTGAGTGACATCGTAGAGAAGTCTGACGAGGTTTGTTTGTTTTTGATAACCGTACTTGTACCCTTTAGTAATTTTGAATCAAATATCACCTTAATTTCTTGAGGTAATTTATTTGTTGTTTAGAATTGGTTTCTCGATATATCCTTTTCTACACAGTTCACTTATGTATGTATCAAAGTTCATGGCATGAGGCCACACTTTAGCCTGTTTCTCACTTTTTGTTTCTTGAAGAAAAAAACAAATCAATCAATAATAATAATCATTCACCGATTTATACCACCACCAAATCTGACCTACCACCACACCATTACCCAGTAGGTGAAGGCCACATTTCTATTATACTATCTTTTCTCACTATTTTTCATATAAGACGACGATTTCTTCACGCTTTTATTCTCATACTATTTCATATTTTGGGCGTTTTTTGGTGAATGAAATCAAGTGGTATCTGTTTTGAAACTAATATTTTGAGGATATATTCCTCCTAAAAAGCTCTAATACCTATCCAAAATGACTGTATTCTGAAATGCTAAACTTCACGATCTACTGTTCTTAATTTCAATTATTAAAAACTTGTTGATTTTCAACGGTTCATTTTTAAAGTAGTAAATGGTGGTGTTATACGTTTCAGAAATACTCTCATTTTTTGAAGGAATATAGATCTTTGTAAGAGAAACATATCCATAAAATATTAGTTTCAACTCTGTTACCGTTTTGTTTTTATTCACAAAAATTATGTCAAAAGTGTGAGATAGTTTGAGAATAAAAGTGTGAGAGGCTCCTGTCTCTATAAAAATTGAGTATTCTTGTGGTGTTTTGTTATGTTTCTTCACGACTTACTTGTAATTAGTATCTTTATTTGTAATTTGTATCTGATTTTTTTTTTTAATTTTGATGTTCATTTTCTTGTAGATAATCACGTAATCAGCGATTTGAATTGCATGGAATGTGATATGATTGTTCATCAAAACAAAAAGAGAGGAAAAACAAAACAAAAATGCCTTTGAACTTTAACACGTGTATATGAAAATGCTTTGCGGATATATAACAGAGTCGGAATGTGATATGAAAATGCTTTGCGGATATATATTTTGAACTTTCACACGTGTACATGGAATGTGGTGTGAAAATGCTTTCACACGGGGGATGTGGGTGGGTGGGGGAGGGAATGATGCGGATTAGGCCTGCACAGAAACCGAACCGTAACCGCAAACCGAACCGTAACCGCACTGAACCGATAATCCAACGGTCGGTCACGGTTTTAATTTTGTTAACCGTTAGATTTTCGGTGCGGTCAAAGGTTTTACCCATAACCGCACCCTAACCGAACCGAAAAACCGAATATTGTAGGCCGTTAATTTATTTTTATCCTGATCAATCCTAGCCGTCTAGATTAAACTATATATTTTGAAACCTTGATGTCTTAGCAGCTTCTTCCTTTCTCTTCTCTTCCTCTCCGAGATTTGTCTCTCTCTCTTCACGCCTGACTCGCCTCCATCACCAGTTCACCACCTCTATCAAGAGATTCAACACTCAAGAGCGCCACCACCTCTATCAAGAGATACACATCGGTAAGTGTTTTCTCCTCTTCTGTTTCTTCTTCTCCTCGATTGATTTTTTTTTTAATCAATTTCTAGGGTTTTTATTTTATTTTTAGGGTTTCTTTTGATTCACTATCAACATATGGTTTGATTTCTGTTATCAATCGATTTATGTTGTCAATCAATTTATGTTAGGGTTATAATTTTTTTTTTTTGTTTTTTTGTTTTTATGTTCTCAGACCTTGAGGAGCAGGAGCAGCTGGAGTTCTTCATTAAATAAAGTTGTGGATTATTTCAAACAGGTAACTACTAACTAGTGTTTCTTCTTTTTGTTCAGAGATTTTTATTTGTTTTTGATAGAGGTTTATAGGGTTTATAGATCTGAGCTTGTTTCATATAGTATGGGTCTGTTTCATAGTATGGGTTCTTGCTTATTTGAGTTTTAGTTTGTTTGAGTTTGATGATAATGGTTATTTGATAAGACCCTATGTTGATTAGTTCATATTCAGTGTTTTAGGTTAATTGGCTGTCAATTATAAGCTTTTACTCGGAATATTAATCCTATTTTTAACTACTACTTTAGAAAACAATAACCAGTTCTTCAAATAATATTAGAAAACTTTATTTGAGTTTGTTTGTTACTTTATTTGAGTTTGTTTGTTTCATAGATGGCTTTCTAATTCACATGATATGATTAGTTCATTCATAACAACGTAATGTTATATTTGCAGTGTATTTACAAGGGTTTTTGTTTTGTTACAGAGATATGTGTGCTTGTTTTAAGAACTTGCTAGCCATTTCCAACTCAACTAACTTGTTTACATTTCGCAGGGGCTGTAACTAAGTGGTAATGCTTGGATCAAGTTCAGTTTCGTTATCGAGCTGCAAGATGGCAGGTGCATCTCCAGCCTCTCAATCCCCTGCAGCTGAGTATACTGAAGTGACACCTTCTGTAACACCTCAAGTTGATGCTACACAAGAAACACAGTAGGCTACACAGATCCCTGCACCTGAAAGTGAACCAAAGAAGAAGGGAAAAGTGAGATCGAAAGTATGGAATGATTTTGTAAGGCTCAATGAAAAACAAGCACAATGTAAGCACTGCAAGAAGAAGTTGCAAGATGATAGTCGAGGAAATGGCACCTCCAGCATGAAGACACATTTAGGTACATGTCCTGAGAATCCCAACAAGAAGCTGAAGGGACAACAGAGTTTAGTGTTTCTACCACCAAGACCAGGACAGTCATCGCAACTGGTTGTTGTTAGTTATGACAAGGATACGTGTAGAAGGAGATTGGCCGAGTTTGTCATAATAGATGAACTGCCATTTAAAATTGTAGAAGGAGAAGGGTTTAGAAGATATAGTGAACAGTTGGAACCTAGATTCAAGGTGCCAAGCAGGATGACCATTTACAGAGATCTTTTAACAATCTACAAAGATGAGAAAGAAAAGTTGAAGAAATATTTCAAGGAAAGTAAACAAATAGTCTCTCTCACAACTGATACATGGACCTCTCCAAACAACTTCAACTATATGTGTGTGACAGTGCACTTTGTTGATATTCATTGGAAGCTTCAAAAGAGGATCATCCTGTTTTGCCAGATCAAGGGTCATACTGGAGTGGAAATTGGGAAAATGCTTGAGAAATGTTTGCTGGATTGGGGTCTAGAAGATCTTTTCGCTGTGACTTTGGATAATGTCAGTGCAAATACTGTGGCGATTGAGTATCTTCAAACCAGTGTCATCAATTGGACATGAGCAACAGTTAGAGCTCAATACATGCAGGTTAGATTGTTTTTTTTGTTTTATGCTTAAATCTCTTCTTCGGTATGAATGAGTTCTTTGTTTTTTATTTTGTTATGCTTAAATCTCTTCTTCAGTAGTTTAATTGTTTCATTTAGACTTAGCTTTTGAGATTGTAATGGACCTCCATCTTTTTTTTTGTTATGCTTAAATCTCTTCTTCATTTAGACTTAGTGATTCATTTCTCCCTACCTCTCTCTCAGTCCATTCTTTTACAGAGTTGTTTATTTACAAAGAATTTGTTGTTTATCTTTCAATTTTTGTAAATACTAGCTAGTATTGTAGCATACCTTTTCTGTTTTCCTGCCATCCTTAGGGTTCTGCAGTTCTGATTTCATTTACTTTACATCTGTAGGATTGCTGTAACTCTGAAACCAGTAGCATTGCTTGTACACTTTGTAAATATTTTTGCTTGTACACTCTGAAACCCTAGCATAGTACCACTTGTAGTTTCTCATCAGTTTGTTGTAACTATGTTTCTTCCATTTAAATGACTACGCTATGTAAACTGTGTTAAATGCTTGTCCTATGTATATGCTTGTGTATCTTTACTGATTCTTTCATGCTTTGTCATTACTCAGTTTAGAACAAGTACATTTGTTATTACTCAGTTTAGAGCAATTTACTGATATTTCCTTGTTTCATTCTTTTATCAGGTAAGGTGTGCTGCGCATGTTCTTGCGCTTGTTGTTAAAGATGCGGTGTTGTTGTATCACAAGTCAATTAGCAGGATCAGATCAGTTATCAAGTATGTTACCGGTTCTCTCTCTAGGTTAGACAAATTCAAAGAATGTGCTGCTCTTGAGAAGATTGATTGCAAGAAGATGGTTTTCTTAGATGTGAAGACCAGGTGGAATGTTACATATCTAATGCTTGAAGCTTCCATTCCATATGAGAAGGTCTTTAAGAGGTTAGAAAGAGAAGATAAGAGCTTTCGAGATAAGTATATTTTCAAAGAATCTGAATGTGAAGCTTTACCTAATACTGATGATGACACTGTTGTAATTGATAGTGAAGATTATTTTCTTAGTTCTAGTGAATCTGAATGTGAAGGAGATGTAACTAAAAAGAGGAATACGAAGAAAAAGAACAAACCCCGTCATCATGCTCCATATGCTGCAGATTGGTCATATGCTAGGAGTCTTGTGAAATGTTTAAAAATCTTCTTTGATGCTACTGTTAAGTTCTCTGCTTCAATATAGGTTACTACACATGAGTTTTTATGGCAGTTGGCTTTGATTCATGAACAGTTGGTTCGTCTTAGAGCTATAGGAAACCGAGATTATCATATTTCTAGGATGACAGAAGTAATGTTTAAAAAGTACAACACATATTGGGGGGATTATGAAGATATGAACCCTGTTCTGTTTTTTGCTAAGTTACTTGATCCTCGAGAGAAAGAGTCTGGTTTGAAGTTTGATCTTGAATGTTTATATGAGCAAGATGATTTCAGGGTTGAAACTGTTTTGAAAGCTATGAAACAAGGTATGGGAAAACTTTATGAAGAGTACAACACCATGTATTCAAATGCCAATGCAGATGAAGGTGACATCAGCTTTTGAACTTTAGTTATCTGCTTTTGTTCTACTATTAGAGATTATAAATATTGTTATCATCATCATTTACTAATATTGATTGTGCTGATGTCTTAGGTACTGGGTCAACAACTGCTGCAGATGTAGATGACATGGTAGTTTGTGTGCAAGAAGAGAACATTGAGGATATGCTTGAGTCGAGGAAGAAAAGGAGAAGAATGAATGTTCACTCTACTCATCCAAAGTCAGAACTTGAAAGGTATTTGCTTGATGACTGTGAAACATCTACCAGGGATTTTGATATTCTGGCTTGGTGGCAGGCTAATAGTACCAAGTATAAGGTACTATCACTTATGGCGAAGGATATTTTGGCAATACCAGTGTCCTTAGTTGCTTCAGAGTCTGCATTCAGTACCGGAAAGCACATTCTTACACCATGGAGAAGCTCGCTATCTGCCAGGACAGTTGAAGCACTTCTTTGTATGCAAAGTTGGTTGTAGAAACCTATCTCTCTTGATTTCATATGTGACTATGTACCAGATGACAATGCCAGCATTGAAGATGGTAATGAAATCTCTTCTCTTCTTTTTTGACTTAAAATTTGAATGAATGTAGTAACTAACTGTGGATGATACACTAAGCATAATGAATGTCATAATCTGGTATTGCTTATTAATGATATTTGTCCCAGTTGAAACTGTAGCCTTTGCCATAATTATCAAACTGAAACTGAAACTGCAACTTTTATTTTTTATATTTTATTTACTGAATGTGGTTTTAAAACATATTCATCTGAAAGAAAGATAACAGAAATTGGGAATTTGCTATTGCAATGCCATGTTAACATTCCACTAGTCATTCGCTAATCTTATTTGTTGCTTTTCTTCTTGGCATTCTTGTTGCAGACATTTTGGGCAAGGATGAAGATTAAGGGGATAATTGGCTTGAGAAATGGATGGACTGCAGTCTTTTACTTGTCTGCTACTTGAGAAATGAAGATTAAGGGGATGACTGCAGTCTTTTACTGGCAACTCTTCATGCTACTTGTTTTTTAACTTTGGTTATCTACTTGTTAAGACATCAGCTCTGTTTAACTTTGGCTATCTTTAGACTTTGGTTAATCTTTATACTTAAGACTTTGGTTACCTTTTTTTTGAACTTCAACTCAGTTTTTAATCTTTAGACTTTGGTTATCTTGTTAAGACTTAAGTATGGAATATATCAGTTTTTTAAGGATTTCAGAATGTATATGTACAGGTGCAGGTATAGGTACAAAACCGAACCGAACCGTAAAATAACCGAATATTGTCGGTGCGGTTAATAACCGAACCGAATACTAAACAGTTCGGCTACGGTTTCAATTTAGATGACCGCACTATACACGGTTAGGTCAACGGTTTTACCAATAACCGCACCGAACTGAACCGTGTGCAGGCTTAATGCGGATATATAACAGAGTCACATACATAATACATTTTAATCTCTAGCCGTTATCAACTGGTGGTGGTAATGAATGGTCAGACGTTATGGTATGAAAACTAGTTTACGAGTTAAGTCTATCAATCTATTTGGTTTTTTGTGAGAGCAAAGACTATAAGATGGGGTGTAGTCTATCAACTTTATTTCTTTCAAAATAAATTGCAAGTGTTGATGGTGGATTTTTAACGAAGGTTAGATTCATAAAATCACATCGAAACATAAGAAATTCATGTCTTCACGTTCCGCAAGAGAAGTGAATTGCAGTTATGTAACCTAATCAAACCTATCAACATCTCTTTCTGAATTTGGAATTCACCTCTGGTTTTGTAAACTTTCTCAGAATAATATTCAGAACTAGTATGATGACTATTGACTCATATTTGAATCAATTAAATGCTCCTAGACAGATTGTCTGCTAGTATTGAGCGACTAATTAATTGTTATATTCATCGGTTAAATTCTTAGAAAAAATGCACTAATTAAACCCTAATATTTACATACTTCAATTCATGGCTTTTCTCTGCTAAATTACACGGATTAGTAATGGATATTCACCTTTCGGGCATAAGGGGTACCCCCGAGTAAAAGGCACGGGTATATTTAGTAATAATGCTCAAAGGAGAATCCAAAGATACGGAAGAACAAGGATATGAAAGTTGGATCAAATAAGGAAAAGAAAGAGAACAAATAATAATAAAATAAGGAAAACTGTGGGGGTGGGCCCATAAGGCCGGCCGGCCATGATGCCGGTTTTGACCGGTCCCCACTCTTCTTTCCTTTTCAGGGTTTCCTCTTTCAATGACATCCTCTTTTGGTCAAAAACTCCTGATTTCCATATTCTGCCAAATATTGCTCCATGGATCATGTGGTTTGCAAAGCAAGTGGTCCTGCAACCATTATGACTTTCCACCATAAAAAATATTAAAATAATATTATTTTAATATTTTTGGATACTTGTCTTTTGAGCAATTTAAGAGTTTCATTCAAATTCTTCATAAAAGTATAAAATAATGCTCGATGAACCATCAGAAAGTACATAAATTCTTAGGATTGGTCCACGGACGACATGGCGATACGGGCACACCTCCATAGCCGGCCAGGGTCGGTCCCTTGACTTCCAAAATTTGGTCCCACCTCCATCACTGATTAATGACCTAATTAATCTTCAAGAGTTCATATTTGGTTCAAACTCTCTCCAACATCTTGGATTTTGATTTATGCACCATCATATGGTCCCACTACCACAAAGAGCCGGTTTCTACACACCTTGGTCGTTTTCTCCCCCTTCCATAATTATGTTTTACTACCTAATGCTCAGTAAAGCATTATTTTAATTATGATTAAATATTGATTAATCATCCAGACACCAATTGCTCTGCAACAGACTTTGGTGAATGCTCAGTGGACGCCACATGGTCGGTTCATCACCACCCATGGTCGGATGCTCTCTCAGCTTGATGATTTATGAATCATTTCTGCCAAAATTAAGGTTTGTAACCTAATGCTCTGCAAAGCATTATTCTGAATAGGTTCAAACACCGATATTTTTATATTGATCCAGCAATCAATATTTTAATTAATTAATATTTGATCCAACTATCAATATTTTATTAATATTTTATCGATTGAACTGCAAATTGCTCAGCAAAGCAATTTTCTCATGTTGATTCAACCATCAATATTTGAGAAGTAATATTTTTATGCTGACTCAGTTGGTCCATCAACCAACATTTGGTTCGCCAGTCAACCATTATTTTAGTATTATAATCTTTTTGCTTGTCATTTGACTTACTCATGATATGTGGATCGAAGCTGAACCTCTATGATCATTCAGCAGTGATTATTTTTCATATGACTTCATGTCAGACATATCATAGTGGTTTATGATAGATCTAGCAATCTCATTAAACCTATGCTTATCAATCCAAGTTATTCGACTATCATTGTTGCTTCACATAGCACGATGATATGCCACAATCATCAATGACCTAATTCAACTTTCATAGTCCACAAGCTTATTAATGTCTCAATAGACACTCCATTCTTCGTCCATCACAACCTTGAATTACGAACTATGTTCAGTTCACCAGTTAAGACTCATGGTCTAACTAGGTCAACGGTTGACCATATAAAATATGTCTGCAAAGCAGACTTTCACATGAGACATCAATTCATGTCACATGGGGAGATATTCACTAAAGTTTTGGTCTGGCGGCCTACAACACGTGGGATATGTAGTACATCCATGATGAGAAATACGAGTAAGTGGTGCTGGCAGTTTAAGGAGTAAACGGAGTAGTGGATGGTAAATCAACCAAGTATTCCACGCAAAGTGAAAGTGGTTTATGCATGTTCTCCCACTTCCTCATTCTTCCACTCCTCTTCAACTGTCACCACTTACAAGAGATTGATGTGCTGCAATAAATAGGTTCCTCAACCTATGATTTGACAATTCACCCCAAAACTGGATATGTAGTGAAGCTTGAAAATACAAAGTTCTGGCGACGTCCAAAAGATGGCGATGCTTGCGCTCCATGATGTTATTTTGATGTGACGTTGCGATGCAGGAGTGCTGATGAATAATTCCATTTGGATGAAACCATTCTCGTAACTCACATTATTAAACTTCAGTCCTGTTATCGGACCGAAACATTATAAGGTTGGAAGAACAAAGGTAGGAAAACATGTTTGTATAGTTCAAATCGTTTGCGTATATTGATTCATATTGTAGAAGTATTTCAAAAAAATTAGAGTTTCGGACTTGGTTTTCATTAGGAATACCCAAGTCCAACATGTATAGTCATCTGCAATAGTTAGGAAATAATGTGAATCATTTAAAGAGGTGGTTGAAAATGGACCCAAAATATTGCAATGGATTAAAGGCATAAAAACTAAAATAAATACTTCCATTAAATTTTAAACGTTATTGTTTTGCCTTGGGCATATATCACAACTATGCTCGAAAGTGGAAACGATGCATGGAACTTCATTAACCAATAAATGAACCTAATCAAACTTTTTCTTCTTCAATTCTAGTTTTATAAATCTATTATCGTATTCTTGTTTTAACTTAGGGTTTTCGATCATTTTAGATTTTTAAATCCAAACCAAATCTTAGTTTCTCAAACCTTTATCATCATGACTAACATCAGAGGTTCTCCTTCCAAAGACTCAACTAACTCATCCCCCAAAGGTACTCGATTTGTTGTCCATCCTGCGGATAATCCAGATGTTGTTTATTATGAACCTATATAGGCAGGATACAACTATAGAACATTGGATTTTAGTATCACAAAAGCTTTGAGTGCTAAAGACAAGCTGGGATTCATTGATGGATCCATTCCAATTCATGATGTTGCTGACAAGTCCCAATACATGCTGTAGGTAGGGACGAGAGCGGTAGGCTACAAGCAATAAGACGAAAGTGGCGAGCTCTAAGCAATATGATATGAGCGATGAGTTGTAGGCAATGATCTCTAAGCAATGAGATGTAAGCGATAAGCTCTTGTCATACCGGTTGTGGGCAGTTGAGTATGCCTTGTACATAGTAGTATGTCACTTCATGTTAGTGATCCATGGTCGTGAATAAATAATAAGTGATAACACCAAAATATTGATGTATGTAGTTGAAATACTTAGTCATTGAATGCTCATAGCCCGAGGCATCAAACCAGAGTACTGATAGCTTATCGCATCGACCGAAGAGGTTAAAATACTTGGAGACACGCGCAATGCGCATCGGGAAAATAAGGCATGAAAAGAGGTAAGGGCACCCGTGCACCGTCGATGGGTACCAGTTTTATCTTGCCAACGCCGGAAAATATAGGCTGGTACAATAGGCACCAGCGATAGAGGATCAGCCAGAGTTGTAGACGAAAATATCGTACGCGTGGCACCAGCGACGAGAAGGGCTAGCACTGAGAAGAGATGTAGTTGCGGTGCAAATGGAGGCCCATCGCTAGCTTGCCAGCACTGGGATAATGGTGGGGCTGGTGATACGCATAACAAATGGAAGATGCCAGCGCTGAGAAGGAAATGATGATAATGCCTTGGCAATTATCGCTCGCGTGTCATGTATGCTTTATGGCATTTATATTTCTTATGCTGGGCCATTGACGACAACATTTGATGCTAAGGGACTTATGTACACAGTTATTGCACTCGGAACACATTTAAGTCTTTTTATAGTAATGGGAAATCCGTCTAGGAGCTTAACAATTATTCGAGATAAAACTAAGGGAAAAAATGGCACACGAGCCTGTTCTAAATATATATTGTGTATATAGTCAGAAAGTCTGCGAGTAATTGCAACAAGTACCACTATTTTCATGAAATTCCAATTACTAGAGGAAATTTAATACAAAAAGCAGATATCGAGTCTCAGTGAGTTTATTGTGTATATAAATGGAATATTGAGAATTTAGCCGGGTAACCGGTAATATATTTATACATATGTGTATATTTGTAAAGAGACTACAAGACCAACAGAGAGTATCCATAGCCATTATCAGAATATGTATTTCTAATTTTTCTTTGAAGAGACAAAATTACATATAAGGACTATATATATTTCCGATACAAGATCAAAAATAATTTTATATTTTTTGCTACAGGGAAGAGGCAATTTTATGATCTTCCGTAGAAACCCACCATCAACAAAATTTACTACGGATAAAGCAATCTCAGGAAGCATACTGGTGCCCGTCGACTCAAGTTTCAGCTGCGAAAGCATTCAAAAATATTTCCAGTTCATCTTCAACAATCTTTTGAACCAGTGGTGAGTTGGTAGGAGACTCTTTATCATAGGTCATTAACTCTTCATCTTTAGCAACTAGCATAAATT
The DNA here is from genome assembly GCA_023531105.1 of Papaver atlanticum. Lineage (NCBI taxonomy): Eukaryota > Viridiplantae > Streptophyta > Magnoliopsida > Ranunculales > Papaveraceae > Papaver > Papaver atlanticum. The sequence goes on from JAJJMB010007708.1 coordinate 20,441,013, forward strand.
ATTGTTTCTTAACATACATATATGTTGGATCGAAGACTTCATCATATTTATATTCTCTCTTCTAACCCTCACTTCAGCATATGTCAACTTCTTGATAGGTGGTGGCACTAGCGACTGTTTATATCTTGGAGAAGATGATGTAGACTTGAGTGTTTTCGACATGCTCATATTGTTGTTTGGAGTGAAGAGTGGTAGTAGTGAGGCACTAACTTTTGGCCTTCTTAGATGAATTCCCTAATTGTGCTTATTGCAATCTAGGCAAATAAATTGTCTACGTCCGACTAGTATAAAAATGGAAGTGAAATACTCTTTTGTGAGATGTCTTTTTTTTTTTGTTATCATTATGGCCCTAGGTTTCCATGTACTCCAATACATCGCCCACATGGTTTAATTTGTTAAACTCTCAAACAACATCAAAGACATAATTCATAAAATTTGGTATTCAAATCTTTAATAAATTTCTCTCACACTATCGCCTGTTTACTCTCTTGATAATTTTGGAACGTACATCAGCCTTTCCATCAAAGTAAAAAGAATCCATTATCACTTTTTGTTCTTTCTCAATTCGAAGTAATTGAAAATACTTCTTAGACCTCGGGATCCAGAATCGGATTGATACCATTAAATCTAGGAAATTTTATTTTTGGCTTGTGGTTACTAGAAAATGGTTCAACTCACTAGATCTACTGCTCATACCTCCAACCATTAGCGTCGACCCAACATAAGTTCGAAGAACAACAATATCATATCTACTCTTATTTGTTCTATGTTCCCCGATCACCATTAATTAAGCATCTGAAAGTTTTTCCATGGTAGTAATAACCTCTGGTGAAGGTTTATAATAGTTATTTGTAACCTTCATGGTAATATAGTAGTAACTTTATTTCGTTCTTTAGGGAGTAGTGTGCTTGTACCAAAAGGGGTTTTAAAAGTTAAAAAACAACAGAGTTGATGAATCAAAATGAGAAACAGGGACAAGCGACAACATGTGTGAAAAATTGAAATAAACTTTTTATTACTATAGTACTCAGAACATTGAATTCATCCTCCGTCAAATAAAAATTATATATTCACGTGTTTAGCAAACCTCGTGATATACATGAAAGTGAACATTGAAACCCTATTCTATACTCGTTGTGTTTTCTTCTCAAAACTTGATGAAAGACATGTGGAGATTGTCGTCTAATTCACACATTGACCCTCAAGAGTTCATCTCATATTAGTAAAGCTTGTAAAAAAACTTTTAAAATCTTGTCTACGGGTTACATTTTGAAACCATGAAGTTAGGTTTCAAAGCTTTTATTCTCGAATCTTCTGATTTTTGGCAACTGGCCATATAAATTGTTAGAATCGGCAACTCGCTGTATAAATTATTGGGGTTGGCAACTGGCCATCTCCTATTTTTAGTAACTGGCCATATAAATTGTTAGAATCGGCAACTGGCCGTATAAATTATTGGGGTTGGCAACTGGCCATCTCCTATTTTTGGAAACTGGCCATCCTTCACCATTTGCAGAATGCTATGACTTTTGAAGTATTAAAACATGTGTGCTTGCTTATAAAGCAGTTTTTGGTAAGTTGATGAACATTTTCATGGTAAATTAGAATTGCTTTGAAAATTTTGAAGGTCAAGTTTCTCGAGTGGCGTATTGGAGAGTCGGAGTTTGCCAAGCGAGCTGAAACTCACTCCGTTGGAAGTCCAGATTTTCCGATTTGTCACAGTTGATATCATGCCTTGTGTCTCGTAGCAAGTTATGTAACAGATAGGTTTTTTTATTTCAAAACCATTTTTCTAGTTTCTCTTGAAGATTTTTTATAAAATAATACGTAATGTAAGACCGTGGTTTCAAAACCCGGAATATTGGTTTAGGAATCCTTTTTGTAAGTGCACAACAACTACATCTTTTCAGTTGTTGAAGGTTTATAACAACTAAATCTAAGATCTTTGGTAACTGAACTGCGATTGTTAGTGGAGGGTATTTCTCTTAATTATTTGATCTTCAATTTATTGCATATTTAAATGTCTTTTGAATCCTCTAGGATGATTCAACCTATTGAGACAAAGTAGAATACAAAGGTAACACTACACCGTGTACATGAAATTAACAAATAAGTGCATAAATCCGGTACTAAAATAAGGTCATCTATGCGCTTATCAAGTTATCGTATCACTCATTCTATGATTGTTCCTAGACCATGCTTGATTAACTTTAGGGTTTTTTAAACTCCCGCAGCCACTGATTCTCAAAACCGTTGTTGATTATATACAATGAATATCTATTTATAATCAATTGTGTCATGCATTCCAAGGTTTTGTTGGACACATTTAGCTGAAAAAGCGGTGTCGCAATCCTAGTACCATAAAACAGAGCCATCCTTGATGTTTTCTGACCCTCACTTTGGCACATGTGATGCGTCGGCGCCTCTGATATTATTTTGTAATGATACGACAACGTAGACATACATTAGCCAATAATGTGCCAAATTGCTAAATGAGTAGGTTATGCGATGTATAATTTTTCATAAATATCATTGCGTTATCCATCTAATATCTCTCGGTAAGTCACTCAATTAGGAATATTGCTTCTGACCGAGCTCGTTTAATTTTGGGACTTTTTTTAAACTGCCGTAGCAATTAATATATATTTTTGACCGTAATGATTAGGCCTGGGATGACTACATAAATGAGCCTGGCAGTCCAACCTGGCCCGTTTGACAAGACACGTTACACTGAAAAAATAAATACAACAATCGCCATGTAAATTCTGGTTTATCTCTTGTCTGGGTCTATTTTGAATATTTTATATTAGAAGATCAAAGAATATTGATAAAGATTTCTTGCTCATTGAAGTGTTGAACCGCCCTTAATGTATTTTTTTTTAAATGGGTCTCCGTAACAAAAATATATTTTTCCCTTTCGTAGTATCTATCGTGTAAATTGAAAAATATGGAATTAGAGTTCTTCATCATATAGTACATACTTGCATAAAATAATAATAATTAATGAATGGCACAATTTTAATAAAACAAAAACGAACAAGTTGGCCATCATCATGTAATTAATTATATGCATTGAGCTTCTTTCTATCTACTTGCCCAGTTGTATTAATTGTGGTCCCTAAAATATCTCTCATCCCTCCAAAATTAATCATTCATGTTCTCCGGCGACATTTAATTGATTTTAAGCTTCATATATGCTTATTTTAATCCGATATGTACACTCTAGGCTTTAGCTTACACGGAGATGAGATATATCGATGGATCACTATACGTATTAATACATGCTTTATTTATGTATCACACAGGATTATAAAGTATTGAACATCCGAGATTTGTTCTCTACAAACGATAAAAAATGTCAATACTATGCCGGTTACTCAGCCATTTTTCCAAACTACTGTTTTTTCGGGATCTAATGATCCATTAAGTGCTGGAAGAATATGTAAATAAGTGAGAATTTCGGAACCAAGGCATGATTAGTATCGTTATCTTTTCGAAAATTTGCCGCTCTTCAAACAACGATTGCGAGTGTAAAAAGAGTTTATGGAAATTTGTTCCATGGATACAATGGACTCAAAGTTCGCTTGATGTTGTTTTAACGATTTACACTACCTAGGAACAACCTGGACTTTCAGATTTGTAGAAAAGAAACCACCAAAGTGTAAGAGATTATAAGAAGAGAAAAAAATAAAAGTATATGCAGACTGCCCATCACAAAAATGAATTTATAGACTGTTTGTATCTCTTGAAAGAGATGCGTCCAAACTTACAATGGTCATGTCTTCTACAAATTACAAAACTTTTCAGTTGTAACTAATTGGTAATTTCCAAGATTTAAATTTCGACAAACAAGTGACTTTGTACACTTATAATACAAAAGACATTTCCATAACTCTTAATTCTCTGATATATACAATTAATGTATAATTCAAAATGCCAGCAATTATCCCCACTTTGAGAAGTACATTTTAGTGACTTTTGAGGCAAATATATAACCTGGTAAGTGTCTTTTAGTGTTGAACTTCCGGTTAGCAGTTAGCACCAATGCATCAAGGCTTTGTCAATGTAATAGTAAGTGTAGTTCTGAACCACAAAATTTATGTGAGTCGCACATATTGTACATATATGTTGCCAAAATAAAATAAATCTGGTGCTCTTAAGTACACATGTTTATGGTAAAACAAAACTCTTCCTAACTAGGAATTCTTCCCAAATAAGGTTTCCTCCCTAATTTAGGATTCTTTCCTCAACTTAGCTTGAGGTTTACTAAGTTCCTAAGAGGAGTAGGGATACACATGTATCACTGCTTGAATCATATTTCGAGACGTTTAACAAGACAAGCTTGGCTCAAAATTTCTTGTTTGCAACATCATATCATATAGATAAAATAGTAATGCGTGTGAGTAAATAAAATGGTTCAGTTCTCACATATCTCTTTGTTGATGAAGTTCTCCAAATGTCTTCGTTTGATCTCCAGTCTCCGATATTCGAGGGTTACTCAGTGATGTCTGATACTCAACTGCCAAACTCTAACCTAGTCTGAGGCTTGACTTAAGTAAAATAGAAATCAAGCTATATTTTTGTGCTACTAACATTGACAACAAGCTTGAGATAGCAAAACTTGCGAGTGCAACCGAGCATTGGTCTAAAAAAAACATATTAGTCTTAAACACAATCACACTAAACAACTTCTAAGATACAAATATGTGTCAAACATGTTGAAAACTTGGCAGATCCTTTGACAAAATATCTTTGCAGAAAAAAGATAAAGAAAACATCAAAAGGAATATGACTAAGGTTTATTACTAATCAATCACATTCGATGGAAATCCAATCTAGGTTTTGAAACATAGGCTAGATTTAACGGGACACACAAGTCGAACATGTGATTGCGGTGGCTAGAATAACGATAGTTTCATTTTTTGGTGTTAGCATCTAGCAATTTGAGTACTTGTCAGTATTTTGGAGGTTGAGTATTATACTCTCAATAAGCATTGTGTTATACAGAGATGTAGAAGACAAAAACATCTTTGATATACCTATATCAGTAAGGTTTGGCCGCTTCTGATAAGATATAGACCGTTCCCATAAATACTCATCAAATCCGAAAGACGCACATGGCCAGGCAACACTCTTAGTTTAGGAAATAGATTCCTAATAGAAGACCTTGTCGTCTGAGTACGATAAAATTCTATAAATAGAGAAGTTTTGTTGTTAACTAGACACAGACCTAGAGAAAGCTTGTAGACAAATACTTGTGTTATTGTCAAAGGCAAGCTTTAGCAAACAGTTTAGGGTTAACTACTGTTTAGAGAGATTGTGAGCGTAACAAAGAGAAAATTGTAAATCGTTTTCTTGTTCACAATCTAGAGAAAATATATTTCTTCAAATTACTTTCTTGTGTCTTCTGTTTTCTAAGTTTTCCGTCTATTATTATTCTGAATTCCGCATTTATAATAATAGCTACCAAGGTATAGAGATCATACGTATCAAGTTGGCATCACGAGCAAGGTTAGTTTCTAGGGTAAATCCCTGTGGTTTATGATTTTCACTAGATCTCTCTACATAAAGCTTGGTGAGGTACTCGAGAAGCTAGAAGACGTTAGGAGAACAAGGGGATCAAGGATGACGAATTCAGATGATGATCCTAAGTATGGCGAACCACAAATTATGGAAGAAAAGGTGGCTACACTACAAACAGACGTGAAGTCGATTCAAACCACCCTTGAAGAATTGATTGAATGTATTCATTCTCATACACCCAAGCCGAAGACGAAGAAAAAGATTACACCTTCACCTGAAGCTTCGGAAGAAGAGGACGAGGACGAAGAAGATGAGGACGAAGAAAATGAGGACGAAGAAAATAAGAAAAACGAGTTTTTTAAAAGTCCTACATAAACTAAACTTCATGGTAAGAATATGAAAATTGATTTTCGTGTTGATATTCCACTTTACGATGGGAGCGTCGATGTAGAAAAATTGGATTATTGGATTGAACGTCTAGAGACGTATTTTTCTTTCTTTGAATACGGTTCAAAGGAAAAGATTGCTTTCGCGGCAGTGAAGCTACAAAAGCATGCTCTAACCTGGTGGAAAGCTTATCAAAGACAAAACCTAGGTAAGGGAGTATTGTCATGGAAAAGATTCAAGGCAGTTGTAAGGAAACAGCTTCATCCGGTTAGCTACCTTGAGGGGAGATGGTTCAAGTGGTACAACTTGAAGCAGCCCTACAACCAAACCGTGCAAGAATATACTTCGGAATTTCAGAATCAAGCTATGGTTTTGGATTTGGACTTAGCAGATTATGTTATCTATATAAAATATATCTCTGGGTTCCATGAGTATATACAAAAAGAGTTGAAGATGTTTTTCAGCTGATAATATTGCTGAAGCAAGTATAAAAGCTAATGCCATTGAAGGTAGCCTTAAGAAATATGATTCAAAGGGAACTACTAAGGGAAAATCTAGAGGTACCACTGTGAAAGGAGGTGAAAGGAGCAAAGAAGAAGGGAAGTCTAGTGACAAGGAAGGTTTGACTTGCACCCATTGCAAGCAAACATGTCACTTTATCGACAAGTATTGGGTAAAGAACCCTCATCTAAAGACCAAAGGGTTGCAGAGGAAAAAAGCCAAGAAGGCAGCACTAGTCGCTCAAACTCCAAAAGAAGTCCATGGACTAACGGAACCTAATTCAAATGTCTCTCTTATGACATGGGCAAAAGAAAGACCTTCAAAAGATGATCTTAGGGAGCGACTTTTCACAGTGAAGATGCAAGTCAAAACATCACTAGTTGATGCTGTTATTGACCCGGGAAGTCAGAAGAATTTACTTTCAAATTCTTTGGTGCAAAAGTTAGGATTGAAGACTTTCAAACATCCAAAACCATACCCTTTGGGATGGCTTCAAATAGAAGGGGGCTTACAAGTTATACAGCAGTGCACGTCCAAATTTGCTCTAGATGAGTCATACATTGACGAAGTTACATGGGACGAAGTTCCTTTGGATGTCTGTCAGGTAGTACTAGGTAGTCCTTACCTATGGGATAGAGATGCAACTCTACACAGGAGGGAACAAAAGTAAATCTTTACCAAACATGGGGAAAGTTTTGTGATTCGGGTTATAGATTCTCCTCTTGAAGGAGCAAGCCTGATCACAGCCACTCAGGCTAAGCAGTTGGTGAATGCTAGCACAAAGTTCATTCTCCTTGTGATTCATTCTCTTGAGGAGAATCCGAATAGAGTTTGTTTAGCAGCTTTGACTGCACAACAAGAAGGCGTCCTAGAAAGGTTGAAGTTGAAATACAAGGATTTATTTTCTGATGTCACGGGGTTACCGCCAAAGAAGATTGTGGAGCACGAAATTATGTTGACCGGAGAGAGTTCTCTTCCTAATGTAGCTCTTTATCGCACGTCCGTAGAGGAATCTGATGAGATCAAGAAACAAGTCCAGGAACTTCTAGAATTGGGAATGATAGTTTCAAGTGCTTCACCTTGTGGATCAGCGGTATTGTTAGTACCAAAGAAAGATAGAGGCTGGCGTATGTTTATTAATTATAGGGCATTAAACAAGATCACTATCAAGAATCGTTACCCTCTACCTAGGATAGACGACATGGTGGATCAGTTAGAAAAAGCTTGAGTCTTTTCAAAGTTAGATTTCAAATCCGGATACTACCAAATGAGAGTCCGAGAAGAAGATACATGGAAGACTGCTTTCAAAACCAAACAAGGCTTGTTTGAATGGTTGGTGATGCCTTTTGGTTTGTGTAACGCTCCAGCGACATTTATGCGTTTTATGAATGATTTGTTATGACCTTTTATAGAAGATTTTGTGATTGTTTACTTAGATAATATCCTAGTATACAGCAGAACTTGGGAAGAGCATCTCATTCACGTTGAGAAGGTGTTTAAAGTGTTACATGAAGGCCGGCTGAAGTTGAACGGAAAGAAGTGTGAGTTTGGAAATGAGGAGTTGGTGTATCTCGGATTCATTGTTCGTGGTGGACAATGAAAGATTGATCCAAGGAAGGTTGAAGTGATCACTAAGTGGCCTAGACCTCGTACTATAACTGAAATCAGGAGTTTCTTAGGGGCTTGCACATACTTGCGTAAGCTTATCCGATATTTTTCGACTATTGCAGGACCATTACATGGTTTGATGGGAGCTAAGGCAAATGAATGGCAACAAACCCATGAAGATGCTTTTCAGTTACTAAAAAAGTAAGATTTCAGAAGCACCGGTGTTGGCATTGCCTAACTTACAGTGTACTTTTGAAGTTGAGACCGACACTTTTAACTATGCATTGGGAGGAGTGTTGTTGCAAGATGGTAAACCAGTGGAGTACCATTCAGAATTATTTTCAGGTGCTATTAAGAACTACGCACCTTATGACAAAGAATTTTATGCTTTATATCAATGTATCAAGCATTGGCGAGTGTATCTCTTAGGTAAAGAAGTAGTGGTACATTCAGATCACAAACCATTGGAGTATTTACACGCACATACGAAACTACAACAAGCCCGGCATATGAAGTGGATGTCTTACTTGATGAGGTTCAACATTCTCGTTAAGTACAAGAAGGGAGTAACAAACAAGTTGGCAGATATGTTGTCTCTTCCACCGATCCAAGCATTAACGGTGGCCATGAGTCATACACATCTAGCAAAGACTTCAAGAAGGTGTTAGAAGGGGTAAAGAGTGGTTTGAAAGGCGAGTTTCAACTCCGGGATGGATTATTATACAAGGGTCAGTTACTTTGCGTTCCAAAAGATGAAGATCGTTTACAATGGTTGAGAGAGGCACATACATCCCGAGTTGCTGGACACTTTGGGATGAATAAAACTCTTTTTAACCTTCGTCGTTATGTCTTTTGGCCAAAGATGCAAGATGATGTGGCTAAGTTGATTAGAGGGTGTAAGTTGTGCAGCACATCTAAACCTTCCAACAGGAAACGTGGGTTATATCTACCATTACCAGTACCATCAAGGCCTTAGGAGAGTATTTCTATGGACTTTCTTGGTGGGTTACCAAAGACCAAGTCTGGTTATGATTACTTGTTCGTCGTGGTCGACCGATTCAGCAAGATGATTGCATTAATTCCATGTACAAAGAAGGTAACGGGAGCCGGTGCAGCAAAGCTTTTCTTTTAGCATGTGCGGAAGCATTTTGGTTTACCTAATTTGATTATTTCTGATAGAGATAGTCGATTCCTTAGTCATTTTTGGGATTCTTTATGGAAGATGATGGACACTAGGTTGAAGAAGAGTACAACTTTTCATCCGCAGATAGACTTACAGAATTGGTCAACAGAACTATGGTTCACATGTTAAGGGGATATAATTCCAAGCATCCCAAAACTTGGGATGAGAGTTTACCATATCTACAGTTTGCTTTCAATAGATCAGTTCATAGTTCTTCTGGAAAATCTCCTTTCGAGGCGCATTATGGTTATTTACCACGTAGCCCTTTCGATCTAGTATTTTCTAGTGACACCTCAATGGGGGGAAAGGAAGGAAGTGAATGAAAAAAGGCACAGAAGTTCTTGGAGAATATATCTCAGATTTACGCGACTGTTGAAGCACAATTAAAAAAGTCACAAGCCAAATACAAAGCAAAACATGACAAGCATCTTGTGCCTTGTAATTTCGGTATTGGTGACTTGGTTTGGTTAAAATTTAGTAAGGAACGACTGAAGGGGAAAGGTAAGAAATTGAAGCCATTGAGACATGGACCGTTTCATATTCTCGATCAGATTGGTAACAATGCCTTTCGTCCGGATTTACCACCTTATCTAGGAATGTACTCGGTTATAAATGCCGAATACTTGAAATTGTTTGAACCACCATTACTAGATGATAACGGTGACGAAACTATGATCTTACCACGAGTAGAAGACTTATGGTTTGATAGAGAGGAACCGCTCAAGGAAGACTGCATATTGGAGCGAAGAGTGACCAAAACACGACAAGGAGAGAAAGAAGTTTTTCTATTTAACAAGGAAAAAGGGACTCTTGAGTTCCCTAACCTTCATTTTTAACTTTCACAAGAGTTCAAGTTCTTAAAAGGGGGACCCATGATATAGGTGTATCCCTACTCCTCTTAGGAACTTAGTAAACCTCAAGCTAAGTTGAGGGAAGAATCCTAAATTAGGGAGGAAACCTTATTTGGGCAGAATTCCTAGTTAGGAAGAGTTTTGTTTTAGGAAACACTCTTAGTTTAGGAAATAGGTTACTAATAGAAGACCTTGTCGGCTGAGTACGATAAAAGTCTATAAATAGAGAGGTTTTGTTGTTAACTAGACACAGACCTAGAGAAAGCTTGTAGACAAATACAAGTGTTATTTTCAAAGGCAAGCTTTAGCAATCAATTTAGGGTTAACTAATGTTTAGAGAGATTGTGAGCGTAACAAAGAGAGAATTGTAAATCGTTTTCTTGTTCATAATCTATAGAAGATATATTTCTTCGAATTACTTTCTTGTGTCTTCTGTTTTCTAAGTTTTTCGTCTATTATTATTCTGAATTCCGCCTTCATAATAATAGCTACCAAGGTATAGAGATCATACGTATCAAGCAGTTTCATATACTTGACAAGCTTAGTTAAAAAAAAATTATTGTTCATTTAATTAACTCCCCAATCAAGCATAGACAATGCCGACGCTCAAATACAGGACGATCTTTATATTAACTCCTGATATCTCATATTGTTTATAAATCATAAACGAGTTATTCAATTCCCATACTACTGAGCAGGTATTAAACATATATGTTCCTAAGTATGAGGGGGAAAACTAATATCGATAGGGTAAGGCTTACCCCGGTGGAGAATTTACTGCAAAATCATTCCAGAAATTGTTAAGGACTTGACATGCTTCTATTTCAAATTCTCATGTTGAAGAGATTAACTAAAAAATATTCTAACGTATAAAGGATATCCCACCTAAGATTCATATGTTCATATGGAGAGTGCTTCAAGAAAGCTGCCTATTACAACAAATATCGACATATTTATCCCAGGCATCAATCAAGATGCAGGTTTTGCAATAATGTTGTAGAAACCATATAACATATTTTTCTATACTGCACCGCAGCTAAGAATGTATTGTTTGCCTTTCCTATGAATTTCAAGTTTGAATTAAGCCCAAATATCACTTTAAAAATTTGCATTTCTAGTTGGTTAGAAGATGTAAGTGGGTTTAATACATTTAATTGGGATCTAGCATATTTTGGGCCATACGGAAATCCAGAACCGATGTTATCTTTAATAAGGTGAAGCCTAAAGAGGAAAGAATAGTTAGTAATGCAAGTTTTTGGTATGAATATTACAACCAAGTTCGAGGGTGATATGAATTCTGAAGGTGCAACTGCAACCTCCAACACCTCTCATTGTGCCAGTCATAACAATATGTGCTGCGCTCCGAGAAAAATATAGCCAAGATAAACATTAACGGGGCCTTTGTTTGGGCTACTGTTCCTGTGCAGCTATTGCAAGAAATTGCCATGCGAGCTTTGAGGGATGCTGCACAGACTTTTTTAACAATCATATTCCAATCGAAGTTGAGAGCAGAGATTTTTTCATGACATTGCAACTTGGAGTTAAGCAAGATTTCAATCATATTGTCGTTGAAGGTGATGCGAAAGTCATTGTGAATATTCTTAATCAGAAGAAAAGCAAAATCCCTTGGAGAATCAAGGATCATATCAACCAAGTTAGAGATTTGAGAAGAGCGTTAACTTTATTGCTCATGCCCTTGCTAAATATGCTAAGGATAACCATGCAGCTAACTCGTGGTTAGAGCCTCCTCTAGACCCGGTTTTGGAGGGTGGCAACTTGTGTTCCAGTATAAGGAGGCCACTCAGCCGCTAACTTTTAGTTTTCAATTAATTTGTTTTTATTTTAAAAGTCTACGGGATTTTGGATCAACCTAATATTCACACTAATTTTTTATGCTCGCATATCTATTCATTGAGCAATGTGTGAATCCTCGTACATCGCATATCTATGTTATAACAAAGCATTATACGCTAATAATCATTGATAATATGAATACTGAAACCAGATTCGTTGATGTGATTATTCTCATTATATTACGAATTTTAGTACCAATTAATTTATAAAATCCAAGTGTTATTTTTCTTTCTTTCATGGTCCTACGAGTTTCTTTCGAACTTAGATCAGGGGTATCATCTCCCAATGACTTTATCATTGTATTACAATGACATTGGCTGGCCAATTGGCAAATCATAATGAAAATCAAAGGATTGATTGATATAAAAAATTCATTACTCAATCTTTAGATAATACTACCAATAGTAACATTGAGTAACCAATGCCAAAAAAATTCAAGCCCATACTTATTTGATTTTTCTATATCAGATATATGGCGATAGTAGTGGTACAATTATAATATGGATACTTTCTTTATTTTATATTATAAGAAAAGTGTATTAGTTCATATTTTTAGAGGGAAGTTAATTGCATTAAAATGGCGTTCTAAAAGTTCTTCGCACAGGGTCATCAACATGTCAGAGACAACCCTGGTTTCCTCCGTGTATTTGCTCTCCTTCTTAGTGAGGGTAACAACTTCTAATTTACTTACCTTTCCTTGTAGAAAAAAAATAAAATAAAAAATAATATTCTTGAGATGCGTCCATACCATAGGAATTGTCCTTAGGCTTTCCCATATATACCTTCAAAGTTCAACGTTCAACATTGGAGCTATTACAAAAGCGTGACCGAAAGGTTGGTTCAATACTGGAACCGTTACAAAAGCGTGACCAAAAGGTTGATTCAACATTGGAACCGTTACAAAAGCGTGACCAAAGCGTGACACATGAGCGACCAACGGTTTGGTGCTTCATAGGATATTGTCCTCGAATATGCTTGTGAGAGACAAACGGTAAGGCGTCGAGTGACTAATCATTAAGCGTCCCACTTAAGCGCCAAACCATTGGTCGCTCACGTTAAATATTTGTTTGATCTTTTTTAAGCTGCACTCCGTTTATACTCATACGACGTAATTCATATTCTTATTGATAACTCGTATTCTGGTCGGCGGTGAAAACACTCAACTTCACAGAGTTTAGCTAAAAGTGATAAATGAATTTTGAAATCACTTATTGATGTGTCTCCAACCACTCACTCCTGATGCGTCTTTATCGTCAAGGGCATCCACTCACTGTATAAGCATCTTATCCGCCCATTATCTTCCACTCAATCATGTTGTTGGTTTCAGGGGTAATCCTGGAGCGACCAACGATTTGGCACTTTGGCCACGTTGACTAGGTCAAGAGAGATGATTCACAGTTGGTCGTTCAACGTCGATTGGAGGAAGCGCCAAACTGTTGGTCGCTCAACGTCTTTCCGTTTGACGCTTTTACTGAGAATGTTGAACCATTGTAAGGGCTGGGAGATGATTCATAGTGACGTGGAACCATGTATCTCGAAGCACCGTAAGACTAATCCTTAGAATCAATAGCTATTGGTAGTGTCGCTCTTTCAAATGAAGGAGTGCACCACCAATTTGAGCATATTAGAGGCTACTATGGGTAGTTTTTACCCCACTTTCCCCCCAAACTCGTCGGCACACTCGTTCAATTGAACGAGTGGTTGGTAATGTAACACTATACGGGGGACAGTCCCCCTTCTAGAAAAAGAAAGTTACACGGGGGGGAATTGTTTTTTTTTTTTTTTGAAGTAGATTAGGTAGTTTTTTTCCCCTTTTTTTTTGGACGGGAACTGTCCCCGTCCACTTCAAAAAAAAAAACTATACAGGAGACTGTCTCTCGTGTAGTGCCCTTTTCTTATTTGCCCATAGTGGGTTCACCCGTTCATTGGAGACAGCCCTCCTTCGTTAGTTTCTCTTTGGAGACTACCAAATACCAATAGCCCTTGCTCTTAGAACACAATTCTTATCAGTCTTTTTACTCCTCCATAAACCACGGCCCAAGCCCATTCGATCTTCCGAAACTTTTGACTTCGCTTTCAGTCTTCACGCCATCAAAATCGTCAAGGAAGTACAAACCTGAGCTGAGAGTGAAATTCTTGACTCCAACTCCCTCACTATCTCTTTCTCTGAACGTGATCACTCTTATCGTCTCCAACCCTTACATTTTCTAAACACTTTTCATCGAAGAAAAAAGAGATTTTGAAATTCTTGATTCGGTGTGTTATCAATCTCGAATTGCCTTTGTAAGTTCTCTCTTATCACAACTGTTCTTCCCTTCAATTTAATCAGCTTAGCGTTATACTTTCTTATTTGTTTACAGCTACTTATTTCCGAATCCATAGATTATTGATAAGAACATTTTAAGTTATTTGTGGTTTGATCTAAGATTCCTTAGATATCATGTTGTTATTTGTTAATTTTGCTATTTTTATAATTAGGGTTTCCACCAATAAATTCACTTAGTTGGTTACCTTTTGCCTTAACTTGCTAAAATTGTTGCTAGTAGATAGATATTAAGTTGTTTTTCTTTACTTGAACCTCAAGCTTAAACATAATGGTGTCACAACTAAAATTGATGTCTTAAATTGATTATGTTTTTTTTTCTTTATGTTTTTCTTTACTTGAACCTCAAGCTTAAACATAATGGTGTCACAACTAAAATTGATGTCTTAAATTGATTATGTTTTTTTTTCTTTAAGAAAACTAGAATATACCTTTGTAACCACTTCGAAGTAAAAAGACTACTGCATCACACTAATGGCTATGTGGAGTTGTGTCTGCTTTTGTTGCATATTCAATTTGTGTATGGTTTTTGGCAGGTTTGTGTGCCAAGATTGTCGACTCACTGAGTAATCATGGATTTTAGTACAATGGATCGAGGACAAATCACCCTGTTAGGATCTGCATTCTGTGCTATGGCATCAATGCATTTCACAGTACAGCTTGTTTCACAACATCTGTTCTATTGGAAAAACCCAAAGGAGCAGAAGGCTATCATAATAATCATCCTCATGGCACCCATTTATGCAGTTGACTCGTTTGTGGGTTTGCTGGATTTCCAAGGAAGTAAAGCATTCTTCATGTTTTTGGATTCAATCAAGGAATGCTATGAGGCTCTTGTAAGTTATGCCTACTCTGTTATCAACTGCATTGGAAGTTTTGTTCATTTCTTCGTGTGTTTTTTTTAATCTTTTCCTCTTCTTAGTTTCTTCTTGAAATTGGATTCATAGTGTCATTTTTAATCTTGCTATTGAAATAAAATTGCAGGTGATTGCCAAGTTCCTTGCTTTGTTGTACAGTTACTTGAATATCTCCATTAGCAATAATATAGTGCCTGATGAAATAAAAGGAAGAGAAATTCACCATTCATTTCCAATGACTCTTTTTCAGGTATGAAGTATTCTTTTTCTATGGCTTTTTTTTTTTTTTTTTTTTTTTGGGTGGATTAGACAGAAGTTATTCAAAAGGTTTTGCTTGTCTTTATGTCAAAACAAGTCACTCGGTAGACTGTTTGTAGCTCTGGAGTTCCCTTTTATATTTTAGTTTTGTGGTTGTGACTGATGTACGTACTTCAGAAATACCTGATGACCTGCAAACTTGCTTAGACTATGTAGGTAGGAGACACAATGAGAAAATCAAGACAATCACAGTTTGAATTTATAATTTGTTTGCCTAGACCACACTATGTGTCGTATGGCAATGATTATCTGACTATATTATTCTACCTGCAGCCTCGCACTGTGCATCTGAACCATCAAATTTTGAAGCAACTGAAAAGCTGGACCTGGCAGTTTGTCATCGTTCGGCCTGTATGCTCTATTCTAATGATAGCACTTCAACTTCTAGGACTGTACCCAAGTTGGCTCAGCTGGACATTCACCATCATTCTCAACCTTTCCGTATCCCTGGCTCTCTATTCTCTCGTGATCTTTTATCATGTGTTTGCTAAGGAGTTGGAACCACATAAGCCTCTTGCCAAGTTCCTATGCATCAAGGGAATTGTGTTTTTCTGCTTTTGGCAGGTAAGTTTCTCGTCTTATTAGTTCCTTTAAATTTTGTTCAAAACTTCTAATTAGCTAATTTTAAGAGAAATGGAGTGCCTTGAAGCTAAATTCATAATCGAATCCTTAAAAAGATCCTCCACCCTAGTTTCCAATCACATGCACGTGTTACCTATGTGGAGGGCTGTAAACTTTTCCTCCACGCTTACTTCCTTCTTAAACTTTTTCCTAGTTAATAATATTATGATTGTTTAAGTTGTTCTTAAACTTTTTCCTAGTTAATAATATTATGATTGTTTAAGTTGTATTTGTTATTATCTTGTGCAGGGCGTTGTGCTGGATATCCTAGTATCTGCTGGTATAATCCGATCTCAGTGGTTAGATGTTGAACACATTGAAGAAGCTTATCAAAACATCTTAGTGTGTCTAGAGATGGTCATCTTTTCTGTTCTCCATCAGTACGCATTCCATGTTTCCCCTTACAGTGGAGATGTCTTTGCAAAGCTGAAAAAGAGTGAATGACAGACTCTGTAAGACAACCGAAAAATGAGGGGTGGCCGTTAGTTAACACATGTAAATGCAACGAATTACATTGTTCTTGCCTGTAGCTTGCAAGACTGCACCATAATGATTTTGTAATCCTTGAATTTTTTGATATTAATGTCTGTACGTTTATCTTACTGTCCTGGTGTGGCTTCCTACTGAACCAAATACCTAGGAAAAAAGAATGGCCTAAAGCCAACATTCACATGAACTCTGTAAAAAACTGTACTGATGCAAATCTTTGACCTCCTAGAGCAGTTCGCGAGTCCATCCTAACCATCAATCTACTGGCTTAAGGACCACTAAACAGTGTGATCTTGTGGTATATACAAACAAGGCATACCCAGGTTTCTCTTTCATGTATGTATGGTAGACAAGTACAGCAACTGGATAAATTCTTTTGAGCAAATAAACAAATTTCAGTTCTTGCTATTTTCTTTTAACTTCTCACTTCAAAGTTCAAATCCACCCGCCATGAATTCTCCATAGACACTCAAAAAAGAAGTTACTGGATTATCTTTGATTTCTATGACTAATCTTCAAATTTCCATCAGTATTTCTTCTTTAAATAGGTCATGTGACAATCTGAACAGAAAAAGAAGTTTTTCCTCACTCAAATTTCTCCAACCCACTAGTTCATATTCTCCAGGAGCTAAAAATGGTTTCAAATTAAGAGGATTAAAGGAGAGAAGTTTTTTGTTAGGGGAGAAAAATGAGATTTTGTTGAGGTTAGAGAGAAGGATAAGCAGGAAAAACAGAAGGGTTGTTGTTGTTAAAGCTAATGGAGGCTTTGGTCTTAAGGGAAATGGTGGTGGCGGAGGTGGTGGAGGAGGAAATAACAACGACACTGGGAAGCTTTTGGGTAATATTGCTGTTGTAATTGGATTAGTTTATCTTTCAGTGACAGACCAACTAGGATGGATTTTGGATGCAATTGTTTCACTTTGGGTAAGCTTAATTTTTCTTGATTTGTCAGTCACATGGTAAAAAAAAATTGCATTATCAGGTATTGTTTACCTTGATTTGCTGAGAATTCTTTTCTTTCTAATGAAATTTATGTCATTTAAAAAAACAATGAAAGTGCTAGTTTTATGGCCTCCTTAAACTTAGATGTTGATCAACAGAACTTAAGCTTATTTCGCTAGTTTAAGAAGGGAATCATGATTTGTGTTTTTACTTAATTGCCTTAATGAAGATCACATGAACATGTCAATGCCGGCTATGCTTGAGTAGTTGTGACACCATCTCCCATCTGGGAGGTCAATCCTACCAGCTGCCTGTGTGGGTGTAAGTTATATTACAGCATCTAGAAAAATGGTTGCATAAAATGTTTCACTGTGTACTTGAGATCTTAAGGTAATAAATAATAGGCATTTACATAATGAACAGGTTAAAAGACGTCAACAACATGCAGTTGCCATGAAATCTACTAGTTCATGGAACAAAAGGCACAGATTTACTTTTCTTCCTCTAAGCCTTATTCGCAATTCATCCTTTAGTTACCCTCTTCAATCTTTCAGCATTTTCCTTCCCAGTGAGGGAATCCTTCAATGAAAAAGTGCAACTTTTATAATGAAACTGCCCTCTGCCAAATTGTACCATTACAAAGTTGTCTACATAGTAGTAGCATTGTTGGTTACTCTTGCGTGAAAAAATTTGTTCATTACATGCTCTTAAAGTTTCTTTTTTTCTTCTTAAACAGATCCTCGCAATAATTTTACCGGCATTGGGATTGGGTGCTTTCATCTGGTGGGCAGGTCAGGATATGGTACAAGACAGTGTAAGGCTTTCGCTCACATCCGATTTTCTTTTACTTGAGGATCCTTTTATGCCACTATATCATAAGAGATAAATCAATCTTGATTTTATCAAGTAATCCAACAAATTTATACTTTCAGGATATTTTACACCTGTGTGTTAATTCATAATATTTCTTCAGTGCCCTTAAATTGAATTTTTCTGTTTCTACCTGACATGCAGTGCCCCAACTGTGGAAATGAATTTCAAATTTTCAAGTAAGAAACCTGAAAATTTTGTGACGCTTAATTAGTTGATAGCAACTTCTTAGTTTTTACATTTATTTCTTTGAAACTATTAACTCAAAATTTTGCCTAATGTCATTCAGATCTTCTCTGAAAGATGGTCCGCAGCTTTGCCCATACTGTAGTCAACCTTTCTCAGGTAATAGCTAATTCTCATTTGCAGTCTAAGTGTACATGTTTTATGGAAAGAGAGGAGAAGAAAATAAAGAACTTACTTTTGTAATTAATCGAGTACGAACTTACAACTATTCCACCCCCAACTCATGCATGCAGATTATTTTGTGGTTGCACTGATTCCTGCGATGAAAATCTTATGGTGTCACTTCTCTTTTTTCCAAGTCATATTTAACATATTGTTAATAATAGCTCATACTCCTATATTCTGATATAAGATCATCTGAGGTGATTGTATTTCAGTCAAGGGAAGTAAGTTTGTACAAGTACCAACTATCATTTCAAATCAGTCCACCACGTATGGACAAGCATTTGATGGTTTCTCCGGCAAGAAAGGTATTTCCTTGTTGAGGAACTGCATGCTATTTTATTTTTCTACTTGGGTAATTTCGAATAGCTTTTCATTTGAACTTTAGTTGCTGAGGAATGTCTATATGCAGGGAAAACTGGGAAAACCTCTTCTCCACCAATTGTTGATGTTGAAGCTGAAGTAATGGATGTGGACTGATACCTAGTATAGAGCCTTTTCCTTGATTGGCGTCAAGGGATCCACTTAATATCATACATGCTATTCAAGCCGAAGTTTTGTACTTATAACGACCTGTGTCAGAAAGGGTTGTTGGTGTTGCATTGTTGCATGTAATTTGCTATCACAGTAGTGTATCATGGATTCATCTGTATCCAGTTTGGGTAAATACCTATTTACACAGAGGCAAAGAAGAGCTCAGAAAATTACATGTTCCGTGGGTAAATTTAGCAAAATCTTAAGTAAATTCTGTTGATGCACTGTGCTTGTATCATTGCTCATTACCTTGTCAGTAAAACATTTTGGCAGGAATGTATCCAGCTCGAGAAAGAAAAAGTCATTTGTATAGATGTTCTCAGAATGCAGATCACAAGGTTCTGTTTAGTTTGCACCATCCAAAACTGATCGATTAGGATTCTGCATGGTTTTGTTGTTACTTTTAACAACATGAAAAAGAGCCTAAAAAAACTGTTTAACACCCTTGCTTGAACAAGGAAGAAGCTGTTATTGATAGAAAATGAAACCGTTGTTACTTTTTCAAATGCACCAGCCGCAGAAACCAATTCATCGAAACGACGAATGAAACAAAATGAATATCAATGCTAACATTATCCAGGAGGGTTCGCAAATAAAAATACTCACAAACTGGAGTATCTCAAAACAAAAGAAAAATATAGTCCCCATAGAGG
Source organism: Papaver atlanticum (assembly GCA_023531105.1). Classification (NCBI taxonomy): domain Eukaryota; kingdom Viridiplantae; phylum Streptophyta; class Magnoliopsida; order Ranunculales; family Papaveraceae; genus Papaver; species Papaver atlanticum. The sequence continues at coordinate 20,460,935 of JAJJMB010007708.1, forward strand.
ATCTGACGTTTTTGGTAAACTTATTTGGAGGTGAGCTTAAGAACGACCATGACATAAACAAAATTCTGGACCCAGCCTAGTGAGATGCTTCAACCACTTTCTGCAGAGTTGCTTCAGCCACTTTCTGCGAAGACAAGAAAATTAATTTTCAGTGAAATACACCCCAATAACTATAAGTAGATGGGTTGTGTAATATGAACAAGATCTTATTAATCTTTGGATGTCACCACTGAAACGCTAAAAATTTCACATCAAACATGAAACGGGAACAATTTAGTGCGGAATGGTGTGAATGTTCCCCATACCAGACTATCGGTCACCTACACCTGAAAAGGATTAATATTCTCATTTTTGCGGTCTGTCAATCACGGTGACAGGTAAAGTCCATAATTGTGTAACCTATATAGCTGGGATTGAATTTCTGGAGCCTTGGATGACATGGATGTAAGTTCAAGCGTATCCAGCCTCCAACTAGAACTAGGGGAGATCATAAAATGCTCAGTTCACCTTACCCAGAGACACGAGTGACTCGCAAGTCCAACTACTTAGGCGCTGCCAACAGATGAAAATGCAGTACTTAAAGAGTACACATGAAAAAAGCAGCTAAGTCTTATTAGTATAATAACCAAGTACCTCTTCAGTTCCTTTCTTGCCTCCAGTGAAGAATTTGTAACCACCGTAAATAGCTGATCCCCACCCAGCTAAAGAGACAATCACGAACTGCGAAGTTGACAAATTGTGATAAAGTAAGTATAAAGGCACCGTGAGTTAAAGTAAGTACAAACTAGGTTAATGAAAAATAGCCTTCAAGTGACTTACATGCTCTTCCTTCCATCTAGATGGGCTCATTGGGTCCGACCAACAGTTCACCTTTGCGGGTCCATGATGATCTGTGGCGAAGCAAATAAACCTTATCAATTCAGGAAATGCTCAGGATAAGAGAGTAATAGGTGTTTATAACAGATAACACACCATGTTGATACAAATTTAAAGCTACTACCACAGCAGAACTATCTTCTTTGATTGAACATCTCTAGTTACAAGCAAACAGTTCGGCTTTCTTTCTATATTCGTAATAACATATTCAACAAGATAGCTGACTTAACCATAGAGTGTAATGAAAGTGCAATCTAAAGTTATTTCTATAAGAACGCAGAAACTATAGGTACTTCCAGCATGAAATTATCTACATTGCTTTTGTTCTTCCTGTTTGTAATCTTTTTAGGTTTATTCATTTCAAACTTAAACCCCAATTAGAAGAAAAAAACAGGATTCTATAGATGGAAAAATGAAAATTAAGATTCGGTATTCTGTATTCTGTAAGATCGAATAGGCATAGCCAAACAAGAAACAGTGAAAAATAAGGATAAACATTTAATAGGTGATAAAAAATACCCTAGAAAGTCCAGAATCATCAGAAACAACTCATTTAATAAATTAGGGCACCAATCTGAAATTCTTCCATGTATTAAGGAACAGAATTTCTAATGTATGAATCAGATTTTACAAAACCCTACACAAATCTACTCAAAGATTTCTAATCGAACGAGATCAGATTTACGAGAAAATGAAAAATGATAAAAGAAACTTTAATTTTGAGATTTTGATTTGACAGATTAGTTCATACCTCCACCTCCTGCAAGACCACGTCGTTGGATAAGCTGAGTGGCATCAGCAGCAGATTTTGGAGAGGAAACCCTACATAGAGAAGCGGCTTGTCTAGCCACCAACCTTGCAGCCATTGTTATAAGTTTTTTTTTCTTCTCAGAGGGTTAGAGAAAGAGAAAAGTGTGAGTGATTTTTTTCCCAAACAAAATGAGAGATTTGTGAGAGGAGGAGACTATAGAAAGAAATAGAAGCCGAGGAAGGGGTGAATCGGTAAAATGGCATTAGTACCCTTCCTATGTGTTCCGGTTCTGTTTGGTTGCAAACTTGCAATAGCATTACAGGCTTATAGCAATATGGGAAGGAAAGAAGTGGATTCTCGGTTCATGCAGCTATCAAAGTTCACTCACTGATTCATAGATGAGTTAGATAGTAACTCGTTTTTGACCAAAATATCCTTTAACTTACTCCACTCTCAGCAACCAAAACTGACTCGACTATCAGCAACTAAAAATCCAATTATATTCGGAGATCCTTTATCCTTGTGGAATCATAAGGTTTTGCAAATTTTATCATTGAAATCCAACGTTCGTCAAAGCCACTTGGTTGAAGGTTGGGAAGATGACACTCATACTTAAGAGAATCAATTGAAACAATTTGTTAATCTTATCCCTAAATATATCTGAGTTTAATAACAACCGAGAATCTTTCATCCCCATTGGAGCATGAATTTTTATGTAGTATAGAAATGTAGATGAATTAAAATCAGTATGTGTTACCTTGGTTCGTTAGAAACAGAGGTAGTGAAATGAAGCATTCACTTCCACATTTCATATCGTGAATACTTGATTTCTCTACTGGTGAAATGGCGGTGAAACCAATATTTCACTTCCATCTCAATTACAGTGCAACACGAAATTTCACTTCCAATCAATTGATTGTGAAATACAATATTTCACTGTCATTGTTTTCTTTCGGTTTTGATTGTCTAGTCTTACTAATTTTACACTTACTATGAATGTTAAGTTTGTTCCATTTGCAACTCTCTCGCTCAACTAATAAGCTTATCCTATGACCATGCAGCCAATTTAATTTCAATGATAGCACCACCAACATTCATGAGTCAGAAGCTGGGTTGCACAGATACTGGTACGAAGATAGCTACCATTTGAATCGTAGATGCAAACCTGGTATCCGCCATTCCCAGCAACTTTAATGTGGAAAACTTTGCAAAGATAGCTAGAGACATCGAATGATTAACAATGAAATTCCTTATTATCCTCGCATCAGTTTCAAACATGGTATCTAAAATCCAGCTACACTGCTCGTATACATAATGATTGGTTTTTTCCGACGAACAAATATTCTTCGAAGCCAAATTAAGTGTATGGTACCACACATGGAGTCAAAAAAACAGTAGGATAATCTCTCTCGACTATCATTCCTGCAGCTCTACATACAAGTGCATTGTATGTTATTAGTTGCACTACTTTCTCTACTCTTAATTCCAAAATCACATCTTTAAATAATCCAACCATGTATTCAGCATCTTTAAATTCTCCACTTGCATCAATTGCTTTCAAGAACATTGGACCACTTTGTGAAACTGCCATAAAGTTAATAAGGGGACGTCTTTGAACATCTGTCCGTCCATCGGAAGCAATTGTGACACCGATTCTTCCCCGTGAACTTTTGATTGTTTTCAATTTCTTCTCAATGTTATCCTTTTCTCTAATAAGATGAGTTGTTCTCAACTTGTTATATGATGGTGGAGTGTAGCCAATCAGATTGTTTGATGTATCAAAGTAATTGCATCCCTAAAATATGGAGATTTTACGAGGTTAAAAGACAAACCTGGTGCATAAAACATTCTTGTTAACTTGCAATCCATCTCATCTCTTGCATTTTGGTTTAGTAAATTCCCAATGCTTAAGTCTTCAAATTTTCTCTTTTTACTTGGTTCAGGTGGTGGAAAAGAAACTGATCTTGCTCTAGCCAATGCACTAGGCTTTCTTCTTTTAGCATTGTCATTTTCCTTAATCAGACTTTGTAAAGTACCTTCATCAACTGATTTACATCCATGAATACCACCCAATGGAATATGTAGCAAGTGTGCTTTCACTCTTGAATAAGATCCTGAAAAACCGAATTGACAAAATTTGTTTAAGTTATAGTCTAGCTCATTATATTTCTCGACTAATTAATTTATGTTGTTCGGTATTAAGATGTTCACTGTCACCAAAATGGAAGTGAAATTTTCTATTTCACCTGCACTCAAGTGGTAGTGAAATGTTTCATTCCACGATAACCTACATGGTAGAGAAATTTGGTATTCGCATTCCATATTGTGAAAGTGAATATTTCATTTCTCTTCTTCTGGTATGACCGAACCAAGGTTTTGTAAACTGATTTATTTATTTATTTTTGAAAAGATACACAGAAGCAGAGAGAATCATGATTTTATTACTTAGGTACCTAAGATATTTGGCTTGCAGCAAACTCCAGCACATTTAAAGACAAAGATTCATGAAACGTTTAATTTGATTTCCTTGGCTTTGGAAATTGTTTCCTAACTTTTTATGGTCTAGATAACCATCCATCCTATCGTCAAACCCTTTTTGAGATATAGATGAATCATACATGAAATTGGGATTTTAGGGTTTATGAGTAGCCTTCACAATTGATAGAAAGAAGTAGAGAAGGAAAGTAGTTTTTGTTTTGAAACGGGTCTTGTGCGAGGATATTTTTGTCCAACTCATTGAAAAGTATTGAACAGGTTGTGTTAGGTGAGTTGAGTACGGGTTTTCCACTCCCTTGATCCGAAAGCCTGCTCCTCCCTATAACAAAAGTGTTGTTATATAACTCTTAAGGGTAATTCCTATGGCAATGGCCAAATGAAAACTTTTGTTGAGCTGGCCAAACACGTTTCTCCACTATGGGAAAGGAAGTGGACGGCTGATCATCAAACGCGCGTGACAAATAAAAACGCTGGTGTTTTAAGAAAAAACAGGCAGTCTATATAAACACACTGGCTTTTGATGCATAAACGCCAATGGCTAGTTTTTCAAATTTAAAAAACGATCAGTTTTTTCAAATTTACCTTTATAAATTACCACCCTCTTCAAACAATTCACTCACACCAAAATTCACTTCTCTTGAATTTTCTCTTCTAAATCTATTTCAACTTTTAGTTTTATTATTGGTGATATGGCTGAAAAGGCGATCACACTTTTTTGCGATGCAAAACTTGAAGCTGTTGTTTCTAAGATATGTGGAAGTTTTAAAAAGATTGAAAATTGTAAGAGGGAAGTACAAGTTTTTGAAGTTGCTCCAAGAAAATGTTCCGCTAAAAAGCAGAGAAGAGCTCCAGTTTTGAAAGTTAACAACAAAAAATTCAAAAACAAAGGCGAAACTGTCAAAGAGCTCGTTGAATGGAAGATACCTCAAATGAAGATAAACATGAGGCCAAAGCTTGAACTTGATTTTTATTGAAGTTGTTTAGTACTTTTTATTATTGTGTAAGTTTATATCTTGTAAAAGAATTGGCAGTAATATTAATGAATGAAAATATATAGATTTTAAAATAGATTTCCACTTCAGATTAAGCGATATTTATTACATTTTAAACTTGCATATAACATCAAACTGCATTTTAATAAACGACAACAATAACATCAAACTACACCAAATCCAGTGACATCATCTCTATATAGTTCATAGCATTCAAAATGCTTAAACTTTCTACCGGTTTCTTCAGTAAACTTGGTCTGAGCGATGGTTTTATGTAAAACAGATAAACAACAAGTAAATATATCTATGATGCAGTTGATCAGTGAGACAAAGGTAAAATACTCACCAGTTCTTCGTTGGATAAACCAGAATTGCTACGGTGAACCATCCACAAAACTGTATAATGTTTGACATCATTAGTGATGAATGAAAATCTTAGTTCTAGGCTCTTACTATTTCTTATGGTTTCGTTCCGCGACACTACAAAATGTTCCAACACTCTTTCTCAGAAATAATCACTGTTCATTGGTCTCATCATACGATGTAACCAACATCGAACAAGAGTAACATCTTCTTCTATTGTAAAGACCGGGAGAGGCATTCGAGTACAGTAAAGATGTGCTTGAGATGGACCATCTTTAAGAATGTTGAAACAAGCTTCGTAAAGAAAAGGTTTACCGTGAGCTTCCTCCCAATTATCAAGAGATGTATGGATTACTTCAGCTTCAGTTACACCGATGAACTTTTCTCGATCAATTTCCCTTACCAGAGAAAGAAATGGCTTGACTGCAAGCCTAATAAATTGAAAACGTGCATACAATCGACGAGCATCTCGGTTGCCCGTGTTCCCCGTTAATGAGACGAACATTGTAAAAATGTTCTCCCAAAAAAAAACTGTCTTGATAGCCCATTCCAACGATTACCCTATGAAAAAAATATGCTTTGCATATAATTATATCCTTCTTCAGTAAACTTGGGACCACGAATTCTAACAGACATTTCTGCAGAGTGAGAGAGATTAAGAGTTTTATAAAGAAAAAAGAAGATGTGAATTTGGAGATAGGAAGATTGAAATTTATAGGGTGAGAAAGAAAATTAAGCCGTTGGCGGTCAAAGTAAAACCGCGCGGCTTTACTATGACCGCCCGTTTAAATTACCAACGACTATTTATTTTTTTTTGTTATAAATACAACACTAGGTTTGATTCTCAACCAAACCAACAGATTTCTTTCTTAGCCAACAACATCCACCGTGTTTTCTAAAGGTAAAGCGAAGCAAATATTATGTGTCGAAGCAAAAGAGGTTTGTCCATTATGTTTCATGGATAACCACAGTCTTATGCAATTCCCTTGGATGTATTCAAAGTGTCCGCGGGAAGGTTGTTCACGCATCAGAAAGGTGATTGAATCACAACCGGAAAAGCTCAGTTATTTTCAATGTCAAGATCCTAACTGTCCAGAGGAACCACATATGCTAGATGATGCTATGAAGGTTAAATAATAAGAAGAAAAATTTGCAACACTCTGCAAAAACTTCAAACTTAAAGCCAAATTGAAGAAGAAGTTATTACACTGCAAGCATTGTGGAGATGGAGATCACGAATACAAACATTGTCCACAGAGAATCAGTGGATGCCCAATGCCCGATTGCAAGACTTTTATGCATTTGTGCACTTCTACTGAAGAAGACACATATGGAAAGCATTTCTGGAAATGTTCTAGATGTATTTTGGTGGAGTGGGATGATTAAAGTTGAAGGAATAATCGGTTCACTATGGTATTATGTTATTTTGTTTGGTGTTTATTTTGTGTTATTATGATTATCTAAACCAAACATGTGGATGTCTTCACATTTGCACCATCAATATCATAAATAAAAACATATTACATTGGATTAAACAACTACATCATAAATGAGCATAAAGGAAATATATCAGATTAAAACAACTACTACATAGGCGTCAATTCTCGCCGGGTGGTGGAATTCCTAAGGCGATGTAGGGATCGAATCTGTTGAGCAACCTAAGAATGTTGAAACAATCGAAAGGACGTCCGCCATGATATACTTCCCACATCGCTAGTGTTCTGGGTTCCACTTCATTTACAGCTTCATCTTAGAGTTTATTTTCGTGATTATGCACTAGTACAGCTACAAATGCCGATACATGACGACTAAGTACACTAAAACGATGCGACAATCCACCAGAATCACGCCCATAAATGTTCCCCGTTTCAGCGATGAACATTCAACAAACTTTCTCCCAGAAAAACATCGTCGATTCGGCTACATTCCTACCGACGGCATCTTGTGTGTGAAAAATAAAAACTCTACAAATAGCTAAATCCTCTTGTTGAGTGAATCAATTACCACGAACTCTGGGAGGCATTTTTGTAGATGATTTGTGAGTGAAAAGATTTAGATTGTGTAGAATGTGTGAATTTGGAGTTGAAATAAGGAGTATTTGTATAACTCAAAATTCTAGTCGTTGGATGACAAGATTTTTCAACCGTCCAGATTTAGCCGTTGACGGTTTTGGATCACACGCTGGAGGATTCACTACAAACTCTAGCGTGTGAAGGAAAAACTGGCGGTTTTGGATCACACGCCAGCGGTTATAGGTCACACGCCAGCGTGTTTGGTGCAGCCGCGCGGTTTTTCATCAAGCGCGCGTTTAGTCTACTGCCACACTCAACAAACCCTCAAATTTGTTGGTTTGCCCATCCGTTTTTCATATTTGTTCAGTCCATAGTGGGAGCAAAATGAACAAACCACAAGTTTGTTGAGTCCATAGGAACTGCTTTAACACCTTGTTTGTTTACATCTGACTCGTCTGGATCTGACAGAAATCACCTGACTGGGTCATATCTGACTCAATATGTCAGTTTCTTGGGTCAAATCTAACTCAACTGACTCAAAAATATGTGAGTCAGTGGCTTGGTCCAATGAGTCGGGGGTATTTTTGTTACCTGACTCAAACGGGTCCCAGTCAGGGGTTAGGTCTGAATCAGGAATCGAGTCAGATCTGACTCATAATTGAACACAAACGGTCTGGCATGCGACTCACAGCGAGTCAGGGGTTGACCCGGATCGCAAGTCAGATGCAAACAAACATGGTGTAAGTCAGAACCAACTAATCTTTATTGAATTTACAAGCTACATGTAATGCCCTAAGTTATATTGAATTCCCACTATGTATTTGGTTCGCTTCAATATGTCACAAGTGCAGGGCTGTTGACCAGGGTCAGTGAAGGAAGCAGGATCAGGTTTTTCTTATCGAAATCTTCCTCTGGCTAATTCTGATTTTGGCTTGTTTTCTTTGCTTTGGACTTTGTATAATCCAGTCGAATAGGTTAGAGTTTCTTACATGTTTTGGAAAGTTCAGTACAGTCAGATTCAAGTGCCTAACCATTTCATACTATCAAACAGTCTTTGCAAAATTGGGATGATAAGACAAAAAACAGCAGAAATATAAGCAAATCAAAGAACATACTGTTCAGTTTTTTGGTTTATTTTCTTTAAAGCTTGCAGCCATTGGACACAAAATGGAACCTTGGAAATGTAGTACGAGTAACAGAAATGGTCTCTCATCAAACCCAACAGTATACATTACTATATATACATACACACGAAGAGCAGCACAGCACCCAGGGTAGTTCTCTTTGAACCATTAATAAGCATAAACCACACAAGCATTGTTGTACTCGATCATTCTTTATGTTGATGTAGCTTCATTTTCACATTCTGCACCAAAACTAATTCAGTGAGATAATAGATGCGACATATCTAGATAAGTAAAAAATAATGTATTTGAAGACAGAAAGGGGGAATTGTGAATCCTCTTCTTCTATAATCAATAGTGTATGTTGGGAAAAAACAGAATTCCTTTGACAAAGATTTGAATGACGAGTTCCCAGATAACCTACCAAACCTATTCTTATGAGTAATAAACTGTTTTTAATATGGTGGCGTCTGGTGGAAATGATTCTTCATTCATATTTTGAGTATATATACAGAGACAAGGAAAAAAAGAGTTTGCTCCATGTATGATACAGAGCTAATTGGAACTCGCCACTCACCAGTGCTTGGACAAGCTTAAATTCTTCCTCAAAGAGACAGCCCTGCAAAAAGAAGCTCCAACTCTTCGTCTTGTGACGACGTTCTCTGGCAAATTAGCGCAAGATATATTCAGTTAAATTTCAATAATTACTTCCAAATACATGAGCAGCTCGGATAACTAAAATTTATTGAAACTATCAACAGAAATACGTATGATACTTAAAAGATCCGGAAGCTGTTTAGATGTAGCGAAGAGTGAGGAACGTTTCCTAATCTCTAAAATTACGAACTGTGAGGCGATGCAAAAGTCCAAACTACTGAGCGCTAGGATATCTAATCCGAAGAGATCGAAAGTCCCAGATTACCATTTCACAAGCATAAATGGTTCAGGCATTGGAGTTTGCAAATGATTACATGATTGATTTTAATTTCCAAAGATACTCATTCTCAATTATAGATCTTTTGCAAGAAGGGTAACTAAGAAGCAAACTTTTCAAACAAAAACCTCTTATGAGTAATAAACTGTTTATGATAAGAAGAAATGTATAAACATCAGAAAATAGTCATGATCAAGCAGTAATATAGAGGAAGAGGCATCCCTTGAATAGCTATTGGTATAAACTTGCTGCAAATTTTCTTGGTTTAAATAGTATGTGTCATGAAAATTTGATGAGGAAAAGTAAAAAAGTTTAGTATCTAACCTTAATGGACATAAGTTGCAGTACTTTGTTGAGAACTCTAATACGATGAGATGCATAGCTACTGTTTGTAGGCAGTTTATTCACTCTGTTAAGTTCAGCTTGAACTGCTGCTTTCTTTGTTCCATCGCAAATGGTTTTATCAACTTCACTATTTTTGTCAATATCCATCTCATTTGAAAGACTCATTGAATCCAGCTTTCAAATAAACCTGCCTCTAAATAAAAGACAGAAAAGTTTCAGATTCAAAACCTAAATCCAAAAATTAGAAGAAAAAAAAACATCCCAAGGACAAAGGATTCACCTTAAGCCACCTACTGTTTAAACTTATCATGAATTAGGGTTTCGAATTTTAAACATTTACCTATAATTTACAGCTTGTTAGAATCTATCTAATCGTAAACAGCAATTATTATCATAAAACATCAGAAAAGAGAAGTGGAGAACATAATCACATATATATTATTGATTCGTAAGTCAAATTAGATACAAGGAATACAAGAAAACAGATAAAAAATCTACAGTAAAGAGAAGTCATAAAGTCGGAAAGATAAGCATAAAAACGTAACAGAAAAATTGTACAGGATGCTTCAAAGAAAAAGAAACTGTACAAGTTGGTGAGAAGGAGCTTACATGTTTTCTAGATTCCAAAACCTAATTCGTAATTTTACCCGCTTTCAGCTTTATTACATGTTTTTAAGTTTTAACAAGAGCTCGTGTTAAAGAAGGTGCAAAATCTCACATCTCTATAGGCGATAGACCCCAACAATTTGTCAATAGTCGGTTCCCGCATTCCGATACTATAGGAACCGGGACAGATTATTTTGAGTCAAATTGGTCTCGGTTTTGATTTCGGATACTATGAGAACCGGAACCGACTACTTGAGTCGAATTAGTTTCGGTTCTGAAATTAGTGGATCCGAAACCGATAAAATATCAAGTAGTTCTGTACTAAACATATATTATCTTCATCATGATTGCCTACTATGAAGATCAAAAAATTAAAGAAAAAGAAACATAATCGGTGCAATATGCTCAAAGTCTTAACTATACAAATTTTTAAAAGTGAACTGGTTAAAGTTACATTGTTAGAGTCAAATACGACTCTAAAAGATTGGGTTTGCTAGATAAGAGATTTGGTTTTGATCCAAGCCCGTCAAGAAAAGGTATTGCAAAAAAAATACTTTTCCAGTAACTAAAGTTATGTGGTCGCTAAAATCTAAACAAAATACGTTCAGGTATAATACAATAAAAGTAAGTATAGGAAATAGAAACTTGATGTGGACCCTTAGCTTTATTGGAAGCTAAGGTTCCTTATTTATATGGATTAATAGAGACAAACCACCATGATTTGGTGTTACTCAAGGTCTACAATAGTCTAGTTTTGTACATTCCTGATTATTCAATTACATCGACTTGGACTTACCGCCTTTATATTTATCTTTTGAGCCTTTACCGACATAAATTAAGGTATCCATATTATTATTATTTATTTATTTCACTTTACTTGAGCGCTAGAGAGAGAAGAGAGAAAGCCTTCTTTCCCCCATTTGACCTTGCGTTTGTTCACTTTCTTTTCTGCGCCGTTTTAACTCTTATTAATCATTTATGATATTTACTGCTTTTTGCGTATTCTGCTGAGGATGTGAGGAATGTAACTTGCCTCTTTCTTAAACGCTTTATTTATTTATTTAAATCTTTATCATTTTATCTAGATACAGCTTGTTAATTTTTCTCCGAATTATACCTTCAATTTTTCAATTTTTTTTGTGCTTTTTCGTTTATCGATCATGGCCGCTGGTAAGTCTGGTTCTTCAAAGTCTTCTTATTTGGATTTTTCCTTTCCTCAATTTTCGGTGTTTGTGGCTGCACTTCCCCCCCCCCCCCCCCCTCCCCTAATATCTTTCTTTACTGTTTTTGATAAAGGTATTAGCAATAAAAGGCAGTGCTAGATCTTTAGGCTCGTGGTGCCTTAAAGCGAATATAAACATGGGCGGCTGCTGCTCCTACAAATGATGCTATTACGGGCTATCCTTCAATGGATGTTGCAATTTCAGAGTTCCAAGAAAACAATACTCCGTCAAGAGGCCGGTACTAAGCGACCAAATTAGTTTTGGTTGATACCAAACAAAACAACTTTGCATCACTTTGCCAATAATAACGGTGAAACCTTAAGAAAATCCTAGCAAGGTTTTTTTCTTTTATAATAATAACATGTTAATAATATATTAAAAATAAAAGTAATCAGGCTAACAAAATTAAATTAACACCTCGGTTGGTTGATTATGGGGTAATCCAATTCTTGGAATTGAATTCAAATCCAAAAAAAATTGGTCGAGGTAGTTCAATTACTTTTGTCCAGGAATCCAATTCCACTGCGTTATTAGACCAATGCAATGAGAAATCTATTATTTTGGAAGGAATCAAGATTCTTAATTATATATAGTTGATTTGTGTTGTTTGGTTCAATGAATCGCACACATTCCCCCAAAATTTGATTACCAAGAATTCAATTCCTTGAACCAAATATGTTGTAAGAATAACAAGGACAAGGTTCTTTGATCGGCGAAATCGATCTGGATTGGCACTGGCGTACTGCAAAACATTTGAAAACCTTGATTTTGGACCAAGGTTTTCTTTTAAACGTTACTTTCAAATAAGAACCTAAGAACTAGCACAATTATTTTTTTAAATATATTTTAACAAATTAATAACTTAATTATGTCCATAGTTGCAATAGAAATAAAAATATGTAGATAAGGGCAAAGTCAAACTAGTACAACACGCACGCGTGATGCGCATGTTGTTTCGTTTGTTCCGTAATTTTGTTGTTTCCATGTAGTAGTTAACGGTCAAAGTCAACACTCAGTCACTGGTCAAAGTCAATGATCAACGCCGAGGGGTGAAAACTCATTTCAAGCTAATCTGCAAAAAGTAATTACAACTAAACTCGAATTTTTCATTTACTAATTTTTCAATCATAATTATCCTTTTACACCAAGAATGTGAATTCGTAACTCATAGTTTTCAAAGACATAAAGACTTCTTTATATAAAACATTTTTCGTGTACGTTCCCTTTTTCTTTGCAACGATGCCTTTAGTCACTAATACTTTCGTGTTGTTACTTGACACTCCTCTCGAGAGAGCAACGTACAATTGACCATAACTGAACACACGTTCAGGGAAAATGATACATGTGTTTTCGATCGTTTGCCCTTGCACCTTGTTAATTTTAAAGGAGAAATACAAACGGATCAGAAACTTTTTACGTTTAAACTTGTATGGGAGCTTCAGATTCTCAGGTGGCTCCAGTGGCATCATGTGAATGAAGACTCGTGTACTTGTGGAATTCCCACTAATAATTACAGCATTTATACAGTTTGGGAAGAACTCTTTGATTATTAACCCGGTACCATTACATAGACCATTTTTTGCATCAATATTCCGCAACAACATAATAGGTGCACAGATCTTCAATTTCAAAATGTGTGATGGTAAACCCCCTGGAGCAATGTTGTTCAAGTATTCTTGCTGGTAAAGAACATGGGTATCATAGTCCACAAAATCAAATGAGTAGAATAGAACCTCTTTTCCAGGAAAGATGCCAAGTACTTGGTCATTAAGCTTCTCGAAGTACTGGTTAAATGGTGTGATCAGTGCCCTGGTTACCATGTAGTCTTTATCTCTTGCATTCTCCACCAAGTTTGAAAATATTACATCTATAAGCTGAAACAATGAATCGTCACTAACCCACGGTATGACCATCTCTTCCGGAACCTTTATCATCTCATTAGCAACGCAAGGTTCATCCCCATCACCAACACGAATCAAAAACTCAGAATAAGATGCATCCTCGGTTGCACGCATATTCTTCTTCAAATGTAAAACATGTACTTTTCCCATAAACGTGATCTGTTAAGAATGTGATGTAAATCAATGTCATTTCGAATTATTTGCTTAAAACTTAGTTATCAGAGTTTAAGAAATATTAAGTCTTAACTATCGCATATCAATATAGAAATTTTTACTTTCTAAGACATGCATCGACTGTATGTCCCCCTGTACTCCTTGGAATTACTGGTAGTACCTGGCGAAAATCACCTCCCGGATTAGAATCTTTCCACCAAATGGTTCAGCAATATCCGTGATGTCTCTCATCGTCCGGTCAAATGCTTCCAAAGAGTAGCGATGCACATTGTAGCTTCATCCCACATAAGGATGGTAGCATGCCTCAAAAGTTCAGCTTCATCAGATTGCTTTACAGTACGACACGTTAAAGTTGATGTCGGTGTCATCGGAAGCTGAAACCTTGAGTGTGCTGTCCTCCCACTAGGTAGCATAGTAACAGTAATTCCATATGTCGCTATTGCTATCGCAATACCACCATTTTCCCTGACAGTCACCAAAATAGCACGATACATAAATGTCTTCCCAGTACCTCCAGGACCATCTATGAAAAAGACCTTGCTTTCCTTTTGCTTAATTGGTCTCATGATTGTATCGAAGGCCCTAAACTGGTCTTCATTCAACTTGGACAAAAGATAGGTCTTCCTCGGATATGGAAATTGACAACTCTTCTTGAATCAGACTTAAAATCTCAAATCCCTCACCCAATAAAATCGGTGGAAGATCATACATGGATATATCTTTGTCGTGCTGCTTAAGTATCAAATTCAACTCATGCAGTAGACGATCTGATAAGAATGTCGAGCTTTTATTGCTTGAACTCAAGTAATCCTCGACCATGATGTTGAAAAATTCATCCCACAATTCTCTCACTCTTGTCGGATTACAAAAGGCCAAGATAGAGGCGAATTGTCTTCTCAGGGCAGACGACATCTTGACTGTTGCTGCTTCATCCAAAGACGCTCTCGCACTCTGATCATTCTCTAAGAGTCCCAGCTTTTCGGCAGCTCTCTTAAATGTCCGGCATCTCTCTTCATCAACAAACAATAGATTATCAAAAGAAGTCATGCCTCTAACATGGTTCAAAATGTGCCTTAAAAACCACATTGATCGCTGTCGCATGCGTCAAAAATAAATTCACTTTCTCACTTCAACTAAATATAAATATAGTATGTGATAACAAAGAATTGTTCCGCGGGAGGCTTATGATGTTATGCAATTTCAGTTTCTAAAGTAACCAAGGGGGGATTTTTGTTTTATAAAGCAAAGTAAATAGTAGAAAGTAATCAAGAGTTGAGAATATTGGTCAAGAAGTTCATCTTCAATCTTAAACAAGTGCTTGCATACATTATTAGAATTACGATTTAATCTTTTTTATCATCAAAAGCCCTAGAGTATCAAGAGAGCAAGTAACTCCGTCAATTTCCTAAGTTCATCAACAAACGCATTAGAGTTGTGAGTGTGAATTCTACCTAAAGAATAACCTAACGCCTTGCGCTAATTAAGTTCAAGTCCTATGAGCATTAAGTTTCAGAAATAGGCTAATCAATGCAATTGTCATACATTGCGCATGACAATTCAGACAAAGGTCAAACTCTACATATAATTACAAGAGTGTATCACTACAAACCGTAATCATATCATGCTACTTGTATTTAGGGTTATCGCTCGATGATAAACCCTCAATTAGCTATGAACAAGGATGCAAGTTCAATTAATTGGCCACTTAACTAAACAAACATCTAAATCCTATTGCAATACATCTTTCATGCAATTATAAAAACAGTAAAAGTTTGAAGGAAAACAAAGAGGGAAAACTAATGCATTAATCAAGCACAAGTTCTCAAAATCGGACTACATCCTTAACCAATAATATAAGATTTAGCTACTCATAGCTATGGAGTTCATCACAAAAATATTAATTGAATAAAAGAAGATGAACATAAATAAATCCTAGGAAGATATCCGGCTCTCTCTCCAAAGCTCCAAGTAGAAAATACATGATATGTAGAAGACTTCCCTTTTGTATCTCTTCTTCTTTCCAATATTAGGTCAAGCCTTCAAAACCCAAAGTCCAAGTGGTCCACCAAGCCCATATGTGAGAAATACCCATATAAAATCCTTCCCATAAAATGTCACCGGGAAATCGGTGGAGCTGCCGGAAGTTGGCCGGAATCCTACCGGGAAATAGCTCAGGTGACCGGCAAAATCCATCCGGGCATCGGTGAAAGTTCAGTCAACCAAGTCAACTCGGAAAGTCATACCAAGTCAGCTAGTTAGAATCAGAGTCAGGTAACTGACTCAGCTGAATGGGTTCTAGGCCACAGTTGAAAGCCATCTTGCACATGCCCATACCTAGAGTTGCACCAGGATGGCGCAACATTCCACAGCTGCAACAACTTCATATCTTCCCTGTTCACAATCAAACCATCACTTCTAATCTCTCATCCACAGCTACATCATTCTCTTGTCTAACCAACTGCACAAATCAAGCTCAACTGCAACTCCATCTTCAACTTCTTGTCCCTGCAATGGACACTCACTGAGTTCCTCCAACTATCAACCATTTCAGGTCTCTTAACATCACAACATTTCAGTTATCAACAACAAGTGTTGCACCCGCAACTTCCACTCCAGCTAGGTCACAACCAGCACCACTGCAATCCTAGTCTTGTCTTTGCAACACAGCATCACCAGCACAACTTCATGTCATTAAGCACAACACTGTCTCAACTGCAAGCAACCACCACTCTGTAATACCCATTGTAACAGCCACTGCAAATCCATGTACACCAGCTTCTCCATTTCAGATGCACTGCAACATACTCTCAAGCCAACAAGCAGCAACACTTCATGCCTAGCATAACCTGCAATTCCAGCTCTATCACAGATAACACCAATTCCAATTGCACCATTACCAGCTCACTGCCAACTTCACAATTCACTAACCGATAGTGCAACATCTTGCAATGCTCTTCCCTGTGAACTTCCATTCATCCAAGCCATAACTAACAGCACAACCACCTGTTACAGCTCCACCACAGATTCATTATCACCTGCAACTTTCTAATCACCACTTGCAAGCGAGGTTGAATACCAGACTCAACTGCAGCTGCTTAATTCCACCAGAACCTATGACCTGCAACTGTAACCAACACCAACTGAGTACATATCTCAGCACCACAATCCATTTTAGTACCTACAATTGCAATTCATTGCAGTCTCAGTTCCACCATCCATTGCACCTGCAAATCAACTCAAATCCTAATCCCAACAGACCTAATATAGTGCCTCAAACATTCTGCGACTCCACCAGTACCTCCAGTTCCATGACCACTAAATCTGACAGCACCATTGCAACTTTCACAGGTAATTCAGTTCATATCACTTCATTCATCATATTCTCAAGTCATTTCAGTCACCACCAGCTTTTTAATCAAATTCCCTGACCTAACATACATCTAACCCTCCTTGTAACATACAACATCACCACCATGAGCATTTGTATCTCACTGGAACCCTAACTTCAAGCTCATCTTCTAACTGCATCTGAGATTCAGAAACCATTAAAACCCTTTGAACATCACCACCAACTCCTCCAACTCAGTTCTAGCACCACCAGCAAGATAAACTGCAGTATCAAATCTTCACCTCTACATAGTTAGGCCACGACACCACAAGAACTATCATTTGTTCACCAAATCAAACCCAATTTCTCCATATCAATTTCTTGCTTTAAACCCCCATCAAATTCCTGCTCTTTGTCTCTGAAATCGGGTTCCATCAAAACAACACCAATTCTTAGTCTTCTCACCCTTGAAGAACAACCACAAAAACCCATCACCTAATTCTTCTCAATCATCTCTCGATTCTCAGTAATTGAACCTTAAATTTCATCTCTTAGCTCAAACACAGGCCATCGCTGATTTTACTCAACGAAAACAATATCAGACATTGAAACTCAAGTTTTAGACAAACCGTAACTTCAATTTCTCTCCATGCGCAGCAGCATCTTCTTTCAGTGGAATCCCTCGACAACAGCAATGGAGCCGCCATCGGTTTCAGAGAAGATAAGAAATAAAAGTTAATGATTTCTTTTGAATTCTTGGTTTTGTGTAGGAATAGGAATTGATATTGATATTGGAACCCGGTACATTAGGATAAGGTCCACCGAAGTGATATTTGGCCTCACAGTTCCAGATAACTGACAGTTTTTTCATCACCTTTTTCTTACGCAACCTAGCCGACTCCAAGTGTAGCTCGTTTGTGAATTAACCTTTTTGCCCTTTACGCTCCAAATTGATGTTTTCTCCTTCTTTTGCTCATAATGACTCCATTGCACCTAATAAACTCAAAAGTAAACATAAGATATATATTTTACAAACGAAATAGCAAAGAAAGCATAAACAATAGATAATAAATCAAGGTGTTTTAGACACCTATCAAATTCCCCCACACTTAGACTTTGCTAGTCCTCAAATAAATCAAATGAAACTAATTCTAAAACATATAATCCATTTCGTTGAGGTTACGGTCACACTTAGCATGTATAACAAGCCTTTGAACCCCTAGGTGTCCCTAGCGGACGAGTTATAGTCTCGTGCGGGTTTACAAGAGGTATACCCGCAAAACCTATATTTAACTCCAGTTACCTGTGAAAAAAATTTAAGAACGACACTAAACAATAATTTGCACACTCTCAATGACTACAGGAGGAAGTACCCTGATGCGAATCCAATTCATATATAAGTGACAAAGCTCTACTCAGAAAGTTGAACAAAACCACAATAGTCGGAATCTAACTAACCACAATCACATGAATAGATTAAGAAGATGGATATAGAGATAGATGTTTTGTGAATGTTAACTAAGATGAACAGTGTTTCCCATATCTGTCTGAAGGTCACTGCCAAGATAAAACCTAAAAATCCTATTAGATTGAGATACTGGTCTGAATTCTAGTATCAACACAGCTGGCATATACAAGGGAACCAGCGGTCGACAATCTTAATTCTAGATCAACTCAGCTGGCATATACAAGGGAACCAGCGGTCGATTTTATTGAACAATAATAAATTATTATTATTATTTATTTATTTTTCAATTTTTTTCTCTCGAATTGACGACATGATTAGATTTTTTGGATCCAAGCGCATGCTTCTTGTCAGTAGATTACATGGTAATTCCCATGGATCCTGCGTTCCATGCTTGTTTAGGCGACGGAGACAGGGAGAACACCCACATATTGCTATCCAAGTGTCATTTTTTTTTTGTATATACTCCGGTTGGTCTAATTGGTCTGTTTTTTTTTTTTTAGTAACCCAATCACTCTATTTCAGCCTAGCAGTGATAACAATTCGATGCTGGTGCCCCACCAAATCACTTAGAGAAACAAGAGAAACATGGAAAAATAAAAACAGAAGGTGATATAGTGACGACTCCAAGATATGGTGACAACTATCATGTTATTTCTAACACCTGAGCTATGTCCTTTTATGAATAGACTCTATTAATGGGTCCCTCAACTCCTACAATTTCCATTAGTGTAAGGCACAAGTTTCTAGACTTAGAAGTTATCATGTTCTTTTTATATATATGTATATACACAAGAGAAAGCTTACAATGCTAAAAACTCTAAATGATAAACACTCCCCCACACTTAAACTTTACATTGTCATCAATGTAAAATTTAATCATTCAAAGTAAAATTTAAGGTGCGAAATTCCTAGCATGATATGTGACAAGAAATCAAAAATCAGAAAAACGAATAAAATAAAAACATGACAAGAAAATAATAAAAGATAAAAGATACAAAATCAATGGGTTGCCTCCCATGCAGCGCTTGGTTTAAAGTCGTCATCCCGACTATCTCCTTGTTTGATACGCCTTAGCCAGCTTCCAACACATTATGGAAATCTGATTTAATGTTACTTGGGTATTTCCTCCCCTCAAAGATGTTGAAGTGTATGACTTTTTCATCAAACTTCATAGTCAAGGTGCCATTGTGGACATCAATCTTCGTTCTAGCGGTACTCATAAATGGTCTACCCAACAATAAAGGTGTAGACGAGGATGAATTCACATCACTCATGTCTAGAACATAGAAATCCACTGGAAATATTAGTCCTTTTACCTGCACCAAAACATCCTCAACAATCCCTTTCGGGTAAACATTAGATCTATCGGAAAGTTGAATAACTATGCCGGTTTTCTTGAGAGGACCAAGATTTAAAGCATCATAAATTGAAGTAGGCATAACATTAATAGAAGCTCCTAAATCTAGCATAGCTTTTGTAAACCTTGTTTTACCAATAGTGCATGGAATAGTGAAATTACCGGGATCCTTCAATTTAGGTGGGAGTTTCTTTTTAAGATACGCCGACGCATTCTCTCCCACACTCATTACCGGCTAGCTTGTGCTTGTTAGTGCACAATTCCTTTACACACTTTGCATAGCGAAGAGTTTGCCTAATTACTTCAATGAGTGGAATATTCACTTGGACCTTCTTAAAAACATCCCAAATATCCATATCTTGTTCCACTGTCTTATTAGCTTTAGCGAACCTGCCAAAAAAAGGTATAGGAGGAACATAAGTAGAAACAAGAGGTTTAGAGTTGGAAATAGGTACCTCAGAAGTTTGGGAAAAATCAGTATTCTTTGGCTCCAACACCGGTTCATTTTGGATCTCCATGTTACCCGTATCGGTAATTTCAGGTTGCACAAGTTGTGTACCACTTCTCAACGTAATAGCATTGACACCCTCTCTAAGGTTAAGAGGTTGAAAAGGGAGTTTCTCACCATTTTGTGCATGCAACTGATTAATCTCCTCGACCATTGAACCAACTTGTGTTTGCAAGTCCTTGACTGCACCCTCCGTTCTTTGCATAAAAGATTTCAACAACTCTTTCGTACTTGACCCATGATTTTAAGGTTGTTGTTGCGGCTGAAATTGTTGTTGTTGAGGTTGACCAACTTGTGCTTGCAACTCTATCCGTTTTCTGCTGATTTAAGTCCGCTAGTTGTTGATTTTGCTGTACCACGGAAGTCAGAGCCTCCACCACAGTAGCCATCTTTGCCAATTCTAGATTTTGGGCTTGTTACGGTTGTTGCACTTGTTGTTGGAACTCGGATGCTTGTAAATAGAACTTGTACTTACAACTTGCTTTGTACCATAGCCAAAATTAGGATTGTCTTTCCATCCTTGATCGTAAGTGTTGGAGAAAGTACCATATCGCCGATTTGAGAAAATGACATTGACTTGCTCTACGTTCTCATAAGCTGGGCATGATGGTTTTACAACCACCGCTACAATTTGTTGCATCATTGTCATCATATTGCTCATTTGTTGACGTAATTCAATAATATCGTCAAGTTGATTAACTCCCTTGATAGGTGGCTCTGATCCACGACTTGAAAATTATTGAGAATTTGTTGTCATACTCTCAATCAACTCTCTAGCTTGTGTCACCGTCTTGTTCATAAGTGCACCACCACTTGCAACGTCAATAAGATTCCTATCACTTGCTTGGAGACCTTCATAGAAGTATTGGATATCACTGCGTCACTGAATTAGTTATGAGGGCAGCTTGCCACCAATCTCTTGTACCTTTCCCAAAATTCATACAACGATTCCCCCTCACTTTGTTTAATCCCACAAATCTCTTTGCGAATTTGAGTAGCCTTTGATGCAGGAAAATATCACTCTAGGAAGAGTTTCTTCAATCCATTCCATGTTGTGACACTACTAGGTGGTAAATAATATAACCAATCTTTAGCTGCATCGAGTAAAGAGAAAGGAAAAACACGCAACATTCCTTCATTTACATCATCACCTTCAGGTATCATGTTTGTGATCAACCATTGAAACTCCATAAGATGCTTATTTGGATCTCCCGACGCAAATCCATGGAACTTTGGTATCTGACTGATCAACCCTGGTTTAATATCAAATCTTAAAGTTGCTTCAATACACCATTATTGTTGGTCCAACTTATGAGAAGCTAGCTCCTTGAGTGTATGATTTGCATCACCCATTGCTTCTTCCAATTTGTATTTCAGTAAGGTACCTAAAACACAATTCTCAAAACGAAATTAAAAAAAAATAAGAACATGAAACCAAAACAAAATAACAACCGCTGCCATTACGGCAGCGGCGCCAAAATTTGATCGTTGTCGTATGCGTCAAAAATAAATTCACTTTCCCACTTCAACTAAATATAAATATAGTATGTGATAAGAAAGAGTTCGTTCCATGGGAGGCTTATGATGTTATGCAATTTCAGTTTCTAAAGTAACCAAGGAGGTATTTTTGTTTTAGCAAAGAAATAAAAATAATTGAAAGCAAAATAAATAGTAGAAAGAAATCAAGAGTTGAGAATATTAGTCAAGGAGTTCATCTTCAATCTTAAACAAGTACTTGCATACATGATTAGAATTATGATTTAATCTCTTTTATCATCAAAACCCCAAGAGTATCAAGAGAGAAAGTTACTTCGTTAATTTTCTAAGTTCATCAACAAACACATTAGAGCTGCGAGTGTGAATTCTACCTAAAGAATAACCTAACGCCTTGCGCTAATTAAGTTCAATTCCTATGAGCATTAAGTTTTAGAAATAGGCTAATCAATGCAATTGTCATACATTGCGCATGACAATTCAGACAAAGGTCAAACTCTACATATGATTACAAGAGTGTTGGAGCATAGCTCGGTTGAACCCACCAAGCGTAGGTATGTCAAGTTTGGTTGTCATATTTTAGTGAATCAAAACTCAATTTAAGATTCGCTTGATTATGTACTAGAGACAACTTCGTATAGGTTAGGCTAGAAATATTAGGATAATGAGACATACAAGTATTACTTGAAGAATTGAAGAATGTGAAGAAGTAACAAGCTACATCGACGACATCATCCTTCCTTTTGAGGTTAGTAATATTATTACTTGAAAAGTTTCATTCCAAACGTATCTTTTAAGTCGTGCTATATTGAAAACATAACTGCGAAGCTGTGAATGATTATACTCTAGTATACATAGTGTTAAGGAATTGGAATACGAAGTATAACGCTTATTTTTTGAACTTCGTATATAAGACATCGACAAAATCATATGAATGCTATTGTGATTATGTGTATGGGTATGGGTGAAGATTTCG